>VDFB02047230.1:446197193-446403312 GCA_007258455.2 Sequoia sempervirens | reverse complement strand
AAGAGTGGGTAGGAGGGAGAGACTTTCAAGAGAGAGAGGGGGGAGTGGAAGAAAGATAGAGGGTAGGGGGTACAAGGGTTTAGGGTTATAGGGTCGAGGGTTTAAGGGTTAGGGTTTATTTTTTTATTTGCATTCATTTATGTTTTATTAATTTGTACAATAATTTAATAATTATATAATACTTAATTTTAAAATTTACATATTTTCCCATGGAACAATTCAATGGAAAAAATTATATAAGTTGTATATAAGTGTATATAATTCTTGAGCTTAAGAATTCCATGAAACAAATATAAGTTGTATATAATTGTAATTTCATAGAGAGATAAAGGGTAGGGGGTGTACAACCGTTTAGGGTTTAAGGGTTAAGGGTAGAGCAGAGAGAGGAAGAGTGGGTAGGAGGGAGAGACTTTCAAGAGAGAGGGGGGAGTGGGAGAAAGATAGAGGGTAGGGGGCACAAGGGTTTAGGGTTATAGGGTCGGTGGTCATGGGTTAGGTTTATTTTTATTTGCATTCATTTATGTTTTATTAATTTAGGCCAATAATTTAATAATTATATAATACTTTAATTTTAAAATTCTTACATATATTTTCCCATGGAATTAATGGAAAAATTATAAGGTTGTATATAAGTGTATATAATTTTTGAACTTAAGAATTCCATGAAACAAATATAAGTTGTATATAATTGTAATTTAGGCAAAATGATTTTTAAAAAAATCACTATGTTTCAAATAAGGATTGAAAGCATATAATATGGGTTTACATGCAACCAAAAAAGTGAGAGATGATGCTATCAAACATTCTTGAACTTAATAATTTTCCATGGAACAAATATGTACATATAATTTTAATTTACACAAAATGATTTACAACTATTTACAAGTTACTATAAGTTTGCATTTGAACATGTATAGGGTTACAAGTGAACTTGAAAACCATGGATATAATCTAAGTCAAAGATTCTGGTTCAGCCCGCTCTTCAATAACAAGTAGAATTTTTTGATGATCATCACTATCTAGTCTCCATTTTCTTCGGCCACGTGCATGTGGAACTACATGAAGATGTAGAGTGGTAGCAATTATTAAGTGACTATATTGATATACCTTGTTATCAGGTTGATAGTCAAAAAAATGAATCCCATGTTGAAAATTTTTGAATTGTTTTAGATATGTCCCTTGTGCTACAATAGAACCTACATGGTAAACATGAACCTAAGGTAAGACATAGAACGTGTGCATTATTTTTGTGCACAAGGTTTGTACAATATATATTTAATGTTTATAGTGTAATGTGCACATGTGAAAACAATGTATATACAATTTTAAATTCAAACTCACCTATGGGAAATAACATTCCATCACTTGTTTCAGGTTTTGTTAGCTTATTCGTCTCTTCTGTGCAACAAAATAAATAATAGCTAACACCTTCGATGTTTTCAGGCTCTGCTATGACTACAAAAACATCTCCTATACACCAAATTTACACAAAAAAAATCTAAAAAAATTAGAAATGTCTCTAAAGATCATTAACTAGATATATATAATAATTAAATTATTGAAAACTTACATGTGTACCTTTTCTAACCAATCCTGAAATATGGTCATAATCAATTGAAATCAAAAGAATTTCTTCAAATCTTTCTTCCTCGTCTTCATCATATGTTTTTGAAACAACTAGTGGCATTGTATCCCATTTACCAACATATCCAAGTTCTTGATTATTGCATGCATAATTAGAGTTTCCCTCAATGCACTTAGTGAAAAAGCAAGAGTAATCCCTTGTGTCTAATATCCATCCATGGAAACTATGTGAACTCCTAACACAATGCAAAGATCTTGTTTTTTCTACCCTCTTACATCCCTGCATCGATCTTCTATCCACACCTAGATACATATGTACAACAAAAAGCTTATGTGAATAAATATGTATATATATATATATATATTAAATTTAAATAAATTCAAATTTTTGATTTAATGTAATTTATACATACCCGGTATCTCCCAAAACACTCTATGTGGAATGTGTCAGTTTGTTCTTGAAGATGTGCCGACCAAATTTGATGCAAAGTGTTTCTTGCACCATTCAAGAACATCATGTGCATTGTCTAGATGATCTTCTAGATAACTCATTTGATGCTTTCTTAAAGCTCATTTGATGCAAGCTCCTGCTCCATCATGCTCACCCTTTCCATGCCCACTCTAAAAAAAACTCCAAACATGTGGTATTTTGTAGATTTTATGATATCTACAAAGTGCATAGAATGGTCGTGAAGATTTGAATTGTGCTGCACATCCATCTAACCATACAAAATGATTTTCAAATTTGACACCCCTACTTCTTCAAATTCTCAAAAAATATTGTAAATCAATGTTGGACAAAAAGTGTGTCATGCTCTTTATCATCACTAATATAAAAGTGATATTCTTTTTTAATGACTCATTCTTCATCTGTACTCTCAACACCATCCAATTCTGATTGTGCATGTCGATAACACACATGAACCATAATAGTGATCTGCTTTGAAAAGTAATACTCTGATTGAATCTCCTTTTGATGTACAAAGGAGTAATTTTCTGCAAAGTCAACTACTGATAGAACTGTTCCATGTGAAAAGTATCTCTCAATGTTTGGAATTGTTGTGCTTGCCACTTAGCAAAAAATGAATGATGTACGTATGGTCGTATCAATTTTTGAAAATCTTCCATAAATTTTCCAATGGGAATCCCCTCTTCTACATAGTTCAACCTCGTGGATTCTTTCCCAAAATTTGTTTGCAACTTTACATACTTGTACCTGTGTCAGTAAAATATGTGAATAACTAATAAACCACACTTGATCAATGAAACATTACATCAAAGAGAATCCAAATAGCTTGATCTATGAGAAATTGAAACAAATAAACTCTCTAAAAATAGTACTTACCTCTTGCAATTTACTGTCTTTTTTAGGTTAGTATCCTCAATTCTTGAAGGAAATTTATCCAAATTTCCACGTCTCACAAATTCCTTTTATGCAGTTTATTTGAGGTCCATTTTCATGATCACATAATATAGACTTTATGAACAAACTTGCCTATTTAGGAGGTGCATTTTGAAACCCACATATTTCTTCTCTCATCTTTTGAAACACTTGATAGTATAGATCAAATTCAATATGATAACGACAACAACAAGTTTCAAAAAACTTGTTTATCTTCACATAATATGGCTTTAACCTTTGAAACATTGTTTTCCCAATCTTTATATGAGGATATGCATTATAAAAGTTCATATAAATCTCAAATTTTGTTATGTCTAGCCAATGTTTGATATGATTTTCATAAATACTAGGTCCAATCCTGTATCTCATAACATCTCTAGTATTTGATGATGGACGAGTCTGATCATGCCAAAACACTGAGACCAAGTTCCTAACAACATCCTCAATCCTATTAGAGCAGGGATCTCTACACATAATTGCCCAATTGCCTCCTAAACTCTCATCCAAAAACTTTCTCTTTTTCTCATATTTTATCAATGTGGTTCTACTATAACCAATTTTAGTTGAAAGTGCTGACATTTTTCTTTTTCTTGCTATATCTTGATGTACAATAGATGTCAACATCACCCTTCTTGTAGTGGCCTTATCCATAGTTTGAGATCCTTTCCCAATGGAATCTAAACCCTTTTTAACATTTTGAACAATATCCTTTTGTAATCCCATGTGTTTCTTCTTATTTGATGTTGAATGGACACTAACAATTGTAATGACTCTTTGAGCTCATCACGAAGAAGTAAACATGATAACAATTGGGTTTTTTCAAGTGTATCAAGATGATTGAAATGATGATTGATCATTCCATTTACAGATTTAGTCATTGACCTCTTTCTTTTATTATAAGGCTGGTCGGCATAATATTTGAGTTTCTCCATATCCATTTCAAGTAAATGATCTAAATTTCTATGAGAAATTTGTTTCCCCACCTTCTCAGCTAGTTTTATATGCTCATCCATACTAGTAGGAGGAAGTGATCCCGACCCCTCTCTAATGTGCATTGTTTGAACTTGTGCCTCCTCCCTATCTTCCTGACCATGCATTCTTGAGTGGATTCATTTGATCTAATGTCTAGATTTGGCTCAACTTGAGCATGAAAACTTCCTGCTTGTTGAGCCCTTCCTACACATGTCACAAAATATTTTTCAAACAAAAGTGAGAGATGATATTAAATATATAAGTGAAGTTTATGTATGCAAGCAAACAAATTGATAAAACATGATGAGCTATAAGTGAGAGAAGTTTGTGCTAGTTTTATATGCTCATCCATACTATTAGAAGGAAGTGATCTTGACCCCTCTCCAACAAGCATTGTTTGAAATTGGGTCTCCTCCCTAACTTCAAGGTCCATGTGTTCTTCAACGGATTCGTTTGATCCAATATCTAGATTTGGCTCAACTCCAGCTTGAGGAATCCTTAGAGCATAAAACATAAAAATAATTTGAGAACATTGAAGTGATGAAAATAAAAGATGAAAGACATAGAACACAAATATTGAAACAAAAAGAATTGGCTTAAGGAATTGGAATCAAGGATCATATAAACATTACAACTTGCATGACCAAGATGACTTGAGGATATTTAAAATTATTTATAGTCATTCAAGTGCAATGATGGTTAGAAAACTTTAAAGTAAAATTCCTAAACACACACTTGAGAGCGAGAGAGAGAAGAAACAAGCATGTGTACCTTGTTTCTTTCTATGATAATTTTCCAAGTTTTGATCACGCCTCTTTTGTTCTTCTTCTTTTGACAATTTTTGTTGAGATGCATTTTTTATTTTTCTTTGTTGTCCCATTTTCTTCTTCAAATTAAAGATGACTCTAAACAAGTCCTCTACCAACTTAGTTAAATTATCCTCCAAATTTTTCCTCGATTGATAAAAATGAAAAGTTGTCAAGCTCCAATATTTGCCTCCTTGATAAATGTGGAAAAACTTCTCCAAAATTTGCACTCCAAGTGAATCAAAATTATTCAAGTGTACATGGAATAACTAGATCCTAGTTTAAATGAATCAAGTAGTAAACAAACAATTTATTTCATTGTGGAGTTTGTTGTTATTTAATTCATAGGTATGCACAACATATCTAGTAATTTTATAATTTTGTTAAAGTGTCAAAAATGTATAAATATTAGAGGTATAATTTGAATTGAATTTTCTTAATTATATTTGAATTGAATTTCAAGTTAGTTGTCGAAAATGTATAATAGAGGTATAATTTGAATTTTTTTTAATTATATTTGAATTGAATTTCAAGTTACTTGTAAAAAGTATAATAGCTCGATATAATTTGAATTGAATTTTCTTAAAATTATATTTGAATTGAATTTCAAGTTACTTGTCAAAAAGATTATATCTTGTTCTCAACTCAATGGTTCATGTTACTTAAGTCATTTTTTAAAAAATATTTATTGTGATCAACATGAATGAACTTAATTATAAAGTGGCATTGATTTCCCTAAAATTCTACTAGAGATCAAATGTATATTGAATATAAGGAAATGTAAGTTCTAAGAGATCATAAAATAAGAAAACATGTATGTATATTGAATATTTAAAGCAAATTAATACATATATTATGTGTAAACATGTTTAAACCATAAGCAAACACATGTACATATATGTAAAGGGATTCAATACATATAAACATAACACATATTATAAGCAAAGAGGAAAATGTATGTATATCATATAAGCAAGTGTAAGTTAGAGATCATCAAATATCAAATACTATTAAAGATCATCATATAATCAAATACATGTGGTAAAGATCATAAATATAGAATGCATGGCCTAATATGAATGTCTACTCCTAGACGAATGGCCATCTGAATGAGAACGGTCCTACTCTGATGGATGTGTTGAGCCTTGTAAAAAAAATTGTGTACAAGATGTGTTAAATACATATAATTTATATTAAATAAATTTTATGAAAGTTATTTTTAAATGAACTCGTATTTTTAAATATCAATCTAGATCTATGCATACATAAATATATTGCATGTACATATACACGTGTGATTATATAAAAATGTAAAACTCACATGTCCACTTATAGCAGATTCATCCACAGATTCACATCAATCATGCACACAATCTGTACCAAGGCTAGGAGTGATATGGGGTATGTCCACCTATAATAATATATATATACATATATATATCAACTTACATGAAAATATAGTTAAAAAGAAATTTAAAAAATAATGAAAAAAGAATTGAAACATGCACATGCACACATACATGCACATCATCTGATATCGAATGACCTAAGTCCTCTAAAATAGTTGCCTCCACCATATCCACCAAACGATTAAGTGACGAATCAACATCTGCATCCATCTGATCTATCCCATGTTGTGCCATAAATGATTAATGTAGAGGAATATGAAGGTGAGATGGCATTGGTGATGATGAACTAGAACCAATCAACATATCAATAAAACACATAGTTTGTGCAGCTACCATATGAACTGTAGGTGGATCCTGATGCACACTAGTGCTTGGTTGAGAGTGATGGGATCCTAGAACTGAACGACCTCTATGTCTCAAATGATCTCTAACATGCTCTATACCGATCCAATTGTATAATGCAATGTGAGCATATGCCTCCAACAGGTCCTCAATCAAACAATGTAGAGTCATGCGTGACATATCTCCTATAAGTGCATCAAGTTGTGTAGGAGTATGTTATGAAATAACTTGCACAATAGAAGAATGTGATATGAAATATGTTGCAAATGCTTGAGAATAACTAATAATAATAGGCCACTTCGAGGGGGAAAACCTCCAAATATCTCTAATGAGAACACACTTCACAATTTGATGATGAAATAAGACTGACAACCTCCTATATATACCTATTTATGCCAAGGATATCACCTAGGCCGACTTAGACATACTTATATAAGACATAGGCCAACCTAAACAACTAAATAACAATATACTGATGATAATATGACTTTATAGAGAGTTAAGATAGCCACAAGCTAACTATTCATAACCTGGTGTACACTAATATTAAGGGTGTAGCATGCCCCCCTTCTTCAAAGAAGCATTGTCCTCAATGCTAATCAAGTTTGGATTCTTTTGAATGAACTCCTCGTCCTCCCATGTAGCATCTTCAATTAGAAAATATTTCCTTGTAATGAGGTAACTTGGAATTGTTGATGTCACCAGCTTCTTCATGCGTGTCTAGAAAATTAACTTCAGCTCCAAGATGTGTCTTCCCTTTACTTCAAGCTCTTGATGGCGATGAATGTGTTCTTCCTTTACTTGAACCTTTTGATGTGTCATAGAGTAAGAGGTGAGGAATAATATATGGTACCCTTGCATTGGTTGAATAGATTGATTAGGAACTTCTTCATTGTCTTTTTCTTTTTCTTTTGTATCTTCTTCGTCTTCTTCTTCTTTGTCTTTTCCTGCTTCTTCTTCTGGTTGGTCTTTTGCTTCTTCTTCTATTGTTGCTTCTTCTACTTCTCCATATGCCTCTTCTTCTTCTTCTTCATTTTCTTCTTTCGCTTGTTCTTCTTCTTCTTCTACTTCTTCTACTTCTTCTTCTACTTCTTCTTCTTCTTCTTCTTCTTCTTCATTTGTTTCTTTTGCTTCTTCTTTTGCTTCTTCTTCTTCTTCTTCATTTTTTTCTTCTTCTTCTTCTTCTTTTTATTCTTTTTCTTCTTCTTCTCCTTCATTTTTTTCTTCTTCTAGTTCTTGGCTGCTTGAGACCTCCTTTCTTGGTTTATTCATAAAGGCGCTCTACATGTTTCGTATGTCTGATATATCTCCTCTTAGGTCACACATATCCATCTTAATTGAGTAAATGTCTTCCTTGACCTTATTTATTTCCTCATTATGAGTAATATCCTTTATTGTTTCACCATCCTTATCAGGAGTCTTCCCTGGAGTGACAACATTCTTTTTACCCCTTGTTGCAGGCCCCGTCATGATGGAAACCACTAATGTTGAAATAAATCACACAAATGAAACTTAAATTATCTCAAATTTTTATTGTAATATCCTTTAGTATTTCTTCAAAAACCCAATAAAAATAAAACTCCAATTCAACAAGATGTACGAGATATGTAGATTCCAAAAAAATAGTGTAGAAACCCTAATTCTTCAATAATTCGCTTAATTCTGCTCCAATTCTTTTGAAATATGGAATGTATCTTCTTCAATATTTTCTTCAAAAACCCTTTAAAAATTAGAAAAAAATTCGCTAAAATCTGAAAAATATGCTCTTCCCAAAATCGCCTCCAAAATTGAGAAAAACCTTGCCTCTATGGTGCCAAGATCATGCTCTGATACCACTTGTTATGAAATAACTTGCACAATAGAAGAATGTGATATGAAATATGTTGCAAATTCTTGAGAATAACTGAGAATAATAGGCCACTTCGAGGGGGAAAACCTCCAAATATCTCTAATGAGAACACACTTCACAACTTGATGATGAAATAAGACTCACAACCTCCTATATATACCTATTTATGCCAAGGATATCACCTAGGCCGACTTAGAAATACCTATATAAGACATAGTCTGACCTAAACAACTAAATAACAATATACTAATGATAATATGACTTAATAGAGAGTTAAGATAGCCACAAGCCGACTATTCATAACCCGATGTACACTAATATTAAGGGCGTAGTGGAGTAGGGATGCCAGCCACTGTAAAATGATCCATGGTGGTCCACTATGCTAAAAATGGTGTGGATCGTGAATGTCTGGATATCAAATACTGACCTACACGATCATCAGATATCCTAGTGGTGGAAGCCACAATGTCACCTACAATGTCAATTGCTTTCTTTTGGGAAGCAACGACAACCTCATCTGCTATGGGGGCTAGAGCTGGGGTGAGAGCAGAAGACCTGTCACCAACCAATACCCTAAACACTGGGGGTGGTCTATCTGCTTGACGATAGGTGGGCCTATCAGCAATCCTACCACGCCCCTCACCAACATATGGTGGAATGTCCAGGTAGTTAACTTTGAGGCCCAAATGGACCTCAACATACAATTGATGAACAAAATACAATGGAATCTGGTCATTGTTTGGGTATAGACCATGTGCTGCAAGAAATCATGGGTAGATCAATGAGGCCATAGCATGATCGACACATCTAGTGACCTGGTATCCCCTAACCTTATGCACATTTTGATAAAATGGAAAACAAGTGGCTTTTATCATTTCTTGGGTGACACTATCTTGTATTTTTTTAAGGGAAACATCACCATGTACTTCTTCCAGCATGTGGGTAAGAATAGCAGTCACTTTGTCTGGGGAATATGCACTAGTCCTCTCAAGTTCATCTTTTAGTTTTTCTAGACTATGCAATATTAACATGCATGGTTCACTATATATCCTCAGGTTTGCACCCTGTGCTAATGAATCTCTCAATTTTTTTATCTCATTACTAGTATTTGGAAACAAAGAACCTGGCACAGGTGGAACATGATCTACATTTTCCATGTTATATATATATATGCATTACACCTAAAAAAGCAATGAGACTTTGGTAAATAATATATCTAAATAAAGAGAATACAAATCTAAAATAGAACTTGGAATAATTCATCTACTCATCAATAATATTTTCATACTATTAACAATTTAAAAAGAATTGGAAGACAACTATAATCTATAACATAGCATCCTTAAATGGTTCAAATTTTAAATGAAACGATGAAATAAAGAATAAGAATACAAAGATTAAAGTATAAAATCATTTGAAAATAATTGGGGATAAAAATATTTAATCTAATAGTTGTTAACATAAATTAACTTCAATTATATAGCCAAGAACATCAAAAAATTATAGATTGGAAAGCAAAATAAATATCTCATATTAAGAATCAAATCTAATAAAGTTTGATTTCATTGCATACTTGTTATAAATATCTCACATGAACCAATGAAACTCAATGTGTCTCCAAATTACATAAGAAGAGAGAACCTAAATGTGAAGAAGAAAAATAAATTCAAAATCCATCTTTTTGTAATGAGTTTGTTAAAATTTAAAAGCATTCAAGAACCCCAAAATGGTTTGAAATTGATGAGCATAATAGAAATTCTTGAAGGAAAAAGGTCATCACAAACCATTCGGTTGTGGGCTTCAAAAAATTTCAATGAATGGTTTTCCAATAAGATGTATTAACCAAAATATTCCAAATTTTTATACAATTACTAAATATGTACAAAATGAGACCTTTACTAAATAAATTTCAAAGATTCATGTAAACAAAAAGTTTGATCGAAATAATATTGTTGTTAAATTTTTTTTTAATGCATTAAATTCTATTGTAAATAATAGTAAGGAAAAAGATAAAAGAATTGCTCATAGACTAATAACATAATTAGTAACAAATTAAATAATTAAAAAGGCTCAATTATTAAGATAAACTTGTCTTGAATTAAGCCTAAATAGTAAAACATTATCAAAAGTACTATCAAGAAGATTGATATGATTAGAAAGTCCTATTGAAAATCATACTTGGGCTTTTAGTAGTAGGCTTCCATGAGTCGATAAGAAGCTAATTAATAGCACATAGGATGAAATTCAACAATTTTGACACTGTAACTCTAGATTTACATATGAGGTTGGAAACAACATTTTTTATACTCTACCTAGGCCATGATTTTGTTATGAGTACAAAGAGTTTATGATACAAATACATCCATTATTGTTGAGTTAAAAGTAGGTTAAATATTATTTTTCTTAAAAAATCACTTTTATATAAATGTAGGTGTTTTGGAGAACAAAGCTATAGTATGAATAAGTGATTGACATCGATGGCTATAAATTTCAAGGTGGGGACATTCAATATAATTCATAAGGTGTTATAATATTAAATGCTTTCATTTTTAGTTAGTTTTAATCAATGTTGTATGATTTATTAAACATTTTTTTAATATTTAAATGTAGGTGTTTTGGGGAGTAGCAGTGATAGATCTAGCTCATTGAGAAAGGATATAGGTAGAGAGGAGGAGTGACCTTGACAAGGATTGAGACATGGATCACCTTAGGGTGGTAGATATGAGTGGAACATATCCATAGAGAAGGATAGGCGAAGAGGATAGATATAGAAAAATGTGATCAACATAGATTAAATAACAAATAAAGCATAAATCAAATACTTTAATAGTATAAAATATAAAATGTAACCGAGCATTTGTGGGTTTGCATCCCACCAAGCATGTCAATTTGTAAGCATTGAATTTAAATAAATGAGACATTGAGGAAAATAAATGTAGACTTCAAATTGAATTAAAAAATCACCTCTAATAGAGTGAAAAGATGAATTACACAAAAAATGAACTAAAATTATAATGAAATACATATTGACAAATGGATATATCTTGCAAATGATAAAACATTTATTGCCCAACTAGATAAAATATACTTGCTCAAAATTGAGACGATAAAATGATGGATTTGATCTCAATTTATAGATTTTTTATATGATGGATAAATTGCTAGGATTTGATCATGTATCATGAGTTTAACCCAATTAAAATGTGGCTACTATTATTACCTAATTAACTAATTTATTTATTTAATGAAATTTCTTAATTATTTTGATCAATGAATTGATTGAATTATTTTCAATTTTTATCTAATTTGATTAAATATGTTAAATAATTTGATTGATATATAAACTAATTTATCATAATTTTCATTGAATTATCTAGGAATAATAGATTAAATACTTGGATTTATTTTAATTTATTTCAATATTTGTGAGAGAATGATCCATTTAAATATTTGGTTAATTTATTCTACTCGAGTAACAATGGAGGATGATTTGATCAATAGGAGAGCATTCATCCCATCCCAAAAAGGGAGTACATTTAGAGTTTGGGACTTTTTTTCAGAATGTTGAAGAAAATTTTCAAGATTGATTGCTGGAGTTTGGAGTTAGTAATTTGGGTAACCGTAGGTGACCAAATTCTATATGAAACTCTCTAGTTAATGTCTCTCTCTTAGGTAGTGTCTTTATTTTTGTTTAATGCTATGGATCTTCTTCAAAATTATGGTCTAGTTGCTTAGTTTGTAGTGGATTATGTTTTATAAGTTCTTTTTGGACCATTCCCTAAACAATGCCAGTCAGGATGATGACTTACATAATGAAAAATATTTTGTTGGGTGTTTGCTTAGACACAAAGTTTTAAAGGAAAACTCTAGTTTCCTTTGTGTTTGAATTTCTTTGAAATGAACCTTGCAAGAATGGGATGAATCTTTAGTGGAAAATACAATCAATGGACATAAAATAGAATTGGGCGCTCTATTGTATGGAGAAACAATGGAGGCACATAAGGAAATATTTTTTCTTCTCACTCATGTCCCTCACCCTCTGCTAGTTTTTTCTATATATATGTAATATATGGGCACTCAAAAAATATGTAATATATGTCTTCTTTTTAGGTTTTTTTTCATTTATGGTAGGTTTTCTTAATCAATTTTGTCTATATATGATTGATACAATCCTATTTGATGGGTCTCTTGGTTTTGTCCCTACACCTTCATGATTTGTGGGTTGACATGCCCTTCTCTATTTTGTACTTTACTATGGAAATTTTTACAATAAATATTTTAATTAGTTTAGGCCTTGATCGTTTTAGGTCTGAAAAAAAAATTAATTTGATTTTGATAAAGTGTAGGAATTAAGGTATCATGAATTTTGTTAATAAGTGGATGTTAGGTGTTCGGGTGGGGACCATGGTATGGATATGAGTGTATGTGAGATTTAGTGTCTACAAAATCCAAAGGTAAATCAAAATATTATAAACATCAAACTTTTTTTGGAAGGATAATATAAAACCAAATCTAAACACAATATAAACATTGTAATCACAACCATACGTACTATATATATGAGATTGCATACAACCATGTGTAAAATTTACAACCATGTAAAATTTATTCATATGTTGTTTATTAAGAAAAAATGTCATAAATTATATTTCTAGAAATAAAAAGGACTACAAATATGGAGGGAAAAAATTAAATAATCTCAACATAGCAAGGATTTTACAAAGTGATAGATAATTTTCTCAAAAGAAAAAGGATGTGTTGTGCACAAGACAACAAACCACTTTTTCATGTTTTTTGATGTCTAAATATTTACTTTCCATACATGTTTGTGAATACCACATAAATTGAGATGCACGATTATTTTAAAATATTCACATGCATCTTAAAGTGGAAAAAAATGTAATGATAAAATTTGCATATCCATATTATTCCTATTGTATTTTTTGCCTCATTTTGAAAATATATATATGGTACAATATTGTGCAAAGTGGTAATAATTCCCCTAGAGTTTATGACCTACTATATAGACATAAATCAAACACTTGAACTCCATTTTTTCCTTACACACATCTTATCAAAATATTTTTTTGACACATATCCACATATCCACATATCCACTTTTCCTAATGAATCATATGTGTATGTCTAATGGTGGCATGTGGCAGGATAAATATGGCTATTGAAAAATTTATCATTATCTTGACAACTAATTATGGCTATATGATTATCTTAGTGTAATGAACCTAAGTTCATTCGATAGATATTAGTGAAGTTGAATTAGGAAGCATGGATTGTGCTTTATTATACACATTCTATGTTTAAAAATATGGGTCTAATTATTGCGATATTGAAAGTCAGTTAAATTTCTTCAATAGTATATCCAAGGTATAGGGATATATTAGTGGTAAGAGTAGTATAGGCTAAAAAGGAGAATGTATAAAGAGGGGAAGGTCTAGAAAGGTAATGACACGGTAATGGAAGGAGAAGTTACACTATAAGGTTAGATTTTCATAGGATAAGGAGGAATGGTATGAATAGCATATCTGTACAGGATAGTGCTAGTAGTAACAATGGTGTGAACATATATGAAAGGATGGGAGATAAGAAAAATACTAGTGGAGAGAAAGGCGGTAGGACATGGGTGGTGGATCCCATGGAAGTGGTAACTATAGTATGATAGGAGGAATCATTATAAGAGGATGAAGGGTAGATGGATGCATAGAGGGTAAAACATTATTAAAATCCATTAGAGTGGTAATATTATAAATAGTATTAATTCCCTAAGGATAGCCACCTAATACATTATATAAATTACTAGCCAATGAGTGAGGATATTTAGGGTGGAGAGGTGCATCAATACATAATTATCAATTTAGGAAAATATCTTGTTTACCAACATATGTATCTAAATCATAGTCTCAAGTGATCATTATTTTTCATCTTCTTTAATGTGGCTCTTTATATGGTTGTCATTAGCTATTATATGAAAAAATGATTCAATCATCATTTTATTTGCTAGCCATATTAGAGTTAAGATGAAAACTCCATAAAACAAGATTTTAAAGGATATTAATTTAACTAGATAAAAGATCAAGGAAAACACTCTCAAACATGCAATATACCCCAATTGCTTAGACAATGCATATTTCCTAATAATGTGTGCAACTAAAAACTAATAACATGTAATGAATGGATGTAGGTGATAATAATTAAATAATCCTAATTGAACTAGGGTTGTCCTTTTTATATATTTAAAAAGTTGTAAGAGCATTGTATGAAATTGTAAGATGGGAATTACTTATGAAATGTTATATAACACATAAAAGAATAAAAAGGGCGGTTACACTAGAATATTGATTAGAAATATGAAAATCATCAAGATCATCTTAAATAATGGGTTTGAATATGTCAAAAATGGAGTGTCGGTTATGAGGAGGAGGATTTGAATTTTTTTGACAAGATGTAAAGCATTTGCTAATTACATCCTATAAACCAAGTCAAGGAATATGATGTTGAAATTTGTGCCAAATTTGGTGCCATTTTTAGGTCATTATTTTGGATCATGGCTTTGGTTAAACCACACTTTCTTTATGGTTTAATTTTTTTCTATTTATGGGTGCTTGAGATGGAGAAAGCATAATGATTTTGTAGGTATCATCATGCTACTAGAAATTACTCCATATTCACATGTTTAAATGATACTACTATAAGGGTATGCACATGAATATTTTATTGTAAATGATATTATTATCAAATAATATAATTGGTTCATGCTTTTGGTTGTGGGATTTTTCTTCCAAGAGGATTTTCACGTGTACATAATTATGTTATAAATTTATAATTTATACATTTTTCTTGTAACTAAAATTAAATATATTTATCCATAGCTTTGATTGTTGAAATGGGAAGGAATATTTCATTTACACAAGACAAAAATGTATGCAAATGGGGAAGAAAAATACTGTATGTTGAAAACGCTTTAAAAACATTCAAATAAATGAAATTTGAATTCAACAAATTTGAAAAAAATTGCATTTAGGGTTTCAAAATTAAACAAATAGATGCATTTTGAACTCTAAAAAAATTGAATTTTAAATACCTAGTGCTCGATAGTGCTCGATATGCAAACCGGAATGATGAACTTTGGAGAGACGAACTTAAATTTGCTTTCGCCAGAAAGAAAAACATCTATTTGGTTGTCATCACGCTCTTGGTTTGCCGCATGCACCATGAAAGTGACTGGTAAAATTAGAATGTAAAAGTGATAGTTTAAAATGAAAGAATTTTTTGCTTTTTTCATATTTAAGGGGTTCAGTTGAACCCATGTTCAACCGAACCCATTTAAATATTTTTTTTATTTAGGTTTTATGGGTTTGGTTGACCCATGGGTTCGACCGAACATATGTGTTTGGCCGAACTCCTTGTGAGGTTCAGTCGAACCATTGGGTTTGACCGAACCCATTGAATATGGTGAAAAGAAAAAAAGCAAAATTTCCTTCCTCGTATAAATTGTAAACCACTATTCTAAAGCCACCCGCTAGCAAGGTTGAGAACTGTTTATAATTTTTGTGTTCCTTATTAGGTCCAGGTCGACCTAATGTATGGATGACACATTCTATTTTGTGTGCCAAAAGGAATTTTGAATTGGGCTAACAAGTCATTTTGAATTTTGTGTTTTCTCCTTCAATTAGGCAGACCTAATTGAAGATGGAAGACATGACTATGTATATATGTGTGTGTATGATGGACAAAAGAAGATATAGACATAGAATATGTATGCGAATGATGCAGCAAATGAAATAGTGAGAAATGAATGATAATGATTGTATATCTGCAACTAGAGCAGAATTTTGGTGTTTCTAGAGCTTAACCAGAATTGATCTCCACACATTGAACCTATGTATTTACTAAGTTCACTTTTAGAAGTGAGCATACCTCTTTTTGTATCTTGGCTATAAGTCATCTTTTGTAATCAGGTTGTGAGCCTTTCAAGGACAATGTTTCTTGGAAGTGAGCCCTATAATATCTTATGAATGATTATAATATATTGTGAGCTAATCCTCACCGTGGTATTTCCCACTTTGGGTTTTCCACGTAAAAATCCTGGTGTCAATGTGTTATGATCTCTTTTATGTTTTGGTTCACTATTGTAGCAAGATGTGGATTGATAATTGGATGGTTAATAATTAATTTTGTTAGTAGAATATTGATTCACCCCCCCTCTTATTATTCAATGTATTCAACAATTAGTATCAGAACTTGGTTCCTCTGAAAAAGTCTTACAACTTGAGGAAGGTCCTAGAATTTGAATACATGGCTAAAAAAATCTATCTTGCTCCTCTAGAAGAAAACTTTGTATCTAAAGAAATCAATGTTGCTCTTGAAGAATTGGATAAAAGAAAAGATGAGAAGGAAACTTTGAAAGGAAACCTAAAGGAAGCAAATGAATACATCATGAAGCTAAGAGAGCAGATCAAAAATTTCAAGGAAAGGCTTAGAGATGTCAGTGATCAGTTGAAAAAGGAAAATGAGGACATTACTGGACTAAAGTTGGAAGTAGAAGAAAACAAACAAATTGAGGAATGTCAAAAAGTTGAGATTCAAAATAAAATTGATGAATGTACAAAGCTTGAACAAGAAGTGGTAACCCTAAGAGTAGATCTAGAAAAAGCAAAAGCTCATGAAGAAAGATTAAAAACTAGCTAGATACAAGGCTTGATGAATTGATTACTTCTCACAAAAATTTTAAGGATAAAGGTGGTCTAGGACTTGAAGGACAAAGCTCAAAGGAAAAACCTATTTCCAACAAAGTGGACAATTAGAAGAAGATTCTAGGAAATACTCATCAAATCAAGAATCAAAGGAGCAATATTAGAAGGGTTCCTATCTGATAGCCTAATGCTCAAAGTACCCATCTTTTAATGGATTTTGTTTCTCATGCAATAAATTTGGTCATAGAGCAAAAAAATGTAGAAGCACGATGAACCAAAATAGAATGAGTAAAAATATTGGATTCTTGACTAGAAAATGTTTTGCTTGCAACAAGTTTGGACATAGTGCTATTGAATGTATAAGCCAGATGATGATGAATAGGCTTAATGTTAGTAGAAGGATTCAATCTTTTCAAGGCTACTATTACACATGCAATATCTTTAGACACAAGGCTAATAAGTGAAGATCAATGATGACTACAAATCAGTTTCATCAAGGATGAATGCAAATCAGTTTGATCAAGGATATATTGTGTGCTTCACTTGCAACAAACTAGGAGATATCTCAAAATTTTGTAGAAGAAAAATTGGGAAGAAACCTAATCCAAAACAAAGGAACAAGTCTATGAACAAAGTAGATCCTGCCAAAGTAAGAAAAGAAATGGAAAAAATTTGGAAAAAGAAAGAAGAACCTAAGAAAAATGATGAATCAAATACTCTTGTATCTACATCTAATGTAGATACCTCTTCCAAGAACTGAACCTAGTAATGGTTTTAGGGAGAGCAGTTACAAAAATATCTAAAACTCCCCCAATATATGAGGTGTTCAATGGTGACACAAGGATATGTGATGTGAGTCATCATTTTGAAGGCATTGGAGAAATTTCCTGTAGAAAATAGGCAGATCCAAAGAAGTGTGGAACTTCTCTTGGTTTACAATGTGTTTCATAAAGTGGTTGGTAGCTTTAAAGCTGAAAAGAAATAAATGTGAATTAGGGAAAAATTCGTAAGAAATAAAGAAAGATACTAAGTTAAGGTAAAGCACATTTGCACAATTTGGAAGAAGTAGTACAAGTTGAAGTGAGATTGAAGGCAATTCAAAGCATCGTACCTTGAAACCCTAGTTCTTGACAAGTAGAAAAGGTATTCTTTGTTATTTGAATTATGTGGATTTTAAAGTTGGAGGAACTTTTTGTTAAGCTTATTCAAGATTGTTTAGGGAATATGGCCACTCCTCCTATTGGGGAAATCTCTAAGAGACCCCAACCTAGATTTAGACGATGTTTGTGGAAAGTATATGAAAATGACCTTATGGGTGCGTCTTCACACATTCCAAGCCATGTGCTACCCACCAAAGATCCAAGAACATACATTCATGGTAAGTTAGAAGAATTCAATCACCAAGAGCTAAGGGATTTATGGGACAATGAGTTGACTAGAGATGATCTACTGCTTAAAGCAAAATATGAAAACCCAGTTCAAATGAAGTTGAATGTTTAGAAATGGTTTCCAAACTTTTATAGTGAGAGTGAGGTGAAGTTTTTTAGAATGGCCCTCATTAGGGTTCATAGCAAATTGTTTTGGACAAATTAATTAGGGATTATCAACAAGGAGGCAATTCAAGCTATAACTGGTCTCTATGATATTAGTACCATTCTAGTTCTAAAGGCAATGAAAAATGATGAAGTCACAAGGTTGATTGGTGCTAAGTTTTACATAAGAGATTTAACTAAAAATTCCATTGTAAACCCTGCCATCAAGTATGCTACCATCATGAATGGGCAGAAAATCTATTTCACTTAAAATCAAGTAAATTCAATATCGGCTATGGAAATTTGTATTACTTATGAAATGGTGGAGAATAGAAAATATTTTGATCTTTGTAAGTTGCTTAGGTTACAACTTATGGAGAACCTGGGTATGACAAAGGTGAAGAAGCATGTCTTTAAATTTGGCACTTTAGCTGTTTGTTTATTATTCTATTTCCTCAAGGAGTTACCAGGAAAAAACGCCATAATATGGGATAACACCAGGCTAGTTGCTCATCATATTTTTAACCATCTGTGTAGTCTAGGATATTTTAGGGAACAAAAAAATTCCCTATCTACTTTCTTTATAGTAGTTCAAAATAAAATGCATGAAAGAGAATGGATCCCAAGGAGTTTAGTGAAGAAGTATGAAAGGAGATAACATTTCTTGTATCTATAGATGAATGCATCATTGAGGTTGTAGAACCCAGAATTTGATGGATTGAACCTCTTTGATATGAGATTAAAGAACAAATGGTGGAGAGGTATATTGAGATTCTGTTAGCCAGTCCTAAGGACACCTCTCTACCTAGGCATGGTACATATGATGAGAAATTTACTGAAATACATCTAGAGGCTACTGCATCTAAAAGAAGAAATAAGTTTGAAGATTTCTTCCAAGGTCAAACATACACTAAGGATGATATAGAATAGTTGAAGGAGGTTCTTGATGAAAGGAAAGCCAAATCTATTGAACAACCCTTCAGACCTAGAAAATCAAGAAGACTATCTTATGGTGCTACACCAACACCTATCTCCAGTACTGCCACCTCTAGTGCTTCCAATATCACGAAGGGGAAGAAGAAGGAACAAATTTTTCCTACATTTATTGATACTGCTACCCCTACCAATCCTAGTACCAGGGAATCTAAGAAGGAAATACCCCCTACTGCACCATATGTTGCTTTAGGAAGAAAAAGAGTGAAACAAAAGGCTGACAGGAAAAGAAGTTTGAGTGATGTTGTTGAGGAAGAAATTGAGCCTGGCTTAGAGGGAGAACATTAGTTGAAAAGAAATAAAAAGGGTAGTACCTCCGGTGAAGGAGCCAAAACCAAAGTTGAGATCTCTACAGATGACGAGTCAGAGGAAGAGAAGGATACTTATCAAATTCATGTACATAGAAAGAAGAATGAAGAAGGATCATTTGATCCTATGGAGGACATGCCTAGATCTCCTTTGGTAAGTGATCGACCACCCTTAATTCTTGGATCCTTAGTAAACAATATGATTTAAAATTATCTTATGCCAACTGTTGAGCTATATGATAAGGTTAATGGTGAAGGGAAAGAAACCATCATAAGTGCTTTTATTTAGTACATAGTTATTTGTAATATAAATATGCATACAATATATTCAAAAGTTATAGAAAATGTGTGGAAAGAATTAGTACTTAGAAGGAAAGAGGCTTTAAATGTTAAAGACAAGATGAGAAGTGAAGCCTTAAAATCCATTAGTTCTAGTTTTTCAGAGATAGAAGTTGTAAATCTACTGAAATGATGTTCTACATTGTTCAGATTCAAGCAAAGATTTAACATGTTAATGACTAAGGAAGATGATTATATGGAAAAAGTGAGGAAAGAAACTCAGGATATAATCAGGCAATTAGCAAGGAGATATGGGGCAAGAACAACTCTTCATCCCACACTGCTCAGGCACATGAACATGCTACTGTTGCAAAAGTAATGGATAATCTAGTCTTGGAGAGTATTGATGAGACACTTGATGCTTAGGAGGCCTCTGCCCCTCTGATTGACATAAAAGAAACCACCAACAAAATTTCTGATGATCAACATAAATATCATTCCAGTGATAAGAGAGAAGAACATCAAGAATCTGTTGGAAACAAGGAAGAGAAAAACAAATATGAGAGTGAAGGGAGTAAGGACAAAAAGAAGATTAATGACAAGGATGATGAGGATATAAGGGAGAAAAAATAGAGATAATTCCTTTGGAAAGTCATCCAAAGAAGAAGAAGAGGAAGAAGAAAAGAAGAAAGAGGAAGACAAGGAAGCCATTCCAGCTGAGAAGAGCAAAGGAGAAATTTCCAAAGGCTCTAAGCCATCTAATCCATTCGTAGAATCATATAGAAGTACCCTTAAAGGTATTCTTTCAAGGAAAATTGTATTTCAACATGTGCTTCCACCATAGCTAATCAAACTACCATCACACCTGAGTTATGTGACAAAGATTACAACTAGTGACAGAATAAAACTAAGTGGCACTTTTCTTAGCTTTTTCATACTAGAAGCTACGAAGTCTTATCAAAAGGGAAATGAATTGATAAAATGAAGCTATAAAATCTTTACAAGAGACAACCCCCAGTGTCACATTAGATAAATCTTTAGCTCCAATTGAAAATTTGAGGCTTATAGTTGATTTAGTCAAAAAGTACACATCTAACCTCAAGGTACAAATTGCAAAAGAAGTGGAGTTGAGTCTGCTATAGAAAAGATTGTTGTTTCTACAAGAAAAGTGTACGATTGCACAAGAAAAGGTTTTGCAAACCTTTAAAGAGGTATGATAATGTAATGAGGAAGCCTAGAGCTACTATTTGTTTATTGCATGAAGTGGTTCGAAGCCACTTGAGGTATCAAGGACTTAATGGAATCAATTGAGTCTTAACTTATAGATGCTTCCAGAGACTATAAGATTGTAGATGATAGAAACTATGTTAGGTGGGTTTCTATTGCAAATCTTCAAAGTAATTTTTTTATCCTACAGAGGCAGAAAGAAGATGATATGAGATAATATGCCCAACATGGATACCTAGTTATGTCCATCCATGTCTCTATATCAAATGTATTGATGGAAGTAGAAAAAATTGAGAAGATGAACATTGCTCCATCCACTTCGAAAGAGGAGAAGAATGTCTGGGAGAGTTAGAATCTTTGCATAAAACCCTTTCTAGGGAAAAAGGAATATCAGATGATGGAAAGCTAGCTTGGGAAGCAATTCTCAAGGAGTTACAAGGTTCCCCTAGTTCCTGATTTGAAGTTTTTTTCTTTCCCTAGTCCTTTGTCCTTGATGTCAAAGGGATATATGAGGAGAAGAGGAGAAGAATATGCATAAAGTATGTCTTGTAGATATGTTAGGGGGATTTGAGCATAATATTTTGTTTTGAAGCATGTCTCATTTTTGGCACATGTTTCCATCAATGAAAAATAGCGAGATTGTTGGAAGAATGAAGAAGGTGACCACTAGGTTTGTTGTCATTGATACCAACATTCTAGTTGGTAACTGGCTAAGTAAACTGCGTGACTATGTTGATCCAGTATTTTGGTCCAGAAATCCTTTCAGTAAAAAGAAATTCTATGAGTTTTTGATATGTTGCTTAGGAGTGTTAGTTACAAGTATAAACAATCTTTTAACAATCTTTGTTGATCTAGCTCTGTAATCCAAGTGACAGAAGTTAGGTATTCTTTTGGCTGACAAGGTTAAGAATTGTTTGTACTTTGTGTTTTCCTTATTAGGTCCAAGCCGACCTAATGTATGGATGAAAAATTTTGTTCTGTGTGCCAAAAGGAATTTTGAATTAGGCTGACAAGTCATTTTGAATTTTGTGTGTTCTCCTTCAATTAGGCTGCCCTAATTGATGATGGAAGACATGACTGTGTATATATGTGTGTGTATGATGGATAGAAGAATATATAGGCATAGAATATTTATGTGAGTGATGCGACAAATGAAATAGTGTGAAGTGACTGATAATGATTGTATATCTGCAACCAAAGTAAAATTTTGGTATTTTCAGAGCTTAACCGAAACTGATCTCTACACATTGAAAGTGTATTTATTCAGTTCACTTTTAGCAATGAGCCATACCTCTTTTTGTATCTTGGCTATAAACCATCTTTTGTATTTAGGTTGTCATCCTTTCAAGGACAGTGTGTCCTAGCAGTGAGCCCTATAATATCTTATGACCAGTTATAATATATTATGAGCTAATCCTCACTGTGGTTTTTCCCACTTTGGGTTTTCCACGTAAAAATCCCGATGTCAATGTGTTATGATCTATTTTATGTTTTGGTTCACTATTGCAACTAGATGTGGATTGATAATTGGATGGTTAATAATTAATTTTGTTATTAGAATATTGATTCACCCCCCCTCTCAGTATTTAGTGTATTCAACAAACATGGTACCCCTAGTGTAAAAAATAGATCAATGATAGCCCAGGTAGACAAGGAGAAATAATAGGATGCACCTTGTAGTGTCGTAAATTGTAACCTCTTATAATTTCACTCTTTTTTGTGCCCTTGCATTAGTGTGCCTCCTTGGATTCTATCCAAAGATTGGATTGTACCTTATTTTACCAAATCTAAGATGGGTATTTGTTTCTATGTATTCTACCTTGCATGATTTAGTTCTTAACTTATTTCATTTACTTTCAACAGTGAATAATTCTTATTTATTGTTTGATTAATTAGTATATTTTTGGAAATTGATCTTATAGATTAATTATTAATTTAAATATATGTGAAGATGTTGATTTGGTAGTTCACTAACACCTATAATTTTTTCTGTAATGATAAATCTATATGTGATTAAAAAACTTCAATCAGTCTTGACACAAATTATCTTGATGCACCAACAATCCCCTTCAGCACATGATTTATAGTTATCATTACAATGAGATTAAATGCCTATAATTTTAAATTTATTTTTTATTCAATTAAAATGTTAGATCTGTTAACTTCTTCAATGGCTGACAAAAAAATTTACTAGTGCTACCAATCGAACTTTGAACACAGTTCTGATAAGTCATAAAAATATAACTTGCAGATTATATTCAGTCTATCACATTAAGTTGTCTACTTATTAATATTCCATATTAAATTATAACAAATCTTTCATATCTTCTTACACTATTCAATCATAAATGTTTATTTAGATTTATGAGCTTTGGGTTGCACAAAATGCCTACTTGTTTAAAAATTAAAAATTTAAAAGGATGCAACACCAAGTCAATAGGATTTAAGTATTGTCTATTAAGACAAGATGGCAGTCTTAAATCCATTAAATTGACAAAAAACTATGCTAACGACATTAGCTCCCTTCCCATGTAATATCTCTCTGATTTCCCCAACAAGACTAGTCATGGTCTATTTATGAGTAGGTAATTAGAATAATCAATAAAATTAAAACCCAATAAATTGAATGTAAATTTGATAACAAGTAAAATTTATATTAAATTTTAATTTGGATGTGTTTATGTTGTCAATAGAATGTAGGTGTTCAAAGAATTTGCAAGCAAGTTTTTTATAATAGATTTATAATTTCTTATAGATTTTCTCTATAAATTTGTAATATTGAGATATATTGAGTGATGGATGAAATTTTGAAGGAAAGATGGATTTATAGATTTTTATGAAGGTAAGAATGATCAATCTTAAGGACTAAACTTGATATAGTGTTAACTAGTTTGATTGACTAGTTGATTCGATTGATAAATCAACTAACCTTTTTGAGTAGTTAATTACCTTAATTGATTAACCATCTAGCATGATTAATTAACTAGCTTGATTGATTAGTCAACTAATTTAATTAATTAGTTAACTATTTTGATTGATTAGTCAAGTGATCTAACTGTTTAGTCAATTAATTTGATTAACTCACTAATTAACTAATTTCATTTATAGTGAAATATAAGTGAGGATAATGAAAGTTATAAATTATATTAATTAGATATTTATACATGGAATAATTAGAAAGCTACCTAATTAATTAATTAGTTATAAGATTTTTTTTATAGAGAAATGATGCAAGAGGAGGAAACTCCCTTGTCCTTTATCAAAATAAATCTACAGTGAGTTGGTTCCAGTTAATGCAGTAATGGTCTAGATCCATTTCATTCCTTAGAGATCGATTCTTCTTTTACCTGCCCTTTTTCCTTCTTGCTAAATTTTTTATTCCCCTCATGAATTGATTCCATTCTTCCTTTGCCTGCCCTTTTTCCCTCTAGCACAAACTCCCCACATTGTGTTGCCTAGATTTGGAACCTTTATTATCATAAACTCTATGAATTGAGGAGACCGTCAGTGAGAACATTCAATAATTAATTTTTTCTTCTTTAAAAAGGGTCCAAGTGCAAGAAAAAAAAGTTGAAACCTAGGCCCTAAGAAGGATTTTAAATTCAAGGAGGAATTTATCCAAAGGTCTAAGAAAATGATAGAAAAATTCCAAAGGACAATTCAGATAGGCATAAAAAGGAAAGCAAGACAGTGGTGAAATTTGTTAAAGTGAAAAGAGAGCAAGATTGTTAGTTGACATTATGATATAAGGAAATGATTTTAAGCATGATATACCCTTGGTATTCTATGAGTGATCTATTATCATGGAAGATAAAGGATCCTATCAGAGCCTTTGGTAGTTGGAACTTAATAAAGGTGAGTAGAGGATTGAGCGTAGAGCACTGTTATAACAATGAAATCTCCAATCATATGACAATTCATATTATAGGGAAGCCATCCATGAAAGAGTAAAGAAAAAATTTATACTGAAATGAGGTACTATTGCTGCAAGTTCAAGACAATAGTCTAAAACTCCATGTTTATCATCAAATTTGGCTTTACAATGATGCTAGAACTTTACCTTAGCTTCTATTTCAAATAAAATTCAAAAAAGAAAAGGGATAGAAAAGTTCCTAGACCTACAACTAATGCTAAATAGTAATAATGGAGGATGCTACAGTGGATAGCCTTCCCAAAACTAAGTTCCACTTAACCAAAATAACTCAGTCTCATGAAACTAGTGATATCTTCTAAGGTCTTCATATTTTCAGCTATCTATTCACCATGAAGCATGAACAATAGATGAATTTTAAGTGCAGCAATAAATTGATGTTCAAAATAGCTTTACACTGTTGATCATCATCAACAAACAACAAAAAAGCATGAACATGAAAGGCATGAACACAATAGCATTCTTCACTATCAATGTGCAACATGAACTAAATTACTAAAAGCAACTATTGACTTAGAATAGCAAAGTTGAAATCTACTATTGAGAAGATGAATCATGCAACATGTGAAGAAACACAAGAATCCACCAAATCAATGTAATTCTCATTAAAATTTCTGCAACATGTCTTTACACAACTCAGCTCTCTCTTGAAAATGAGAGGATACCCCTATTTATAGTTTTCCAAAAGTGAAATGAATGGACATGATTTACTTTCATTGTGTGACAAAGATTCATTTTAAATTAGGGTTTCGCCTACCCCCAAAATATATTATTATAAAATTCATCTTTTGTCTTTTCTCTATTTTGTCCTCTAGTGGCTCTGACACTGTAGCAGTTTTGTCTTCTAGTGATTGTCTTCTTTTTCATGCTATACTAGATCAAAAACTCATCATCAATGACTGGCTTCCCTACATTCTTCTAAAGGGTGGCATATTCCACAATTTTTCCAATTAAATCCTGGAGCTTATCCCACTCCTTGATGTGAGATTGAAGGATTTGAAATGTCATCCTTTTAAATCTTCCATTGATCTACTCCCAATGCTTGGTGCATCTAAGTGTGGCCTTGATTACTTGCTCAGATTGGGTAAATGCCCTTGCAACAAAGTCCATGAACTCTAGTGTTAGTGCATCCTGCAGCCCCTTGCTCCATCTTCTTATGGAAGAATGGCTTGATTTTCTCTGGATCTAGCTCTAAGGTGGGCATGTCATATTCTATCATCATGTTGAGGTAGTCTTCACTGTTAGTTATGTGCTCCAAAAACCATTCAAAGTCAAGCTTGACCTAAGGAAATACACTTTCCAAGACCTCCTTTCTATGATCCAAGCCCATTTTTTAGGTCTCCACTAGCCAATAATCATCTTTTACGAGTGCTAATTTCTTTTCCCATGGCTTTTCGAGAAGCTTGAGAATGCTTTCGAGCTTAGGATACGTGATCCTATAAAACTCGATGAATCTATGGAACTTCTTTTCAGTGGCTTCTAGTTGATTCTGTAGATCTCATAATTTGTTGAACATTTGGGTGATGTGGTAGATGCCCATTTCGCCATTATATATCACCCGTTGGAACCAATCCATTGTGTCCTTGGTCCTATTCTTCATTTTATACATTCTAGTGTACTATTTTTAGGAGAGAAGAGGAGGTGAGGACAATGTTGTAGGAGCCTCTTCTTCTAAGGATGTCCATTGTTGAATGTAGGCGGTGAGATCTACCACTTATTCCTTTAGTTCCTCTTTAGAGGATGGATCCTTGTTTATTTGTTGCATGATTGTTGCCACCGACCCTTGGAACTCATCAATTTTTTGTTCTCTAGTTGTCAAGCCCAAGTTTATGGTAGAGATGTTATAGTTGGCTCCTTCACCTTTGTCTAGTACTGGGGTAGCAATCTATATCGTTCTTGATCCATATGCATCAACCATGATATGATAGCAGACTCTAGGCTTCTTCTCCTTTCCTGTCTTTTTTTGCACTCTTGCCAGTATTGCCTCAAGCCTAGCCTTTGGACCACCTTGGTTTACTCTTTATTGGGGTCTTCTTTTGTAGTTTCGATTCCAACCAATCAGGAACTTTGGTTTACTCTTTAGTTGATTCATGATCACCTTCCTCTCTTTGTTCATGTTGAGGTTGTTCCTCTTCATGACCCAAGGCTTCTTGATCTATTCTCTCTTCTACATTTGAGTCATCAATCTGTATAGCCTTTTCTCTGTTCAAATAGGTGGGGGCTATTTTTTCTTCAATGATCTCTTCTTTCTAATGTGCCTCCCCTTTTGGTTTGAGCTCTACATGATGCTCATGCTCAGGGCTCTTCTTTGGTGCATCTTCTTCTTTCTTATCTTCTTCCTTTTTGGGAGGTTTGGTATTCTATTATTGAATATAAAGTTGTGTAAAGATCTAGATTATATTCTCATCAACAATAGTATCATCTTTTTCCACTATTTGGTTAGGTATGGGAAAAAAGTTTATTGACCTCACAAATTGGGTTCTCATCTGCATGTAGTGCCTCATTCACACTTCTTTATCATCCTGAAAATTGGCCTAGAAATCTTCGACGTGAGGTAGATGGGCATACTATATTCCCACCTCTTTCTTCAGTTTTCCATACAGGTCCATCCTCCCTCAAGCTATGTAAAGATTTAGATTATATTCTACTGTCCTTCTCTGAATACTTCATGCACTGGGCCATGGGATAGGCATACATTCCTTGCCCAAAGTTAAGAGGATAGGGGATCCCTAACCTATGTTTTTCACTTAGTACCTAGGGCATGGGTTTTATGTAGTTGTTGAGAGACCTCCAATATGATCATGTGATTATTGGGATCGCGCGATAGCTTATAAGGCCTCTCGAAGAACCCCTCTATTTTGATGTATGTAAATTTTGGGAACTGAATGAACAAATACCAAAATCATTGGATGAAGGCCCTAGCTTTGTAGGAGACTCTCCTTTCAAATTCTCCTCCAAGGAGCCTGATGACATGTCCAATAAAGGCATCATTTACCCTCCTATATTCTCTCTTGAAGTTTTGATACTACAATTGAGGGTACCGGTCATATACTTTGAGTTCTCTCTTTTATTCTGGGTTGTTTGCAACAAAAAGACACTTGTATGGGAACAATTCTACTAGGAGGTACACTAGCTAGGAGGTCATGTAAAATTGGGATGTTTTCTTCATAGCCATAATCTGGTTATGTATGTTGTCACTGATGATCTTCTCCCAATGGAACTTTATCTCGCCATGGATGATCTCCTCAATGAATTAGAACATCCATTCTTGAAAGAAGGCAGTAGTAGGAAGGCCCATTACCCTACTTAGTAGAGTGATCAATTCATTATACTCCTCATGGAAGTCACTTCTAAATAATTGTTGTAGTACCTTGGTGGTGTTTCCCCTCTTTTCCTTCAACCAATGTTGGTTGATCAACTTCTTGGATGCTAGGATGTCTTCCTTCCACATATTTTTTGCATATCCTTTTTATATTTCTTCCATCACATCAAATGTGGGAATGTGAAATGTTTGGCCTATGGATCTAGCAGACAAATTTGCTAACACTCTACAGTCATGATCAATGATTTTTCTGCTACTATGGTAACATTCCTTTCATACCATCACTAATTCCAGAGCCATGAGTGTGGGAAGAAAGCTGGTTTCGTCCATGTGCTTGAGGTTTGTATATGATATAGAATCCTAGCTGGAGGTGATCTTGGAGGTGCACTCCACACCATATAACTAGTACTTCATTTGATCCTTCTCCTCTTTCCCTCTCGATGCCTTTGCATAATTCTTTCATTTCTCTTTCTTGATAGACTTCCCCAATGGTCCCAGAGCAGATTCCATAAATCTTGCATACAAATACACAATAATTGCATTCATATGAAAATTAGGGAATTGTTAGTTTAAATCCTATAAAATGAGAGTTAGATCCAACAATTCATCTTTAAAATATCATGAGATTCATCATCATTCATCATTCAAAGCTCATTTGGATTGGATACAAGAATGTGGGCCTAGGGATGTGGGTTTCCCTGGGTCGAAAGCCATTAGGAGAAATCAAGAACAAGATGACATCGGGGTCGTAGTGATCTGCAGATAGTCGCCCACAATAAAAGTTTTGCATTAGGGATTTGATGGTCAAATTCTTCAAGAGATCACTTGGTATGTGGGGGAAATTAGTTTGAAAGTCTTTGGAGTCACATGATTGATCATATTTCTTATACGGGCTCGACGAGTGCAGAGGCAGGAAGCTTCATGCATGTTTGGGGCTCTGTCGTTAGAAAATGGTGAAAAAGGCACGACACCCCACAAGTAGAAGTCCGTAGTGCGGGCTATGCAAGGTCTTCAGATGATTTAGTCTTGTCACTTCAAAGTGCATTCAACTTAGGAGATTGTGGGATAGGACCGATAGACAACCATTTTGTGATGACCGTTAGGAATGATAGTGGTGAGGCAGTGGTCCACCAAGACAAAACTGTTAAAAACTTAAAGTTTATCATTTTTTCTTAGATGAGCTCAGACGACAACAGTGAGCATGAAATTTGTATTATGGGTAGAAGGGAGGGTACCACCATCATCAAATGACAATTGAGTAACGATGAAGCACAAATGGTAGTCCACAAGGAAAGGTCTGCATGGTACTTGAACTTAGTTTCGTTGAAGTCTCAGAGAGAAATTGTCTGGTCGAAGTCCACAGCATGAGTAGACGGGGTTGCTTGGACACTCAAAACGACAAAGGAGGTAGGGTTGTTCGTAAATGGACACCTGCAGAGATAAGCCCGTAATAAAATTTTTACCTTAGTGTTTTCATTTGGGAAATTGGTGTAGTGACTTAAATTAAGGAGTCTGTGATGTAGAAGGGAGTAATGGTTCAGCGATTTAGAGAATGGCATCCTCGAGACGGTGAGCCACATGATATGATTTTTGAAGGAGGTTCCGCACACTAGGACTTGGCATGTTTGGAATTTGACAGAAGTAGTTCTAGTGGAGCTCACGATGTGGGAAGCAAGCAGGGGTAGGAAATTTGAAAGCTTATTTCCCTCAAGTGGCGATGTGCATTGACAGACCCACAAGGGTGTGAGGACTTAGGTTTTCCTATTAGATAGTTTAACACTTGAGTTTCAACAAGAATGACAAGAAGGAGGATGCGAGCTACAAGGGAGTCAACACTTTGTGAAGAACAACATCGATGGGATAAAGCTCTACATTGTTCTAAAGGGAATTGTTTGAATGGATTTTGAGGAACCTTCAAATGGGTTTGCAAAAAAATTTAATGGTTAAGAGGGCCACTGAAAGGAGTTCTGAGGTTTCTTTTAAGATTTTTGACTAATTTGGAAAAACCTTACTCAAAAGGATGTGTTTCAAGCTATTAACAAAAGACTCACCTGGAAATCATGAGGTAATTCAATGAAGATCGAGCTTTAGATTTGAGAAGGTGCAACGTAGGCGCAATAGTTTTGATTGTCGTTCTTCTCTCTAATAGATTTCAAACTTGGTCGGTGAAAATGATAGGTCAGAGGGATATTTATAGGAAAAATATCATTAATGACCCACAATAAATGTGGGCACAACAACCAGTGAGGTAGCTGGGCTCAAAATTTGACAAACCGATGGTAGGAAGTGCAGGTCCCGCAACACAAGATGACCCCAAGGCTTCGTCGTTGGTTAGTGGTTAAGGGATAATGACAAGGAAGAATTCAAGACCCTCCATGCGATCGGACATCTTGATTTTTCCACAGTTTAGATAGCGAAAAGATGACAACATGCAAAGGGAAGCCCACAACTGCGGACCCGCAGGACCTAGAGGATGATAAAGCTAAAGACCAAGGGAAACCCTGCAAAAGCCAAAGACTTAGAAAATTTTAGGGTGGTGAATTTTGGTCAATTGAAATTGTTGACTTTAAGGCTCCTAACCACTTTAAGCTCAAAATTAGGAGCACACAAAATGAGGCGAAGGAAAAACATGACCCAAGGAAGGTGAAAGGAAAGGGGGTCCCCATTCTGAATGGGACGTGTGTGTTGTACAAGAACAACAAATGGAAACTCTACATACCATAACTGGGGCTATTGGTGAGGTGGGTTGAGATATCCTTGGCAGGAAAAGATGAAACAGGAAGTGCCTTAGATGCAGGAGGTGGAGGAGTGGTAATGGTAGCAGCAGTAGAGGGAGCAAAGACCTAGCAGGTGGAGATCATTTTCACTCAATTTCTTCTTCTCCCTCATGTTGGGGATCCTCCTCAATCGTAGGCATTTCAGTTACGAACACCCCTATTTTCTTTTCTTTCTTTGAGGATTCCCCCTCCATAGCCTTGTGTGTGTACACTTTGTGCTTGGGATGGCGCTCGGGCGCATCCTTTCTTTTCTTTGATCTTGTTACTAGAGGGGATTTGGGCGCCTCTTCTATTGGGGCAGCAGTTTCTCCACTATCGTTTTCACTCTCGAGCTCATCCTTGAGCTCACCCTTGAGCTCACCATAAGTTTTTACAGCACCCTACATGTTAAACTGAGCAATTTGGGCATCCACCCACTATCTTGTCTATTTTTCAACTAGTCATGTTACTATATCAAGGTCAATGACCTCTTCTTCATCCCAGTCTATCAAAGGAAATGAAAAGTTGGCCACAATATCAAACCTCTCATCAACAATAGTATCATCTTCTTCCACTATATGGTCAAGTACTAGAAACAAGTTTATTGACCTCACAAATTGGGTTGTCATCCACATATAGTGCCTCATTCGCACTTCTTTATCATCCTAAAAATTGGCCCAAAAATATTTGACGTGAGGAAGATGGAAATACTGTCTTCTGACCTGTTTCTTCAGTTTTCCATATAGATCCATCCTCCCTTGAGCTGTGTGAAGATTCAAATTATACTCTACTATCTCCTTCTCTGAATACTCTATGCATTGGTCTGTGGGACAGGCATACATTCCTTTCCAAAAGTTAAGGAGATAGGGGATCCCTATCTTGTATTTTTTTCTTAGTACAGCATGGGCATTCTATAATTGTCGTGAGACCTCCAATAGGATCATGCGATCATTGAGATAGCGGGACAACTTATAAGGCCTCTCGGAGAACCCCTCTATTCTGATGTATGTAAATTTTGGGAACTGAATGAATAGATACCCAAATCGTTGGATGAAGGCCCTGGTATTGTGTGAGACTCTCCTTTCAAAGTCTCCTCCAAGGATCCTGAGATGTTTCCAATGAAGGCATCATTTATCCTCCTATATTCTCTCTTGAAGTTCCACTACTGCAATTGAGGGTACCAGTCATATTTTTTAGTTCTCCTTTGCTTGGTTACAGGTTGCTTGCAACAAAAAGGCCCTTGTATGGGAAAAATTTTGCAAGGAGGTACACTAGGTAGGAGGTCATGTAAAACTTAGATGTTTTCTTCACAGCCATAAGTTGGTTATGTACGTGGTCACTAATGATCTTTTCCCAGTAGAACTTTGTCTTGCCATGGATGATCTCCTCAATGAAGTACAACATTCATTCTTGAAAGAAAGCAATAGTAGAAAGACCCATTACCCTACTTAGTAGAGTTACCAATTCATTATACTCCTCATGGAAGCTGCTTCTGAACAATTCCTATGGCACCTTGGCAGCATTGCCCCTCTTTTCCTTCTACTAATGTTGGTTGATTAGCTTCTTGCATGCTAGGGGGTCTTTCTTCCACATATTTTCAACATATCTTTATTTTGTTTCTTCCATCATGTCAAATGTGGGAATGTGGAATATTTGGCCTATGGATCTGGTAGAAAAATCTACTAACACTTTGTCATCAAGATCAATAATTTTTCTACTGCAATGGTAGCGTTCCCTACATACCATCACTAATTCTAGAGCCACGAGTGCGAGTGGAAAGCCGGCTACCTTAACGAGACCACTTCTTCTAATTTTTTGTATGTTATTTGTTATAGGGTGGATCATTACCCTTCATTCGAACTCATCTATATCCACATGTCTGAGGTTTGTATCTGATATAGAATCCTAGGTGGAGGTGATCCTAGAGGTGCACTCCACCCCATGGAACCGATAATCATTTTTAAAGTCTTTGGATTCACTTGATTGATCATCTTGCTTATGTGGGCTCGAGGAGTGCAGAGGCAGGAAGCTTCATGGACGTTTGGGGCTCTTCCATGAGGAAATGATGAACAAGGCACAACGACCCGCAAGTAGAAGTTCACAATGTGGGTCATGCAAGGTCTCTGGATGATTCAGTCTTGTCGCTTTGAAGTGTGGTCAACTTAGGAAGCTACAGGATAGGACCAACCAATAGCCATTTTGTGATGGTTGTTAGGAACAATGATGGTGAGGAAAAATTTTGCATGTGGCGGTCCACCCAGACAAACCCGCAAAACACTTAAATTTAATCATTTTTCCTCATATGGTAGTAGTGAGCATTAAAACCACATTACAAGAAAAAGGGAGGGCATTGCCATCATCAAAAGACAATCGAGTAATAGCGGGTCGTAGATGGCAGTCTACAACAAAAGTTATGCATGGTACTTAAACTTAGTTCTGTTGAAACCTCAGAGGGAAATACTCCGGGAACAGTTTGTAGCATGAGCAGATGGTGTCACTCGGACGCTCAGAATGGCAAAGGAGACAAGGTGGTTTGAAAACTGCCCCCCACAAATATAAACCTGCAAAAATGTTTCTACCATACTATTTTCATTTGGGAAATTCGGGCGGCGACTTAAGTAGAGGATTCCATGATGTGAAAGGGAGTAATGGTTTAGCTGTTTAGAGAACGACATCCCCAGGACAATAAGTTGTAGGCTATAGTCCGCGAAGGAGGTTCCGCACAGTAGTACTTGGCATGTTTGGCATTTGATAGAAGTGGTTTTGGCAGGGATCACAATGTGGGAAGTAGGTAGGGGTAGGCCATTTGAAAATGGCAATGCGATAGTGGTCGCTCGCACATGGCGACGCACATTGACAAACCCCCAAGGGCGTGAGGACTTAGGTTTTCTTGTTAGACAATTTAACACTTGAATTTCAATAAGAATGGTGATAAGAAGGATGTGGCCCTCAGGGGAGTCAACACTTTTTGAAGAATGGTGTTGACGAGGTAAAGCTCTGCATTGTTCTAAAGGGAATCATTTGAATGGGTTTGTGTGCAATTTAATGGTTAAGAAGGTCACTAAAACAAGTTTTGAGGTTTCTTTTAATAATTTTGACTAATTTGGAAAAAGCTTACTCAAAAGGATGTGTTTCAAGTTATTAACATCAGACTCACTTGGAAATCGTGAGGTAATTCAATGAAGATCGAGCTTTAGATCCAAGCAGGTGCAATGTGGGCACAGGAGGTTTGATTATCGTTCCTCTTTGACAGACTTCAAACTTGGTCAGTGAAAATGATAGGTCAGAGGAATATTTATAGGAAAAAGCTCATTAATGACCCACAATAAATGTAAGTACGAAGGCCGGTGAGGTAGCTGGGCATGAAATTTGATAGACCGGTGGTGGGAAGCATGGGTCCCATAATGCGAGATGACCCCAAGGATTCACCACTAATTAGCAGCTAAGGGATAATGGTAGGGAAGAATGTAGGACCATCCATGCGGGTAGACATCCCGAGTTGGCCATAGTTTGGACAAAAAAATGATGACAACAATGCACAAAGGGAATCCCGCAGCTACGGACCCCTAGGACCTGGAGGAGGCTAGAGCTAAAGACCAAGGCAAACCCGCTAGGGAAGCCCCACAACAGCTGAAGACTTAGAAAATTTTAGGGTGGTGAATTTTGGTCAACTAAAATTAATGACTAAGACTCTTGACCACTTTAAGCTCAAAATTAGGGGCACACAAAATGAGGTGAAGGTAAAAAAGGACCCGATGAAGGAGGAAGGAAAGGGGGTCCTCGTTCTGAACGGGGTGTGTGCTACAGGCACAACAGTGAGTTGTGAAAGTTGATGTATGTCATTGGGGGAATTAGCCTTGATGTACAAGTTGATGATTTGGGCCATGTGTGATATGTGGAGAGTGTTGGAACAAGTATTGAGGGATTTTGAAGCCCTGAACCCATTTGGAGCATGCCTAATTACCAATTAGGCCTAGTCAAAAAAATAGGATAGTCAATTTTAGAGACATTTCGTATAAATAACCCTACCCTGATTTTGAGATATGTTTAGGTATGGCCAAATGGACATATAAAACAATTCTTCTTTTCTTGAGATTAGTTGGGGTTCAAGAGTTATGTCTAAATATGTCTTTTTGAATGGCTACAAGGAAGAACAAGGGTTTGTGAAGCAAGACCATTGTTTGATGTCAAAAGCTCTTTGTGAGTGGTTTTATGAGATTATGTTGACATTACTACCCCTGCTCTTCATCAAATTGGTATCAGAGCATAGGTTTTATCTGAAGAGGAAAATTTTAAGGGAATAAGAAACAAAGATTCCTCCAAAATGGAATCCAATCACCAGATAGATGAATGAATTGAAGGAGAGACATGCAAGAGAGATGAGAGAAATGAAGGAGATATTTTCTACCTTGAAAACAAGTCAGAAAAGAGGAACGGTCATAGGAGACCTGAGTGACCAAGAAGAAGGGGAAGAGGAACATTTCCAAGGAGGGTCCAAAGAAGAGATGGATCCTAATGACTTGAGAATGGAAAATTTGTTGAAGAAAGTCAAGGGAGAAGGTCCCAAAATCAAGATGGATTTACTAGTATATGGAGGAAAATTGGATATTGAAGAACTCCTAGATTGGATAGGAGCATTAGATAACCATTTTGAATATGAAGATGTGTTAGAAGAGAAAAAGGTGAAGTTGGCCAAGAAAAACTTGAAGGGTTATGCCTTGCTTTGGTGGGATTATGTACAAGATGAAAGGAGAAAGAAGGATAAGTATAAAATCACCTCTTGGGATAGGATGGTTGTTAAACTCAAGGGAAAATTCCTACCTAGTGACTATAACATTCAATTGTTCAAAAGTATTCAAAAACTCAAGAAAAGGATACAAATGTGCAAGCCTACACAGAGGAATTCTACAAATTGGGTATAAGGGTTGGCCATATAGAAGATGATGTGAAAAAAGTGGCAAGTTACATCAATGGGTTGAGATACAACCTTCAAGATGAATTAAGCTTCACCAATCCAAGAACGGTGGAAGAGTGTTACCAATTGACCATCAAGGTTGAAGATAAGTCAAGAGGAGAAGGAAAGAAAAGTGGAGGAGGGGTATAGGCAAAAATTCTAGAGGAAGGACATTTGCTAGTAAGGGGCAGTCTCAAATATCACAAGGAGAATCAAGCAAAAATCAAGAACAAAGTCCAGACTCAAGAGAAAGCTTTAGAGGAAGGAGACCCAATAATAGGGGTAGATTTGGAGGCCAAAGAGGAGGATCAAGTAGATTCACCAAGAAATATTATATGTGTAATAAATTTGCAAGCCATCAAGCATGGAAATGCACTACAAATTAGTCAACTATTTCATTTGGAGGAGAAATAAGAAATCAGTTTGTGCAAGGAGAGGACAATGAGAATGTGAATTCTCCATCACATAATGCTAATCTAGAATTTGGTGTATCTCATGGTGAGAAGTGCTTTGATCAAAGTACCAATAGAGAAAGATCCACCACAAAGAAAGTCTCTTTTCAGAACTAAATGTTGCAAAGTAGTGATTGATTCTGGTAGTACAAACAATTTGGTTTCAATTGAAATGGTTGAAAAACTTAAGTTGAAAAAAATCCCTCATACCACTCCATATACAATATCATAGCTTAACAAAGGGTAACAAGTAGTTGTGAATGAACAAAGTTGGGTAGATTTTCACATATGGGGATACAAGGATAAGGTTTTGTGTGACATAATACCAATGGATGTTTGTCATTTTCTTTTGGGAAGGCCTTGGAATTATGATACGAAGTTTATTCATGATGGGAGAAAGAACCACATATGCCATATAAAAGGATGAGGTTTCTTACACCCTCACACCATTGAAGGATGAAAGCCAAGATTCCCAAGTAGGGCCTAGTGTGATGTTAGTCAATGAAAAGGAGTTCCTAAAGAACTTAGAAGAGGAGAATGTGAGATTTTCTATCATAGTAAGGCCTAAATCTATCATGGAAGCAGAAGAGAAAGAGGATTTTCCCTTGGAGATGAAAAAATTGTTGAAGAAGTATGATAAAATAGTGGTTGATGAGATTCCTAATACCTTGCCACCTATGAGGGACATTATCCACCATATTGATTTCATTCTAGGGGCTAGTTTTCCCAACAAAGTTGCTTACAAGATGACTCCACAACTAAATGAAGAGATTAAGAGGAAAGTGCAAAAATTGCTTGATAAGAGGTTGATTAAGGAGAGTGTGAGTCCTTGTGCGGTTCCTGTAGTTCTAGCACCAAAGAAAGGTGGTGATTGGAGGATGTGCACTGATTCTAGGTCCATCAACAAGATTATAATAAGGTACAGATTTCCTATTCCAAAAATTGAAGACCCAATGGATTGTTTGGGTGGTGCATGCTACTTTTCCAAGATTGATCTCAAGAGTGGCTATCATCAAATCATAACCAGACCTGGTGATGAATGGAAAACAACCTTCAAGAAAAATGAAGGGTTATATGAATGGTTGGTAATGCCTTTTGGTTTGTCAAATTCCCCTAGTACTTTCATGCACTTGATTAATGAGGTGCTTAAACCTTTCATTGGTAAGTTTGCAGTAGTATATCTTGATGATATTCTTGTTTTTAGCAAAACTAAAGAGGAACATTTGTAGCATTTAGACTGGTTTTGAGAAGGTTGCATGAGGAAAAACTAATGATAAATTTGAAGAAGTGTGAGTTCTTGAAAAAAAAAATTGGTTTACCTTGGCTTTGTGGTCACTAATGGCACTTTGAAGATGGATCCAAGATTGATTGAGGCTATCCTAAGATGGTTTGCACCCAAATCAGTGGATAAGGTAAGAAGTTTCCACAGTTTGGCTATTTTTTATAGAAAATTTATAAGAGGTTTTAGTCATGTTTGTGCTCCTATGATTGATACAATAAAGGGTGATAAAAGAAAGAAGTTTGTTTGGTCTAATGAGGCTAATAAGAGTTTTGAATATTTGAAAAAGAATGTTGTTGAGTAGCCCATATTGACTTTTCCTAGTGTTGACAAGGTCTTTACCATTGAGTGTGATGAAAGTGGACATGTTATAGGTGTTGTCCTAAGTCAAGAAAACAAACCTATTTCCTTTTCAATGAAAAATTGAATGAAGCCAAGAAAAAGTATTATTCCTGTGATCTTGAGATGTATGCAATGGTGCAAGCATTAAAGAAATGGAGACATTATTTACTTCCTAAGGAGTTTATAGTGTACATTGACAATCATGCTCTCCAATTTTTGAATAGTCAAGATAAACTCAGTAGTAGGCATGTCAAATGCGTTGAATTTTTGCAAGCCTTTACTTTCACCATTAAGCATAAAAAGGGGAAATCTAACAAGGTGGAAGATGCATTAAGTAGGAGAGCTCTCATGGTGCAGGAATTCAATTGAAAAGCATAGGAGTGGACTATTTGAAAGGCATGTACATTGAAGATGCATATTTTAAAGACATTTATGAATGTTGTAGGCAGCCTTGTAGCAGCAATAATGGCTTGATTTTCTAATCCAAGATGACCTATTGTTCAAAGGGGCACAATTACACATTCCTAAATGTTCAATGAGGGATAACTTAAACAAGGATATGCATAGCAGTAGCCTTGCAAGTCACTTTGATTTGGATAAGGCCTTGGAGCAGTTGAAGAGGCACTACTATTGGCCAAAAAAGCAAATTGATGTGAGGAACTTTGTGGATAATTTTTTCAAAGGGCCAAAGGATCTAACACTAATGCAGGGTTATATCAACCTATCCCCATTCCCAATAGGCCTTGGGAATCAATCAGTATGAATTTTGTGATGGGGTTGCCTAGAACTCAAAGAGGTTTTGATTCGGTGTATGTTGTTGTGGACAGGTTTTCTAAGATGGCACACTTTATACCTAGTAAGAGCACTAATGATGCTTCATACATTGTAGGACTTTTCTTCAAAGAGATGGTAGGAATAGATGGTTTACCCCTTAGAATTGTATCAGATAGGGATACAAAATTTGTTGGTCACTTTTGGACAACCTTATAGAAGAAACTTGGCACTAATTTGAGTTCTAGTTCTACCTATCACCCTAAAAATGATGGGAAGACTAAGGTGGTGAATAGGAGCCTTGGAAAACTCCTAAGATGTCTAACAAAGGAGCATTCAACACAATGGGATCTAATTTTTCCTCAAGTTGAGTTTGCATACAATGATTCGATGAATAAAAGTGTTGGAAAAAGTCCTTTTGAGATTGTTTATGGTATGTAGCCCAGGGGTGCATTTGAATTGAGAGATGTCAATGGGATGGAAATGAGGAGTGATGAAGGTGAACAATTTGCAATGGCTATGCAAGAAATCCACCAATAGGTTAAAGACAATCTTCAAAAGAATGTTGACAAGTATAAGCACAATGTTAATATAAAAAGGAGAGAGGTTCATTACAAGGTTTGAGACTTGGTTTTGGCTCTTTTGAGGAAGAAAATATCTCCTCAAGGGCAGTACTCTAAAATAAATATGAATAAGATAGGGCCATGTAAAGTGGAGCACAAGTTTGGAGAGAATGCATATGAGAGAACTTCCTCCTAGAGTTGTCATTTCTCCTATTTTTAATGTTTTTGATCTTTACCCTTATAAAGGGGATGTTGTAGGTGATAATGTAGGTTCATCAGTTCTCTTAGATGAGGATTGGATCAGGGATCTTCCACCAATCCAACCCTTGGAGTTGGAATGCATCTTGGACAAGAAGGAGCTTAAGAAGACAAGGAGAAAGGTCTACTACCAATATTTGGTAAAATGGTGAGGTCTTCCTATGGAAGATGAAAATTGGATGACTAAGGATGATATTATCAAGCATGGTTGTACAAGTGCAGGTCTTTCCTAAAGTGGAACTTGAGTTTTCTTTTCCACGGGAATGGTGCAGGGGCACCCATAGGTCTTCATGCCGTCAAGGGGGGTCAAAAGTTGATATTTTGTTTTGTTTGAGTTTTTTCCATGTAATAAATTCTTTTAAGACCATTTCATATGTGTTGGAGTCTGATTTGAGTCGTTAGGTGTAAGTTAGGGTCTAGATGCAAAAAGTGTCAATGTTGCACAATGTTGTCAAAGCAACTTTTGCATTTTTTTATCATACGCAGGCATAATGAAGTTTTGAACTAAGTTTGTAATTTGAAAATTGATTACGAACCATTGGGAAATGATTGTAAGTGTTTAAAAATTCTTTGTACCATTGGAAGGAGGGTTGGTTGATGAAATCTTGAAGTTGGAGCAATAAACTAACTCTGCTTTCTACAAATCTAAATATTTTTCTTGCTGCTATTTTGTGTTGTACAGATCTGTACGATCCTGCCATGGTATAAAATTAATTTTGGTTGATAGAGCATTGAGTCTACTCCCTTTTGGTGTTGGTTGCATGTAATTCCATTTAGATTCAAGCTTTTTTTGTTCAATTTACTTCGGACTAGTTGAAACCCTGGTTAGGGTAACCAGTGAGGAAACAAAATGCAATAAACTCTATTCCACTCAATAAAATCTTATGAAACTTGGTGGAATGGATGGTGTTAATGTGTGATTTGATTTTCCTAGGTTGTAGATGCAGGAGATGGGGTTTGCATGTGTGGAGGAACATTAAAGGTCTCATATCTTCATGTATCAGACCGAGGAAGCCCTAGTGAGTTATGAAAGTTGATGTCTATCATTAGGGGAGTTAAAGTTAGTGTAGAAGTTGATGATTTGGGCCATGTGTGATATATGGAGAGTTTTGGAATAGGTGTTGAGGGATTTTGAAGCCTTGAACCCATTTGGAGCATACCTATTTACTAATTAGGTCTAGTCAAAGGAAGAGGACAGTCAATTTTAGAGACATTCCGTAAAAAGAACCCTACCCTAATTTTGAGATGTGTTTAGGTATGGTTAAATGGGTATCTAAAAAAGTCTTCTTTTTTTTTTTTTTTTTTCCTGGAGATCAGTTGGGGATGAGGAGTTATGTCCAAAAATACCTTTTTGAAAGGCTAAAAGGAATAACAAGGGTTTGTGAAGCAAGACCCATTGTTTGATGTCTAAAGCTCTTTGTGAGTGGTTGTCTGAGATTGTGTTGACATTACTAGAGTAAGTGCCATTTTTTGCAACATCCATTTTTGGTTGTAAAGCATCAATGTCACCATCAATGTGTTCGAAACAGTGCAATTGATGATAGAATAAAAAATAAATTGATTCTTTCGATGGAATAAGGAAAGGAAGAGAGGGTCTATAAAACCATCTAAACCTTGACATCTAGTCAACTTGCAGATTAGTATGCATTAAAAACCTATGTACTAATATACATATATGAACCAAAGGAAAATAGGGGGAGTCCACCTTTTAGGAGATGTGCCTTGGGACCTATTTCACACTTTAGTTCATTAGGAACCTAGATCCCTCAACCAAGTGACTTGATTGAGGAATGGACTAGTGGGTTCCTATTGAAATTAGATGGGGGTTCACCATTTAAATGAGCTTGAAAGGAGAAATGCAAACACTTATGCACAAAACCCTAGAAACTTGAAAGCATGAAATTAAATTAACAAACTAGAATCAAATAGAAACATACTTGGAAGAATGATGGTGTCAAAGTAAGGTTTGTAACTCTAAAAAATATGTTGTTTGAAGTGCACTGGGACTGATATTCCAAGTAGGGCAATTTAGTCCTACTAGAGGATTCTAGGAAAAATCTGGAATCTTCTGGTGACTGATCAGGATCTACATAAAATTGGCAAAAAGGGTATACTAGGACGGGGCATGTGCAGGATCATGGTACGCCAAACAGGCCCTTAAGTGGCAAAAAATTCAGAAAAATCAGTATTAGGCAACTTGACGTAAATATTTGAATAAGTTATCTATATTATTTCAAAAATATGTAAGAATAGAATTTGTATAAAATTGAATGTAGTTTCTAAAATACTAGGTTTATTTAAAAATATAAAATCTATTTGGTGAAAATTTAAAATTTCAATGCAGAGTACTTAAATTTCGGTGGAAAAATAAGAAGTGTATGTCCTGACCACCTAACCATAATAAAATGATAATATTTTTGTAAGATTTTATATATAAGTAGAGAACTCATGTCCCGGATGTGATGCATATTTTTTGTAATTTTTTTCCAAGTAAATAAATTATGAATTTTTATTACAACTTTTAGAAAATATAAAAACTCGTCTGTCTCACCTTTAACTTGGTCAAAATTCATGAAATTTAATTTTTCTTTTTAATCATATATTATGTAAAGCATAGAATGTGACGCATGTTTTGGATTCAAAAAATATGGTACCGTTTGAAAGTTATAGATGTTTTTCAATCACCTATCGATCAGACTTTAATTTAATTCTAATAGAAAATGAATAATAATTATTTATTAAATTCAAATTAAATCATAATTTATATTTTTGGAAAGCTGAGAATCTCCTCTAAAAACCCTTTTCGTTTCATTAATTTTGCGTGAAAAAAAAGTCATCAGCCACATACCCTACAAATATTGCCACTTTTTGGCATACCATGATCTTGCACATACCCGACGCATAGTAGGGCGATTTAGTCCCATTACTAGGGTTTGACTAATATTTCTATAGCCTCTAGTGATATTTTTTAGCTTTCTTCTTGTTCGATCTTTAAGTCTGAAAGTCTGAATTTTGGCATGTAGGTGATTTTCCATGAAGATGACAACTTCTTGACAACTTTAACAACTTTTGCAACTTTTTCTTCAAAAGATCTTCAAGCTTAAATTCACCTATATCTACAAACACACATCAAGAGGGAAAAATGTTATTTTGTTAGGGAATAGGGGCTTGCCTTGGTCAAACCTCGTTTTGGTAATTAAACCTTGAAATGAAATAGAAAAGCATGAAGGAATGATGAATAAACAAATGCTATGTTGCAACTCACCAAACCCTTGAAATAAAAGTTGCAAACTTCTATGAAACGACTCCAATGGATGTGGATCTTGACTCTTGATTGAATGCTTAGAACTTTGTCTTGAATGCTGTCTTTAATCATACAACCTACATCATAAATGTTAGCTCACAAACACACATGATGCATGAAGACTTTGACATGATGCTTAAATCTTGAATATTGATCCCTATGCTTGATAATTTGCTCTTGAATGCTCTTGAACACTTGCTAGGAGAAATTATGTGAAATAGCCTTGTATTTATACTTTTTTATGCCTAATTTCCTAAAATTACAAAACTACAAGCTGACATTAGATCTAGGATAATAAAATCCTACCAAGAAATTGATTTAAAATAGGTCCAAGTTAAAGTGGGACTCATACACCAGGTTGGGCGTATGAGTCCCAGTGGCTTAAACTTGGGACACATATTTCAAGAAGTGATAAGTTCAATGTAACATTAAAAATTAGGTCTTGAAACATCTAGGTGGGACCCATACACCCAAAGGGGCATATGAGTCCAAAATCCCTAGATCTGGAACACATAACTAAAAACATTAAATTATGATTTGTCACTTGTTAAATGTCAGGATTATCCTCAAAATAATGCATTTAATTAGGCTTGTGGATGAAAAATAGGAACAATTAAGGTATGAATAAACCAAATTTCAACAGAGAGGGACCAAACAAGTGTAAAAATGTAAAGGGATACATTTTTCTACACTACAATATATATATATATATAAGTGAGAGGGCATGGCAGAGGATATGCAACATTGTGAATGTTAGAATTTTCACAACCAATCCATACAAGTATGTGATGGCATGGCCCGCAACACCAATCTAGTTACTATCAATAACAAGAGAACGGATGACAGTTCGTGAATGGATGCAATCAAACATTTTCAGAGGTTATCAAAAGTGTGATAGACTTTGATGAAAACATTGCATCAACACCTAGAGGACACATCTAGAGGGCATTGCATCACCACCATTATTAATCAAAAGGTAATATCATTTCAATTCAGTATTTCCTTTAATATTTTCAGCCTTTTCCCTACTAGGGGTAATTTCTCTTTCACCCAACATTGCTATTGTGAATGTGGAAACACCAACACATGGTTTGACTTAGGCAAACCCATGTACATCACAAAATTTCCCTTTCTTCTCTGTGTGTAGTTATAGATCTAACAATTGAAAGTCCCAAATTTGTGTAATGCAGATTGAGACACAGTTCCAAATTTTGACTAGGTGAAAGCTCATGGTCTATGTCAATTTGTACATGTGATTGATCCTTTTTGGCCAAATTTCAGAGGGAGTGATCTACATAGCATCTTGATTTGGAATCTAAATTTTTAGTTGACGAAAAGACCTTCAAGACTAAGGCACCTAGCACACTAAATCGACACTTCCATCTCTATATTTTAGTAACAAGATCTTCTCTACATCTCAGTTCTATATTTGTAATTTTGTGTTTTCTTTATATTTTGCATTTGTCTAATTATGCTAAGTCTTGTCAATTTCCTATAATTTTACCTCGTCATTACATATTCACATCAAACCATATCAAACACAAAAAGAGGAGATAATGAAACAAAGAATCCAACTCTCCTTTGGGACTAAAGTTGCATCTTGGTGGCTATTTCTTAAAATGAATTAATATGGATTTTGGATCTTAATTTATGTTCCTAGGCTAGGACCCCATTTCCCATCATTTATGTATTACAATGTGGATATGCCTTCTATATATTTTCTCTCATTAATTTCTATAAAACAAAGGAGGGAAAATTTCATTCACATAGTTTTGACTCATAAGATATTAAATCAAATACATAAAATGAGAATAATAGTGATCATTTATGCCCCTACCTCGATTTTTTCCCTCCAAAGGGCATGATTAATTGAAGGAATATTGTGATAGATAAATCAATGATAAGTATCTAAATATGTAATGGTTATAGAGCATGAGTGGAGTATATTATGATATAATCATAAGCATGCAAGTACAAAAAATAAATTTTGTAAATAATACATCATGATCAATCATCAGGAGACAAAAGATAAGATTAATAGAGAACAATGTTTCACCTAACATGGGAAAGATCATGGTTACACAACTCTCAATAATTGAAATATTTTTAAAGTGTAGATTAAAAAAATCAATGGAGTAAACCTTGACAAGGTACAAGGCAAGATAATGGCATGATTCTAGACATGATCAATATGATTAAATGGTGCAAATCTTGATAATGGGGAAACTCTCCATGTATAAAAATTATGGTCATAAACATAAATCTAGATAATGAGATATGACAAAAATGTTCCAATAGAACAAGAGGGAAGACGTGATGCTCCCTAATGTATAATTAATATAGGATCAATGTAGTAGTGATATGAAAAGATAGGAACAATATATAGTATAGGTTTAAGCTATATGATATGATAATATAAGCTCAATAAGACAAGGATATATGATCTCAATATAAGCTCATAGCCAACAAGGAGAGGAAACCATGGTACCCATAGTGTAAAGAATATATCAATGATAGCCCAAGAAGACAAGGGGAAATAACATGATGCCCCTAATGCAAACATGCCCAATATAAGGCAAGGATACTAAAAATACAATAATATAGCTAGGTAGGATAAATAATAAGTGCAAAAGTGTGATATAGTAATATCAATTGATAATAGGCTCCAAAAGTGGGATGCATATAAATATAATCTTGATATGTACTATCTATGAAGCAAGGTATGACCATGTAAGATCATATTAGACTCTATAATTGAGACATATCAATATGGTATCATATAGAAGCTCTATGATATAGTAGGATGTAATAATGTAAAATCAAGAGATAAGTGATACAACAATATAGGGTCAAAGTATACTAAGAGTGATATAAAAGGATAGGGTCATAATATGATTGACTTAAGCTAATGATGGATCATAAATAAGATAATAATAGATCATAAATTAGATGATCAATATGGACAACAATAATGTATCATAGATAAGCTAATAATAGATCTTAGATATGAGATGATCAATATGGAAAATAATATATCATAGATAAGATAATGATAGATAGTAGACAAGGTGTTCAATATATATGGTAATGTATAATAGGGAAAATGCTCAACATAGAAAAATATGATAATCATAGATAATAGAAAAAACTATCAAGATAACAAGATGTGAATATAATGTCTAATAAAAAAATGCTTGATATAGCTAGATTAGACTAGGATTATAAGAAAAGTGTTCTAAGAAGTAAGATAAATCAATGTAGGAATATAAGACAAGTAATTTAAAAACCAAGATAGACTAATGTAATAACATAAGGCGCATTATCTAAGAAGCAAGGTAGTTCAACGTAGGAACATAAGAAAAGTTCTCTAAGAAGCAAGGTAGATCAATGTAGGATTAGAACAATCATATAAAAGTCAGATTTGAACAATGAGAGAGGATAATGGTAAGGAACACAAACATAAATATAAAATGAGACTCTATGGTAATAAGATAACGATCTTGAAGGATTAATAGGACACAAAGGGTTAAATAATAATTTACATAGTAGGAAAAGGATAAAAGGATGTAAATTCTAAGTTAAAATTAAAACAACCCCCTATGTGGGGAAGAAAATACGAGATAAGACAAGAATCAATAAGTTCAAATATGTCCCCAAGTAGTGGAATATATATAAAATAACCACAATGATCAATGAAACCATGCATACTCCCCAAGTGGAGAGGATAAGAGTGAAACAAAAGATAGAAAATGGAAAGGCCAAAGTGTAAGGAGACACATAGATATAAATAGGCCCAAATTAAAATGATGCAAATTATAAGGAACATGGGAATGTAAATTCAAAATAGGAAAATAGGAATAGAATATTTGATAAGCTCAATCATAAGAAGAAATAAGGATATGTAAGAAATGAATTTATCTCCCATGTCGGGTGGTTTCTCTTTTATGCCATATGTGACCTCAATATAGGGTGTGTTATAGAAAATACCTATTTGCAATTATTTTATTTCATATGAATAACATTGCCAAGTGTTGGAGAACTATCCACTCATGAGTATGTTCAATGTGTATCTTTCCTAAGTTGTTCATAAATTCTTAAATTTTATGTTGGAATACTCTATGTTACTAATATTCATACATGTGATAAGAATTAGATATAGTATTTCCTATGGATATTAGGAGAATAAGGATAAAAATATGTCACTATATAGATCATTGCTAAGTCCATGCCATTATCATGTGAACTAGTGCTATAGAAATAGACATGAGCCAAATTAGAAAAAGTAAGTATAGAGAAAATATGATGAATCGAACCATTCTAAATATCTTCCACATAAGTACAATCTAAAATTGCTAATCAATAGAATGTTACAATCTATATGCATATAATTAGCAAGTAATAAATATCTCACATACAAAGAAGTATATGTAGAACCAACATAATCATCGTCTAGTAATTCCTCTCTAAGACATAATATCACAATGTAGATGCAATGAAATATCAAAAAATTCCACATAATAAATTGATGTGTCAATCATCAAGACACCAAAAAACATGCAAATCATTAAAAGGAATAGAATGACCATCCTAATATACAAAGTGAAGTAATGAATCTAGTGCAAGATATATATCGTGTGCATCATGACTAGCGTAAGGGAGGTTTTGAAATTTTAATAAGGAATATGAAATTACGAAGTTTATTATGAGATGGAGAACATGAAAAAGAATGAACTAGGAATAATATCACAATTAAAAACTATGCCATCATCTATAAGTAGATCATATGAAAGAGGTGCGCTCAAAGGATACTAGAAAGAGGCATTATGCTATCAATATCCAAAGAAGAAATCTGTCAATGTCACATGTGAGAATCATGGAGGAGTTAAGTAAGAATATATACCCAACTCTCAGATGGTCTCCTGCTCTTTTCTTTTCCTCCAAAACAGCGCGTAGAGAAAAGCTCCCGCTGTGGAATTTCTTGCCAATTGCATTTGCCTGAAAGTTTCAATCCATTTCTTACATATTTTGCAACCTTGTGCTCCATGAAGTCATATCTCTTTGAGGGATTTCGTCACCTCCATGTTTACCCCCTCCTTACGCTATTCTTAGCCTTCCTCGTTAATTTAGACCGCCAATGCCCACGTCAAATGGTCCTTCTGAGGAAGCTTGTAAAAACTGCTATCTCAGTTTAAACAAATACTCGAAAGCCAAAGAGACATAGGAGAATGGATATGCAGAACTCAAACTCCAGAAGAATTGTAAGCAATTTTTTTTCTCTATGATATCTATAGTTTCAGACTCTCTTACATAGCTTGTTGTTGCTGATATTGTGGCTGAGCTGCTTCTAATAATAAGAGTAGGTTTTACAGATGTTTCTGAAGAGGTCTAAATGTTAAAAGGTTTGCTTTAGGTTTACAGGAAATTTATTGTGTTAAAAGAGCCCACGATTGGAAGTTAAAATTCTTGTTTGGTATCTATATTCTTCATTTATTCATAGTTAAAAAAGACGGACACACTAGTCTCTTATCTTATATCAATCTTCCTGATACCATTGCACATACTGAGAGAAATCTTTTTGATGATGGATGTTATTACCTATTTCTATTACATGTATTTCGGAATATATATATATATATTATTATTTTTCTGTGTCATAGAAATAGATTATTTCACAATTCATGGAGTGGACATTTTCCATTTTTGATACAAATCAAGTGGTATGATCCTATATATGGATGCAATCTGTTGTTTTTTAATAGAGGATTTTATATCATTCATAAATTCATTTTGCTATTTGATATGGGAACACGAGCCTATGCTGATAACTTTTTGGTTGAGTCAAAGACTAACGAGTATCCATTCTAGCTCGACGCATGATCCTGGCCTCATTCCTTATATCAATACCTCCAAGGATTTAAACCTTGATGAATGGTGTAATCAAGGAACATGTCATCACCCTAATCAATTGTGTTTTGATGAATGGATCTAAAAAAGATCAAAATACAAAACACAACACATTGAAACATATCAATTTACCCAATGTGCTGCTGCACTCAAAATATATTTTATTGTTTCATCAAAATCATTTACATCATGTCTCTTTTATAGAGTTTACAACTTACAAGTAAAATTTCAAAACAATTAGCTCACTGTTGTGAACTAACTTGCTAACTGAAACTTCCTAAAAACTTCCTACATGCAAGTTTCATGCAAACATTTTCTACTGTTGTATGCCCAATTAACTGCAAAATATACAGGAGAAATTACTTTCCAATACTCCCCCTTAATTTCGATCAACTCTACAACCAATTCTTTTGAATCACTCAATTTGTTTGCTTGCACAATAGATTGAAATCAACTCTAAGATCTGTGGATCTCTTTCCAACTTTCTCCAATTCTTTCCAACTATTGCAGCAATCTTTTAATCCTTTAATTTTGAAACCTTAAAAAGTTCAATCTAGAAGTCCTCTAACTATCTATAGCTTTCCACTTTGGCTGGTGTCTTGCAAGACCATGAAACATCTTTTGATTGCTATCTTCTTTTCCATATGAACATTTGTATTTGAACAAAATTTTCAAAATACCTCTAATAATTTGCCAATCTGGTCCATAATTCCACCCACAATTTATTTTCGTACATCTTGTCAAAGATTCACTTTTACACTTCCTTTGCCAACACTTCTTTTTGGAATGATTTTTCAAACCACAAATAGCACATGGATGTAGATCCCACATGTATCTTTCATATGACTTTTCCTTTTACAATGTGAACATTGATGCATTTTTTTAACAAATTTTCTTAATCCTATAAAATTTCCTTTACCTATAATATATCCGAGACAACCATATTTTACTCTCATTACTGACTCAATCGGTTCTTTCATTCCTTGTTCATTCTTTCCTAATCCTTCACCTTTATAACCCATTCTTTTCATAATTTTAAAACCAACATTTTTCTCATTATAATTAATATGATTTCTAGATTCAAACACATCATCATCTTTACATTCTCCTTCTATAAACAATTTTCTTCTTTTAACAATTTTAGTTTATCTTCAAAATCTTCTTTCTTTTTCTTGATTTCATCAAACAACTTTAATTTTTCTTCTAATTCTTCATTCTTTTTTTTAACATTACCCAATTCATTTTCAAGATTCTCAATTTCACACAAATTCTCATATCTTTCTTTTCCAAATTTCTTTAAATTTGCTATCAATTCTAAATTACAACTTTTAAATTTCACCAATTCATCTTTCAAACTATCTTTCTCAGATATTAAACTTTATGTTTTTTTTTTTTTTTGAATCTTTTGCCAATTTTTTCCATTTGAAACAAAATATTAGAATTCACCTTGTAACTATGATTTTGATAAAACAATTTTCTCCTTTCTTCGGCAGCTATGCGTGCCTTCAACCTTCTTCAGCAACTGCTGCTTCAATCTCCTGAATACTTGCTGCGATTTCTTCTTAGCTATAGCTTTGCAAACAGCAATCTTTTTTCCAAGCCGCAATACCTTGTATTTCTCAGACAACCGGAACTTCTTAAGACCTTAGTCTTCTATATCAGCAACTTCCTCTTCAATAATTACTTCCAGCTACAAAGCTTGTTTGATCAACTTTGAAAAAACAACAATCCACTTTCTGACTGAAACAGTGATCTCCATGCGACTCTAATAACAGCAATGATAATAACACCTTAAAAAAAAATTGTAATGTATGATTCAAATTCTAAGCAGCGCCTAGCATAGAACAGAGATCTCTCTCCTTTTAACAGCATCTGTTTTTAAGACACTAATAGATCTCCTTTAGCGACTTTGCATTGTAACAAGGGCTTATACAACGATCCATGGTAGCCTCTCTCATGTGATTTTTGCAGCTTCTTATAATAGCGATTCCATGACTTTCAAATCTCCTTCTGGTCGGTGACTTCTCATTCCCTTAAGAAGTGGTTTATTTACATCATGTCTCTTTTATAAAAGAGTTTACGACTTGCAAATAAAATTTGGAAACAATTCTCTCACTGTTGTGAACTAACTTATCAGTGAACTAACTTACTAACTGAAACTTACAAAATACATTTTATTGCTTCATCAAAATTATTTACATCATTTCTCTTTTATAAAAGAGTTTACAACTTACAAATAAAATTTGGAAACAATTCTCTCACTGTTGTGAACTAACTTACTAAATGAAACTTCTTAAAAACTTCCTACATGCAAGTTTCATGCAAACACTTTCTACTGTTGTATGCCCAGTTAACTGCAGAATATACGGGAGAAATTACTTTCCAACATGTTCAACTAATTGAAGTACAACCCTTTGATGATGCAACCTATTTTTGTCGCACAAGATTTTCATAAACGATCTTCCTAGCCCATGATAGAAGTGGTTTGCATGTTTTAATAACGTTTTCTAGTATGATCCTGTTGGCGTTTAAATTAGCACCTCTGGAGTGCTGATTGTAAACGTTCAGCTATTTCAAATGTTTTGCAACACTTCTTCGTTATTTAAAGAGGAGAAGTCCCTCTCTGCTGGGAGCAATGCGTAGGGAAGGGAAATGTTAACTAAAGTTCCTATCTTTTTATGCTTCAGCGGCAGGACACAAGGGTGCACAAACACAATGCGCCGTAGCTAAGCTTTTTCTCTGGTTTCTGCAGATCTCAACTACGACTAACTAGCTTCTATCTATCCAATACCTCCAAGGTAAACAGAGCATGAGGGTAAAGGAGCGGGAATGGGATGGTTGGATCACCTGAATTCGCCGTCTCCTGAGAATATGACCGAGGCTCTGAACTCTCGGGTATACACCGGGATAAGGTTGGTACAAGCAAACACTCTACACGGTAAACTAGATCTGAGACCTGCCAAGGAGGAGGGACTCCTATCCGAGGTATGGGCTTAAGAAATAGTTTACTAGAAACAACAAAATCACGATGCCTTGGCCAACGAGCTTGCTAAGGAGGAGGGACTCCTATCCGAAGTATAGCTTGGAAGTCAATACATTAAACAACATCAAACGATAACTGTCAATAACAAATATCCAAGGAGGAGGGACTCCTATCCGAGGAGGGAAATGAGACAACAAGCTATTAGATACAAGACGTAGACATAACTCAAATAAGATGATCAAAATGCAAGCGCCTTCTGATATTCCTTCTTCAATGCTTCATCAACGAATTACAAAAGTTGGGAGAGCAAAGGCACGAAATCATGCACAATTACAATCATCCAACGAACTCTCATCCAAGAGTGAACAAATATCCGCTTTCAAAGTTGTTGGCAACAATGGCGCAGCAATTTTGCATAGCAAGTAAAAGTTAAACAAATAATGAGCCCAAGGCTCTTATTTATAGAACTCAAAGGAGTGGGCAACCCCAAAATCTCCTTGAGTTAACAATGAGTTCTTGCCAATCAATTAGCAAGATTTATTCCTAAAAAGGGGAACAAGCAATTAACTGGAAAACTACTTCAGTTAACTGAAAGTCAACAAAGAGTCAACTGGAAACTACTTCAGTTGACTGAAAGTAAACTAAAGGTAAACTTTAATGAAAGTATCCCTCCAAAATAGACATCCACATTTAGTGGAGATCTAAGATCCACAAATCATGGAAGCCAATTAGACATCCTTAATCAGTGGGATCTGACAATGCATGATTTAAGGAAAGTGGAGTTAAACTTGGAAAGAAACATCAAGTTAACTCCAACTACATTTAATATCATCTTGAGTTGACTTGGAAAGAAGCATCAAGTCAAACTCAAGTCTCATAAATGCCACTTGGAGGGTAGGACGTCTTTCCTAGGTGTCTGACACCTCATCATCACTTCCGGTAAATAGCTCCTTGATTCATGTGTTGACTTCTTCCGTTTTCGGATAGTCAATGCTTTGATGACACGTCATCTCCTCTTCTTGCGCAAGCTATTGCTCTTGGTAACTTTGGCGGCTCCGCGCTTTGTAGTGTGATGGGAATGGATGCGGCCTGTAGCAACTCAAATTCTTCAATATTCTGCAATGTGATCTGATTCATGCCTTCTAGCTGCTCCAAATCAACCACTGGATTTACTTGGTGTAAATTTGTGTCAGCTGCTTTCAAGTAATCATGAAGTAAGACCGTCTTGGTCTCGTATTGTACCTGGGAATACTGCATCTTGAAAAACTTAAAGATTGACTGTAATTTTGACCTTGTTCAGATGATTTTCGGAAACCCTTAAAAAAAGCGCCCCATCGAGAAGTATTTTTCCAGAAAAAATTTGGCACATGGGTTTTGTTCATGCTTCAATGTTGAACAAACCCAGTTCCTCAGAATTTTGATTCTGAAACTTTTTTGGAAAAACCCCCAAAAATAGGGGCAGCAAGTTTGTTGATTCTGGAAAAAATGTTGAGATGGGTTTCTCTGGAAAATTATGTTGAATCTACCCAGTTGATCTGATCTAATGTAGCCTGTTGCTTTTTCTGTCAAATGCAAGAAAACCTAAGACCAGAAGAGAGGAAGTAGACAGAAGATGGATTGGAAGTTTTTATTTGACTCCCTGAGAAAATATGTCTTTGAGTCCAACCTCAGATTAGCAATCTTCTTCTGCTTCAGATCTGCAAGAAATATCGAAGAACGGATGAAAATCTTGGCCAGATCTGTAAATGGCGTCCTTGAGAGCTCATGGTTGTTCTTGATCATCAACCTGCAATGAAATAATGAAATGGGATGCCTATACCTCGATTACATACTCAAGCCTTAGATCCACAAGTTTGGGGACCTAACTCACGATCAAAAGTGATTTTGGCTTGATCTAAAGTTCAAAAAGGTGATTTCCACTGATCGTGGAGTGTTTTAGCCAAGTTTTGCTCAAAATATCTTGACTTTAGTCAACAACTTGACCTTTGACTTCTTCAAGGCGTCCCTTTTGATTTTTGCAAGTTTTTTATTATTTTCTCTCTTGAACAACCTCAGTTTGATCCTGAATCTGGCTTGATCTGTTGATCCTGAGATGATGTTGACACATTCACTGCTAAGCTGGATTTGACCTGAAGAGGAGTGCCTGGGAGGCATGATGGTAAAAAGCTAAGTTTAGGGCTTCAAAAGAAAGGGCGCCTTTTCCAAGAAAAGGCTCTTTTGCTAATGCCTTGGTGAATTTTCAAACTTTGTTCTTCAGTCTTTTGAAATGACCTCTCGTGCTTTGATCTGGATTTCTGATTGATCGGAGAGTCAGATGATTTCGCTTGATATTTCATCAGGTACCCAGCTCTGTTCTGCCAAAGATGACTGACTTCAGAAAACCTGGATCTCAATTTAGGGTTCCTTTATTCAAGGGCGCCCCTCCTTGAAAAGGGCGCTTTTGTCTTTCAGCATGGTTATCTTTGTCTGAAAAGTTTCCTACTTTGATCTCGATTATCCGTTGACCGCACTATCAGATGTTTACGCTTTCAGTTGCGTTTCTGAGATCTACTTGGGCTAAGAAAGTTATCTCGGGAAGCCTTTTGTCGTTTATCAGCATCTGGAGGTCCAAAAAAAAGGTAGCCTTTCTTTTGAAAAGGCTCTTTTTCTTTGATCTTCACATTTGACTGTGGTTTCCTAATATTTCCTCAACTGCCTCTTTTTACTTCGTCAGCTGCTGCTTGTGATCCATTCATCGGATGATCTAGATGTCTGTTTCACTGTTGAGCCAGCAATCAAACGTCACGAATGACTGCTTTGGATGATCTTACTGACTGTATTTGACCCTCAAAGATCATGGGCGCCCCTGCTTGAAAAAGGCTCTTTTCAGCATGTGAACTTGTTTCTCCTTCGTAATGTTTCCAGAGTTAGTCAAATTTTGACCTTTTTCAATTTCAGAAAACTCCTCCGTCGAAGATCACCATTTCTTCATGTCTCACGTTCATCGTGTATGGATGTTTGGGAAAATGACTAAGGCATTTGACTGCATAGCCTCCTCTTGGCAGCAAGGCGTGCATTCTCCAGACTTAGTCAATTTTCAGCATTTTTCATTTTTTGAAAATCCCAGACTTAGTCAATTTTCAGCATTTTTCATTTTTGAAAATCCCCTTCATCAAACAGCATCATTTTAGACCTTTTCTGCCATGGTTGCGTCGTTGAAGCTTTCGCAGGTTAGCTTTCAGCACCTGGTACTGGCCAATCTGCCATTAATGGCTACGGAGCTCCTAACTTTGTTCCTGAAAAATAGAAATAGACCCACCAGAGCAAAACTTATCTTTTGATGATTCTAACTTGACCAATGTGATCGTGAAGCCTTTTAACCCTATCAAAATCATTTTCAATCATTTCTAGGAAGGTCCTATTTTTGGGGGTTTTCCCTGAAAATAGGGGCAAAAAAACCCTAATTTTCAAATTTTCAGAATTTTGTACGTGTGTTCCTTGACAGTAACCCACCAAGATTTTATGATTGGTTTGACCTAAAACAGACTTTACATGGCATTTTAACAGGATTTAGGTCAATTTATACAGAATGCCAAAATTTTATTTTGGGTACAACAGATCCAAATGTCATTTAATCTATATCTATAACTGTTTTTATCCAAAATGTCAATGTGATCTGTTTCTATCAGAGTTTTTCATGCAAAATATCTATATAATTTGTTTCTATCACAGGTTTTCATCCAAAATGTCAACACAATATATTTCTATCACAAGTTTTCATCGATCATGACTGTATTATTCAAATATATAAGAGAGATATTTTAACTGTTCAGAACTCTCCTTTTACAGAAATTATTTTAGAGAATACAGTAATAATTGAGCAGAACAAGTCTATCATGCATCTACATATTTTGTCAGCTAGACTGATAGTATGCTATCGCATGGCATCACTGCTCCTGTTAAATAAGGGGTATGATTATCTGATGATGATGGGTGTGATTGCTTTTAGGAAACTAAAGAGTTTCTACTTTCTCTGGATAAAAAGTGGCCATTTCTGCTAAGATTTCCCAACGCCTGTTTTGGGATGTGCATCGGGTTAGCAAGCCAGTCCTCTTTATGGAAGTGTCTGGCTACAACTCCTGCAGTTGCATTTCTGGATATCCCACCGCAGATAAACTTAGTCCTGTGGTCACTTGCAGTGTGCACACTCATAATAGTCTCCTCCATCTATTTGCTGAAATCATGGTATCACCGGGAGGCTGTGGAAAGGTAGTTTTGTCATCCAGTGAGAGTGAACTACTTCTTTGCGCCATGGGTGGCCTGCTTGACATTAGCCGTAGCAGTGCCTCCGATAGTGGCAAAGTCTGTGCATCCCTCCGTATGGTGCATTTTCATGGCGCCATTATTTGGGTTGGAGCTCAAAATATATGGCCAATGGATTTTTGGAGAAGAAGGGCTCTCTAAAGTGGTAACCCATCTACACATTTATCTGTGGTGGGAAATTTTGTGGGATCTCTTCTGGCTGCTCGTTTGGGTTGGAAGGGAGCGGCAAAATTCTTTTGGGCAGTTGGGCTGGTCCATTATTTAGTACTTTTAGTGACTCTGTACCAGAGATTGCGCCCTAACAGTGAGACACTGCCAAAGGAACTGCGTCCTCTGTATTTTCTGTTTATTGCTGTCCCGTCTAATGCGTGCTGGGCCTGGGAGACTATCTTTGGAGACTTTGACAGAGTCTGCCACACTTTTTATTCAGCTGGACTCTTTCTCTACGCATCTCTTGTAAATACAATTGTTTGCATTAGTGTTGCTGTAACCATATGATGAAATAAAAATATAATCTTAAAGGGAAACTGAGATGAAGAGCATTAATGTTTGAAAATTTTATTCCTTTAATGATTCTTCCTTTGCCAAGAAGGACATAAAACTAGCAATCGCACCTTGGTGTCCAATGGGTGCGCCGAAGAGTTTCCTTTGAAAAGAAGAATTAAATTGGCCGAAAAATATCGTCTTCAAAGGAGAAAATAATTTTATGCTGGTGTTGTTATAGTCAAGTAATCTAAAGCAGGCTATTAGCTGTCGGGTTTGAACTGATGCTACCGTACAATAGGTATTTCGATTGTTTGAACCAAAATTTCAGACAAAATGGAGCCTCGATGCATTTGATTCATTCTAAGAAGCATGAAAAATAATAATGCATTTACAAACAAACCACTGTTGCGCAACGATATTGGTGTGAATTCGTTTGTTCTGATCAATAAACACCTATGTGCACCTGATGTTGATGGAAAATCAAATGTCAAAGCTGTACATTCATCATTTCCTATGGAGTAAAAATTAGACGAGGATACAAACATTCATCTTTCCAGAGCAGGGAATGGACTAAAAAGAAGATGAATACTCACAGTTGAAAATGAGAGAGATTCAATGGAGATTATTATGTAGACAATGGTGAGAATCAGATGATAACAACATTATTGTGAATGATAGAAACTGCCGCTACAAAAAGCTCTGCAAAAATGCATGAATCATGGGATTCCTGAATCAACCTACTACCAATAAAGGATAAATCAAATAGAAATAAAATCAGAAACTGGCTTGATACTAATGATCTTTAGATATGCCTCTGACATAGGAAGAATAACTGAGTAGGGAGGGATTGGTTTGTGAATTGTGAAGTTCTGTACATGGCTCAGGCGACATTGACTCAGAGAATCCTTTGACATTAGTGCAGTTCCAGAAAGGTTTAGAAGTAACATTGAAAACAATATTTGATAGGCAAATATCTTTGAATTGAATCTGCATGTAATTGTTATCCACGCATTCAATGAAAATGCAATATTCGTGTGTACCCTGTTCGAAAGTTCCCAGATAGGATAGTGAGGAGGGTTGTGGAATTAAACCCCACACTATCTTGTCGACCGTGCACATCTTTTCGTGAAAGGACTCCCTTGATGTCCATTTCCCGGTCATTGTTTTGAGTAGATGATCCATCTATGTGTCTAGAGCTAACCTTATCAGAAATTTCAGCAAAAGTTACCTTTTGAACACATTCACTGTCAGATTCCAGGTTCATTATAAATTTCACTTGCTTTGGCACTCACTCCTTGGGCAGGTTGCTTATACTTTACTATCTCCATCTGACTTACCCGTAGTCATGACCCAATATCCTACCTACAGACACTATGCTTCTGCAACAAACAGTATCTATCCTTCCGAACCCTGACCAACATCAAATTCTCATGATAATGAATAGTGGATCACAAGAACCCATCTCTCATGATAATCAATGATCCACTTAATACTCATTGCATCTAGGTGATGCTCACAAGGTGAAACACTAGACTTAGGCTTTTATTCCGACCTTTGTCACATGTAAAAGCCTATAATCACCAAATATTTCCCCTGTCAAAATCTCAATACTCCAAACTCTGTAAATGATTTTTTTTTTTTTGAGTCTCAGTTACACTACAAGTTTGATCTGACTTAGATTTTACTCTGCAAAAGAATAATACTGAGCATTAAACCATGTTGGTTTACATCATTTATAGGAAAGCAGAAGGGAAAATACTAATAGAAAATTTTAGCTCATATTTACTGGAAATAAATTCACAAAAGAATGACTGAAACAAGTAAAACTAAGATAACAATGAGCATCTCATACCAACAAGGATTTTTCCTTTGCTAATTTTAAAAACTTGCAGATACAAAGTTTTACAACCCTATAAGTTAATAGAAATTTCCAGCTCAAATTTACTATAAACAAATTCATAACATAAAAGTCTGAAATAAGCAACACAAAACAAAGATAGCAATGGGCTATTTCATACAAGCAAGAATTTTCCCTTACTAACTTTAACAGCCTGCAAAATGAAACTTTACAAGCCTTTTTGGTGTCGATTTTGAGAGGAAATGGGGCATCTTTTAGATTGCAGCAATGTAAATTACCAAAACTGAATAATTTTTTGTGCTATCAACCTTTCAGACGCATCAAGGCACAAAAACTTCGTATTTGCCAGAAAAGAAACAATTTGTTGCCAGTCGTAAACATTTCAAACTCAGAAAAACAGAACCAAAAGCTAAGAAGTTCATGTATGAAAGAGGCAACGATTAAGAATAGGAGGATCCCCCTAGAAAACCTTAAATTTGCCGAAGAAAAAAAGCATTTTTATGTCTCTGACATTTTAAACACCCAATACGGCCTAAAAGCTCATTCCATCTACGGTTAAGCAAACGATATTCAACAGTGAAAAAACCCATCAAAATACACGATTGCAGGAAAAGAGAATACTCAAAAACACAGTCGTTTTCTCAACACAACTCCTTAAAGATCACACTCGAGAATAAGAACTGTAGCTTTATTTCTCATTTCAAACAACTCTACAACTCTAAACAAGAAAGAACAGCGGATCCCATATTCCAAACGAAAAATGGCAAAACTAGACTCAAAAGATCCTAAGCACAAGACGAAGATCGCAGAAGTAGATTTAGCATTACCAGTGCCAGCAGTCGAAAAAGATCGCTCCAACATTTGTAGATCCGCGAGAGTTTTTTCCTTCTCATAAACATTCCATGCCATACTCGATAAAATATCTAATGAAGCCATGGGGATTTTACAGCTGTATTATATTCGATTGTTCTTTATGACTGACCGTATTGCTATCTAATCTACATTCAAAAAAGCTGGCAGATTCTGGACGAAACAATCACGAATTAGGCTAATACAGGCCACAGAAAAAGGAGAAAAGAGTGGACGAAATGAAGGAACGGGTACGATCAAACTGATCGTCTTGCAAGGGCTCTTAGAAAGATTATACAATTGATTAGAAATTTTAGGTTGGCCTCTTTCAAATTGAATAAGCCTTTTGATTAGGAATTTTAGGTTGGCCTCTTTCAAATTGAATAAGCCTTTGGCATTAAAAAGAATTAACTCTTAAAAGTGCAGTAATTAATGATGTGAAAAATAATTTACCCATGTAATGGAATCTAGAAAATTTTGATTGATTTATATATACTAAGAACAGTTTGTTGTAAGTTTATTTAACTAAGAATTTATTTTGTTACAGGTTGTAAGAATCAATTTCTTCAGAGGCTTCGGCTATGAATGCATAGCCATTAAAATAATAATTTTGTGATGTTTAAATCCCATCAAACACATTTATCTATCTGTTCTAATTATATTCCAGGTTTTCAATTTCATGGTGGGCATACACATTCCCAATGACATTGACTTCAATAGCTTCCATAAGATATTCACAGTATGTAACCCATCCTTTAACACAAGGATTCGTTGTGTTTCTCTCGGAAATTGCCACCGCTATTGTTTTCTTTGCAAAAATGGAATGGAAATAAAATGGAAAGCAAAAATGTTAATAGCTTAGATAAGAACAAATTCGCACAAGCTTAGATGTGAGACCAGAAGATGGATGATACCTAAAGAGGAGTGGGCAGACAAAAGGTGTAAATATTGCACTCAAGAAGTGGTTGAGACAGAATGACACTACATCAGGGAATGTTCAACTTACAAGGACATCCAGATCAATTATATTGAGACATTAAAAGGGAACAACTTGGGTGATTTGTTTGAAGAAGAGAAGATAATAAGGTTTGCAGATTTTTTGGTCAAGATACACAGTAGAAGATCCAAGATGCAGAAAGAAAAAGAAACATAGGTTTTTGTGTTTTCTGGGGGTTCAAGTTTCTTCGCTGATTATCTGTGGGTCCCATAGGCTGCTTGGCCTCGTGGATGTGATTAAAATCATTCATTCATTGCCACTCTTCTCCACGCCTTCATGTGGAAAACCCTCTTCCCCAACGACAAGGCCATTACAAACCAAGAGGACTGACAAGGGGACAATCAGGCTTGACATGACAGTATTTGCAATTTATAAAAAATTCTTTTCGTTTCTTTTCATTGCATTATTCTATCATTAGAGGAGATCCTTCTTATTTGAATTATGTCAAATGGGCATTTGTCCATACACTCTAAAATATGTATGTGTGGGGTATAGACAATCTAAAATGTTCATGGTATTTAGTATTGGAATTTATACTATAAAGATACAAATTTTATCTCCATTTTAACGTCTACCATATTCATTTCAATTCCTTATTTGTCAAGATCTAACATTAAACTATTAAATGTAATTGGTTTCATTATGGTGGTTTTCAATGTTAAAAAATATTGAAGTTGAGTTGGAAAAAGATAATTTGTAAGATGGATTCTATGTTATTGATCATTTTTCTAAATAATTGAAGATTTTTCGAGTCTTCTTAAGGTTGGTTTCTTATGTTGATTAGGTTCTTCATCTTTAATGAAAATTTGAATTCTCTCCTTTGTTCATATTCCTAGAGAATAGAATGTTGTCATGAACTGTTTGGTCAAATGAGCTTCTAATATTAATTGTATTTGGAAGGTCATAGATTGGGCATCCCCTTCTTCTGCTCAATCTTCAAAGTTTCTTAATGATTTGGTTGTCTCTTTTATATAAGTTTGATTTGTTTTATTAGTTTTATGATTATTTTTTATTCCTACAAATGAAAGATTGATGATAAACTTCCTTTGAATTTTACTCTTTAAACTTTAATAACAACAATTACTTTGTTATTTAAATTTTTTTATGTGGCTTTTTAAATTTCCTTAATTAATAATATTTAATTATTAATCAAAATAATAATATATATTTTAATTAAAAACTAATTCAATTGTTCTCTAGGGCATAATTCAATAACTTGACTTTTCAAAACTTTTAACCTTCACTTTCACTAGTGTCCATGTGTACCTTGGATTGAGGAGAGAGCGCTAAATGGACAAGACTTTAGAATCTATGTACCTTGGGATCAAGGTATAGTCTTGATATAAGAATTAAAATATCCTTTTTTGTTCTACTTTGGGTCAATTTTGTTTATTTTAGTCTAGTTTGTAGTTGTCAACTTGGTTTGTACTAGCCAAATTGATCTATGACAATTTCTAAACTTCACTCTTTTGTGCAAACCAATAGTATATTGCATGATCTTTTATAGTAAGGAGGGGTTAATAGATTGTTGGTTTGCACATAATGAAATCCCACTATTTCTTGATGTGTTAAACTATGTAAGGATGCAAAATCATTGAATTTGACAAAATGATTAAAGACAAGAGATAAATGACTAGAAATTGGATTCATTTTAATTTTAAACACCAAGTATAAATCTATCACTATTGATTTGCTCTTTGAAATGCTCTAGATTGAATGAGAGGTATCTTGATTCTATGACAATAGATCACACAAACATGTGCATGGTTGGCTCTAGGTGGGAAAGATAAAAAGGCCTAGTAAACCAAATTTGAATTTAGGTATATTGGATTCAGGCCTATGGGGTGATGTTATGACCACAAACTTAAAATCACAAAAAACAAGAATGAAAAATAATGGAAGATAAATGCTATTTGAGGATCCATAAATGGACAAGCAAGGATATTGTATAAATGATCCAAATGTATAGGAACATGTACATGTAGAAGTGAGATATGTCAATAAGCATAGGGTTGTGTGTAGATAAGGATTATTAAAAATCTAGTTAAATGGACCTAATTTTTCACATGATTGCACCATTGGCATCATGTGCAAGTATTAAGATATTATGTCAAACTAGGAACAAAACTAAAAAGGAAAAAGAAATCATTATGTTTTTAATCATTACATTTTCTCCACACTTTTTGGTGTATGTGAATTATAAATAAATCATGTGACAAAGGTCATTATCACTATGTTTTTAAACATTACATTTTGTCCCCACTTTGAGGTGTGTGTGAATTCTAAATAAATCATGTGACAAGGGTCATTGTAGTCCTCATCATTTAATTTTCAATCTAGTGTGGTGTCCATGGTTATATGTAAGGGGGAAGAGAGATAATTTGTGTAACAATATCTTCTACAAATAAATATTGACAACAAATGCATGAAACAAATCAAGGCTTAACTCTACTCAACTCAAATTTACTCTAGAATTTTTGGAAATAAAATGTTTGTTGAAATTAAATTTACTCTAGAAATTTTAGAAATACAATACTTGTCGAAATCAAATTTACTCTAAAAATTCTAGAAATACAATGCTGGAAGGTAGACTAACAACTAACCTACTTCCTTAGGTTGAAAAAATCCTTACTTTTTCCCTCCTTTGATAAACTATCTACAATGTATTTATAGAACACCTATTCCTAATCTACTCAATCAATCCACCAATAATGTGGATTTGACATCCTATTCTTGGGGAGACATTTATTCAAACTCCCAATAAACTAAAACTACTTCTAATCTTGATTGCCTTTTATCTTTCCACATTTATATTAGTGATTATGTCATGAACTTCTCATTCAATTTAACAAATTTCATCAAAAAAAATTTGAGTTGTGTTCCCCTTGTTTCACATTTTCTAACTCATTTTGAATTTTTGAATTTCATTGAGAAATGAGGGAGATAACACTATTTTATTGAAGTTGCATTTTTTGACTTATTCTCTCATTCTTTTCCCTATTTTCTAGGAAATATTCTAGTGCTCCACATGATAGAGAATGAAGGAATTATTCTTCAATTTACTAATCACACCATTTCTGATTATCATGTAGAACATGAAATATCTATAAGACATGTAGTAGCACTAAAATTTTAAGGTGGTATGAATTAGCCTTGGTGGAAAAAGGTGAGAGATACTTGGAGTTTCCATGGAATAGATACTTGATCATTAATTTAGGAATGAATAATGGTTAGTGAGCCTTGAAAGAATTATGGAGTGTATTGGAAGTTTGAAGGAATTTTTTGTAGCTTCTCACAATGTCTTTAGAGCCCTCTATGATTAGTATCTCTAGAGCCTTATACTTGACATGGGTACTTTACTCATTTTTCACCTACGTTATAGCATCTTACGCATACTCATGGAGAAATGTTAGAAGATAGGAAGAAATTTAGATCATATTGAGTTCTAAAAACAGAACAAACATCTACTTTATATTCTACCTTAAACAAGCTAAAAATATTTCAAACCTTACTCAAATCCACTACAAAATTGGTCTATTAAGTACAAAAAAATGGTATTATTTGGCTAAAGATGAGATGGTTAATGATCTCATCATCATTCACCTCTTATTATGTATGTCTCAAACATTTATTTATATTAATATAAATGTATTCATATAGTCAAAGGATATGGCCCATAGAGTCTATGTAAAATAATGGACCCAAAAAGGCATGATAATGTGGATATGCCTTCTATGTATGTCCTCTCATTATTTCGTACAAAGCAAAGGAGAAAAAATTATATTCACATAAGTTTAACTCATAAGATATTAAATCAAATACACAAAATGAGAACAATAGTGATCATATAGCCCATCCTTTATTAGTTATCCCCAAAGTTTATGATTAATTGAAGCAAAATTAGGATGGATAAATCAATGACAATCATTTAAAAATGTAATGATATCATAGAGCATGGATGGAGTACATTATGATATAATCATAAACATGTAGGAACCTAAAAAAAAATTTGTAAAGAATGCACGATGATTGAAATCATCATGAGACTACAAATAAAGTTCAATAGAGAAAAACGTTCCCCGCATCATAGGCAAGATCATGGTTATGCAACTCACAATGAACAATTTTTTTGAAACTACAGATCAAAATATATGGAATAAATCTTGACATGGTACAAGGCTTGAAAATTACATGAAACCCAACAATGGAATTAAGCTCAACTTGATCAATAGGATTAAATGATCTAAACATTGATAATAAGGAAACTCTTGATAAATAGAAAGTATGATCATAAACATAAATCTAGATAATGAGATATGATAATAAAGTTCCAATAGAACAAGAGGGAAGACATGATGCTCACTAATGTAGAATTTATATAAGACCAATTTGGTAGTGATATGACAAGATAGGCACAATATAGGATAGGTTTAAGGTATATAATACGAAAAATATAAGATCAATATATGATAAGACCAAGATATATGATATGTCAATATAAGCTCTTGAAAAAAGATAAGGAGGATAACATTGTTGGAAGAATGAAGAAGGTGACTTCCATGTTTGTTTTAATCGATGCCAACATTGGTTGGTAACTGGCTAAGTAAACTGCGTGTCTATGTTGATCCGATATTTTGGTCCAGAAATCTTCTCAGTAAAAAGAAATTCTATGATTTTTTGATATGTTGCTCAAGAGTGTCAGTTACAAGTATAAACGAGCTTTCAAAAATCTTTGTTGATCTGGCTATGGAATCCAAGTGACAGAAGTTTAGTATTCTTTTGGCCGACAAAGTTGAGAATTGTTTGTACTTTGTGTGCTCTTTATTAGGTCTGGGTTGACCTAATGTATGGATGACACATTTTCTTATGTGTGCCAAAAGGAATTTTAAATTGGGGTGACAAGTCATTTTGAATTTTGTGTGTTCTTCGATTAGGCCAACCTAATTGATGATGGAATACATGACTGTGTATGTATGTGTGTGTATGATGGAAAAAAGAAGATATAGACATATAATATGTATGTGAGCGATGCAACAAATGAAATAGTGTGAAGTGACTGATAATGATTGTATATCTGCAACCAGAGCATAATTTTGGTGTTTTTAGAGCTTAATTGGAACTTATCTCTACACATTGAAGGTTTATTTACTTAGTTCACTTTTGGTAGTGAGCCATACCTCTTTTATATTCAAACTGTGACCCTTTCAAGGACAGTGTGTCCTAGTAGTGAGTCTTGTGTACCATAGAAAAAAGACAACTTGCTTGATTTGGGGAAAAATTAATGATAAATTGAACTTAATAAGGCCTTGATTTGGTGTTGTTAGGTGTTTTTCACATCCACACTAGGTCTTGGACCCTTTCAAATGCATTTAACGATGTCTTGTAAAGGTGTTATAAAGTGTTGTAAAAGACTTTCATGCTTTTGTATACTTAATAAACCCATTTCCCCCTAATTCAACATTATAAAATGTATTTAAATACATCTTCACATCAATCTAGAAGGTTTTTGAATTAAACTTAATGTTAAACTAGTGATTTAATGTGTCTCACACATTCACATTGGTTCTTGTGACTTTCTAGGCTATGTGGACCTCATTTTAGTGTTGTAAAGTGTATTTAATCACACTTTCACATTGACTTTTGTGTCCCAAGCCCTAATTGACCTTTACATCATCATTAATAGGCCCCAATTACCCCATATTGTGCATCTTGATGTAATATTTGATGAAATAACTGACATGGAAATCATATAAACTTTATTTTCTCATCTCCTAAGAATCTAGCTAGCAAATAGACCCCACTGGGACTAATTCACCACCTATGGTAAATGAGTCCCTGCTAGGTGGGACAGATTCACCCAAGGTGGCAAATGAGTCCCATTTGGGTCAAATTTTAGTTTTGAGCGGGAAAATTTTGAAATTAATTTTAATATTCTTTCGTGTCGGCCTTAGGGATCCAATTAAAGGGAAAGTAAGGTGAATTGCCTATAAAATCAAGTCTATAAACCCTAATTCACATCCATTAACTCATTTTCATAATTCATTCATCATGTCTCTTCTCCATCAAGCCAAGCAAGTTAGGGTTTCATTATTGCAATTCATTAAGTTAGCTTCCAAAGACATTCAAGGGAAGATTCTTCATGTTTTGTTGCAGACATTCAAAATCAATCATCATGGCAAGGTATTGAATCCATTATTGCATGCTTCATTACATTCTTTTCTCATTTTGGTTTAATTACCTAAAAGGGGTTTGACCAAGGCAAACCCCCATGCCCTAACATTCACCATTTCTCTCTCTTGTCTTATGTGTTTACAGATTTAAAAATATTGGAGGCTTAGAAATCATTGAATATTACATTGAAAATTCGTTCAATTCTTTTGTCCATTGAAAAAATCAAAATATCAACAAAAACTCACTTTCAAATTCGGAAATCAGAGTTTCAAAGGCGAACACCTGTAGAAAGCCAAAGTGCAGACTAAGAGCTCCTATTTCCTCTTTTGAATATTTAGAAATTAAAAAGTGGACTCATTCACCATGGGTGGAGAATGAGTCCCACTTCTAGGCTAGTATTTAGTTTTCTACATTTTTAGATACCCTTTTGTTTGAACGGGTTCCAGAGCAGTTTTACAGAACTGGGAATAATTAGCCAAGAATGGCGAATGAGTCTCGCTAGGCCTAAAAAATCAGTATCAACAACATTTTAGAATTCATTTCCAGTATCCTTCCATATCTCAGGTGAACACTTTCAATTTCATCCATTTATGTTTCAATTTTGCATTCATTTCTAGGTGTTTTTGCATTACATAATGTATTTTCAAAAAATTTGTTTTTCTTTAGTTTCCATTTAATAATCAATCCATTTTATCATTTTATAGCATCTAGATCATTTAATTTTTGCATAATTTCATCATACATATCTTAGATTGAGTGAACCACCTAGATTTTTGGTGTGGGATTTATCTCTTTCCATTAGGTGAAAGACCCTAATTGTGTAAAAGAGACATAGCATTTCACACTTCATAAAATCTTTGGTTAATTTCGGCGAACCTTCTTTTCAAATACTTCTATTTTCTACTTTGGATTCCTTCATCATAGATCTAGCCTTGCATTGGATTTGCATTAGGGTTTGCATTAGTTACTTGGAATGCTAGGTTTCAAATTTTGCATTCATAAAAAGTGCATTTAGGTGGCATTTTTTGCATCTAAATTCATTTCAATTTTTTGAAATTTTGCATTTTTAACTTAGGTTTTCATAATGGCACTTAAAAAGCATAAAAATTACTCAATTTTCTGAATTTTTTTTAAAAAGCCCATACTAGGACTCATTCGCCACCTTCGGCGAATTAGTCCCTTTTCACCCCTAAAAATGTCATTTAAAAAATGAAAAATCTATTTTTAAGATTTTGTATGGTGCCTTTACCTACCTATATCAGTTAGTTGATTTTTTATAACATGCATTTCACTAGATCTAACTTAAAATAGCTCATTTCATGCATTGCTCCATTTCACTTTTGCACTTTCCACATTTCATTTTTTAGGTTGTAGCATAATGCATCAAAAAATTACCTTATTTCACATTTGAAATTTGCATTTGAAATTTAATAAATTGCATTGCACTTTATTTTCTCATGTTAGCATGTTTCCTCTTCAATCATTCCATGTTTCTAGAATATCATGTGGCTTGTATGATTCTATTTTTCATGGACATCATCTAGGACAACACAGTAAAAAATTTGATATGCATATTGCATACCCTCTTAGTACCTATCATATTTGCAAGAATATCATAACAAAAGAGGATGCAAGTGTAGATAATCATAACACTCATACTTTTTCTTCTCCCAATACCTCTCCTATTAGTGATGAAGGTGCTTTGGTGAAAGGAGGTACAAGCATTAAGGGTCTTGATTGTCCCTCTCATCTTCAGCCTTTGGAAGACATTAGAAATCAAAAAGATGAAATCATATAAAAATTCCTAAATATCACCTTACCTAATCTCCATGACCATGAAAATCAACAATGTTCTTCTCCTAACATCCTTCCTCGATTCTATGAGAATATGCTGGTGTTAGAAGATATACCTATTAAAAGAGTCATGATAGTCTTTGCCCTCCATTCCCTAATGCCCCTACCATTTGGGATAGTCTATTTGAAAACCATAGTGATCCTTCTCTTGTTTCCTCCCCCACTTGTGATGAAGCTAATTTACAAACTTCAAACTTGGATGAACATATTACAAGCTCTCCTATTAGGGTAATAATATGGCACAAGAGAATGAGACCTTAAAGACAATGGACACTCAACTAACACCTTCTCCTACTTACCCCCCTCTTGATAATTGGACCATTGATCATTCCCCTATTGGCGATGAAGTCATTTTGGGAGAACCAAGCCTTACTTGTCAAGAACATGTGGCTTGTTGTTCTCCTAAACACTCTCCTTCTAGGGAGAATATCATCCAGTGCTAGAAAACAACAATAATAATGTGTATTCCTTCAATAAAAAGGTGATTCTATATTTCCCTTTACTAGAGATACATCAAACCAAAACTGTTGAGGTTATGAATGCACAAGTGTCCATTAGATCCCCCTCAATTAATGGACCTCATACATACCCCATGGGACATCCTAACAACCCTCTAATTCTCTACCCACCTTCACACAAACAATAAACTCGAAATAAACCTGAACTTATCCTTTACCCTCCTTGGAATAATGTTTCACAACAATTGAGTCATAATACCGTTGCTCATATGTATAATGCTCAAAACAATCTGCAACCACCACAACCAACCTTGACACCATTACCATTGCCTAATCCTATCCCACCTAACCCTTTCTTGCCAAGTCGCAAGGAGTATGATCTTGTCGAGCAACTTAAGAATACTCCTGCTAAGATATCATTGTGGGATCTTATTCAAACCTCCCCTTACTAACACAACATGATTCAAATAGCCTTACGACAAGTTCTTGTTCCTTCTAAGGTGCCACCAACTGATATAGTAGCCATGTTTCAAGGACTACATGTTGACATTGTTTTCCACCAAAGTGAACTCCCCTCTTTGGACGTGCAAAAACAAAATGAAGCTTTCATGATCATAGCTCAATGCAAAACAAAAGGGATAAAGATAAATCCTGTAGATAGTGGTTATGCTCTTAATATGTGTAGGGTGACCCTTGTAGATAGGCTTGGAATTGATCAATCAACCATTCAACCTAATTCTTTCTCTATTAAGGGATTTGACAATGTTGAAAAGAAACTACTAGGGGTGATCATTATACCTCTTACTATTGGAGTCTACCACCTTGAATACACCAATCCAAGTTATACCTTATGAACTTTGATATGTAACAAGTCACAATGCTATCAAAAGATGATTAGGGTTCCTTGGATTTTGAACATGACTTGGATGACCTTTCGAAAGCATCCGCCTCAACCACTTTATCCAATGAAGCAACTTACACAACAACCTTTGATGAACATAATCATGAACAACCACCAACTTCAAAAGAAATGAAGAAGCTTTATGGACATGGTTATGAACTACTGAAACAACTTGGATATAGTGGAGAAGGATGTGGTGCTCACGAACAAGGTATCTGCAACCCTATAGACCCTATCACACAACAAACAACTCATGGTCTTGGTTATTGCCCTTTCATAGAAATTTCCAAGCCTTCACTCAACATCAACAATCTCACACAACATACTCCTAAATCATCCTTAAAAATTGTACACCTTGAACTCCTCAACACTAGTGGTCTTGAACATCATCCTTTACACAATATGACACAAACAATGAACTCTTCACTTAATGTCAATGTCATCTCGCAAGACATCAATAATTTTCCTTTAATAGATTTTCTCTCCTCCTATAGGAGTGAGAACGAAATCTCACAATCTCAAGGGTCTTGTGTGGGTATGACAACTAATACTAAGCAAGATGTGTCTTTGTCGTCATTTACAAGACCAACTTCTACCATTGATCAAGAGGGTATTTTTTCAAGACTCCTCCAAGATCACTTGATCACCCTCCCCCCCAAAACTCGTAAGAAATGCTATTACAAGACTTCATTCTATGCTTATCATAGAGTTCATGGTCATTCCACTAATGAATGTCAGGCTTTGAGTCATAAAATCAAACATTTTTAGGAGTTTGGTATGCTTCCCTCTATGGGGACACCTACTTCCTCTAATTGATACTGATTTTAACTCTCACCTACATTTCATCAATTGTTTTAGCTCACCTTTGTCTTGTACTTAGTGGGGGTAAGGGGTTTATTATACTTTTCCTTGTATATCACTTTCCATTTCCTCCTTTGGCTAGTTGTTAACTTTTCATGAACATATAAGAGAAATATTGGGATGTGGACGACATGCCTTAAGTTGGCTCGCATGTGACATACTACCCTTTTTCATGACGTAGCTTCTGGAGAACATATGACTTGGCATAGGGCTTTTTGAGTAAGCTCTCATGTTCCTCTTTCTTCTACTTTAAAGAAATTGCTCACAATACTGGTGCTCGCAACCACTTTAAAGTAGGGGCATAAATCGCCACTCACATTTCATTGTGTGATTTCTTTCTTCTTGTGATGCACCCTTTTCTTGGTGGAGTCATTGGGCTTGATTCCCTCCAAGAGAGTGATATTTATTTTGACACGTCATCTCTTGGAGATGTTAAGCACAATGTCCCCTAAGATGAGACCTTGCACGAACTAATAAAAATCCCTTTGAACATTCCTTACACTACCTTGCATTTACAATGTCTATGAGTGTCAAGCATACAAATTTTTGTTTACTTCATAGAGCTCAAAAATCATTTTTCCTTTGTGGCGCATTGTTAAAGTTATCAAGAGGTATAAATTTAATATGGTTGAGTAGGAATCCCATTCAGTGGCATGAATTTACCCATAGCCATGTGTGTGTTTGTGAGCATAAATCAATCATATGTGTCTCACCTTTTGGGTTTTCTCACCCTGTACAAAACTAGAAGTTTTGTTGCCCAAGAGTGAGCATGAATTTTCTTTTTGGAAAAACAAGCCTAGATCTAATTCACAACAAGTTGGACAAATGGTCAAAGCTTGATCCACCTTTTTATTTGCATTCTTCTAGTTCTTTCCATTGTATGATCGTGTATCTTGTTTCACTGCATCTCATTCACCTTGTGTGTGTCCTTTTGCACTCATGTTGGTTTGACTTAGGATCTTGGATCTTGGGTGCTTTCGCAACCTCCTTTGATCTTTGCTATCCTAGATCATCTGCATTGGTACAATTGGACCTCTCTCTTGAATGTCTAATTTAGTGTGATTTTGAAGCAACTTCATCCTCTCACTAAAGTGGGGGCTAAATGTACCATAGAAAAAAGGAAACTTGCTTGATTTTGGGAACAATTAATGATAAATTGAACTTAATAAGGCCTTTTTTGGTGTTGTGAGGTTGTTTTCACATCCACACTAGGTCTTAGACCCTTTCAAATGCATTTAACAATGTCTTGTAAAGGTGTTGTAAAATCCTTTCACGCTTTTATAGACTTAATAAACCCATTCTCCCCTAATTCAACATTATAAAATGTATTTAAATACATCTTCACATCAATCTAGAAAGTTTTTGAATTAAACTTAATGTTAAACTAGTGTTGTAATGTGTCTTGCACATTCACATTGGTTCTTGAGCCTTTCTAGGCTGTGTGGACCTCATTTTAATGTTGTAAAGTGTATTTAATTACACTTTCACATTGAATTCTATGTCCCAAGCCCTAATTGACCTTTACATCATCATTTATAGGCCCCTATTACCCCATATTGTGCATCCCATTCAATATTTGATGAAATAACCAACATAAACATCACATAAACCTTATTTTCTCATCTCCTAAGAATCCAACTGGCAAATATACCCCACCTATAAACATCGTATAAACCTTATTCGCCACTTGTGGTAAATGAGTCCCTGCCAGATGGGACTGATTCACCCGAGGTGGAAAATGAGTCCCATTTGGGTCAAATTTGAGTTTTGACAGGGAAAAATTGGAATTAAGTTTAATATACTCTTTCATGTCGGCCTTAGAGATCCAATTAATAGGAAAATAAGGTGAATTGCCTATAAAATCAAGTCTCTAAACCCTAATTCAAATCCATTAACTCATTTTCACAATTAATTCATCATCTTTCTTCTCCATCAAGCTAGGCAAGTTAGGGGTTCATTATTGTAATTCATTAAGTTAGCTTCCAAAGGCATTCAAGGGAGAATTCTTCATGTTTTGATGTAGACATTCAAAATTAATCATCATGGCAAGGTATTGAATCAATTTTTCCATGCTTCATTACATTCTTTTCTCATTTTGGTTTAATTACCTAAAAGGGTGATGCAGGAAATCAAGCAAAAAACTAATCACTTAGGGTACAACTGACCCAATTCAATCAGAAGAAGATCAAATTGAACAAAACCTGAACAATTCACCATTCTTTTCATCAATTTCACTTATCAACTTAACAACATCCTCAATTTTCCCTTAGCCATTCACAAGTCAACCAACATCTATCTCACTAATCAATAATTCACATCTTTCTTAGACACAAGATGAAACTTAACCAACAACATATGACTATATAAACACAAAACCTCATTAGAAACGATCAGATCCATTCATCTCCTTCATTACCCATACTTTCATTCTTTAAACAACTCTATTTCCAAGGCACAAAGATAGCTAAACATGAACCCTTACTTACACCAAACCATAAAATCAATGTATTTACCATATTTTGATTGCAATAGTCCAATTATAGATTCAAAAACTACTGATACAACAAAATTATTATTATCTTGCAGTCAATCATCAATCTGCTCAAAGGGCTCACATTACTTACTCATCAAATCATCAAAGACAAGAAACCTATCTTCAAACATTTAGCCAAAATTAGTGAAATCATAAATAGGACTATTTCCAAGCATTACCAACCATTTTTTTCCTTGTTTTTAGCAGATTCACTGTTTTGAGAAAACAATGCAATATACCTTTAGTAGGTGAAAAAACCTTTAAATCAGGTGAATACTTTTCAATCACCATGTATTTTCCCAAACATAATACAAATTTAGAATCCCATTTCAGTCCCTTATAACATGCTTCAACAACAACAAAACTTGTTTCATAAAATATAAGAGAGCCATCACACTGTCCACTGGAAAGCAGCCCTCATTAGGCCCCTTTATCAAAGAAAGTACTCATAAATCACCACTAAAACACACAATAAATGAAAAAATTATGAGTTTGAGTAAAAAAACTTAAGATTTAGAAATCTTTCGGGATTGAAAGGCCCTCTAAACCTCTGAACAAATAAACCCTTATTTCATTCACTAAACAAGCTTATTAAGTGAGGGCTTATAGAAAGTGTAGCCTCCAAACCTCAAATAAACTTGAAAATTCCTCCAACACTTTGGAATACACCTGCACAAACTATAAATACCTAAATATACCTTTCATGCATTCCTTTATATCAATTGTCACCTTGGAGCCATTCACTTCTATTGGGAAAGCTTTGTTTTTTCTGTGAAACAACTGCATAGAACCTATAATCTCACCTTCCCCTGCACATTAAGCACAATATTCAAATTGAAAACAATTAAAAATAATCCATTCCACCGATCTAACTAGTCCTACATTGGTGGAATGAAAAATTTTCCTTTAGAGGACTCTCAAACCCTTATTTAAGGGTTACAAACCGAACTTCACTAAATGTACTCAAACAAATGATATATTTGGTGGATTCCAACATAATTGGATTTAAATGAAAGATTACTCTCTATTATATAAAAAACAATAAGATTTTAATCCCTAAACTTCTGTACAAACTGTACAAGTGAGTGAAATCAAGAAGAAACTAAGAAATTTATTGAAACAAGGTACTTTTATTGATACCAAATCTTCAAGATTACAAAGTCTAATTTTTTCTCTCTTCACAAATGCTTTATAGATGTTTCAAATACTTAAGGAAAATTATGTTTGAAATCCAATGACCTATCCCTTGATTTTCCCACAAAAGACTTTTCAATTTCCTTGATTTTGTGTTATTTTTTCCTTTTTACATCATTAACAACTTTTCCCATATTTTGAAAATATACTTTTGACATATGTTTTGACATCTTTTTCCCAATTTCTTTCCATTTCCCATTTTTACAACTTTTTCCAAAAAAATGATATTTTGTGATCGACTCTATTCACCTCCTTTCAGTGACTCATGACCCTTACAATGCAATTTACACTTGAACATTCATTTTTACAAATTTGTTTATGAAAAGAATTTAATGACCAAGGTGCTCCCACACCATACAACCAACAAACTGAATCTTTCCAAGTCCCTTGGAAACATGCTTGTACTAACAAAACAAATGTAAATCTTCCTTTTTCTTTGTCTTGGTTTCAATCTCTATCTTCAACTTTGCTTTGTCTTCACTATTGCCTTCACTTGTCTCTTATAATATCTGTCTTCTCTTTTCCTTTTTTATTATTTATCATCATGTTCACATTATTCTTTTCTTCCTCAAAAGGACACAAGACTTCCCTTTTACCACTCTCTTTTTTTCACCAACTCTTTTCTCAACCAAGGGTCCATAGGATTGTCCTTGCAAACTACTTCTCTTTGCTTCACAATTCATCCTTGACCTTCTCCGATCAATCACCTTTTCATATTCTTAGCTTCTCATCTACTCCCATCAATGGAGTGATATTTAGGCTATAACTTCAAGTGCTTCTTCAGATAGGAATCCATCTCTCTTCAACCTGCAAACACCAACCCAACAAACCATACATCTTACCCAACAATAGATCTTGAAAGATGCCTCAATATATTTTTCCTTGCACCTTCTACCTAGCTTAGTCTCCATTGGAGGATGGTAACCACAGACCTTTCCTTGTCTTCCAACACACAACTTCTTAGAAACCTTCTTCTTGTAGCTTAGATGGATCAAGCACCTACAACCAACCAACAATCTCAACCAACTATCAATAACATATTCAACAATCCATCAGGACCTTGCTAGCTCTAATACTAATTTGATGCAAGAGATCAAGAAAAAAACCAATCATTTAGGGTACAACTGACCCAATTCAATCAAGAGATCAAATTGAACAAAACCTCAACAATTCACCATTCTTTTCATCAATTTCGCTTATCAACTTAACAACATCCTCAATTTTCCCTTAGCCATTCACAAGGCAACCATCATCTATCTCACTAATCAATAATTCACATCTTTCTCAAACACAAGATTCATTTTAATGAACAAAAAATGACTATATAAACACAAAATCTTATTACAAACCTTTAGATCCATTCATCTCCTTCATTACACATAGTTTCATTTTTTAAACAACTCTATTTCCAAGGCACAAAGATAACTAAACATGCACCCTTCCTTACACTAGACCATCAAATCACTGTATTTACCATGTTTTGATTACAATAGTCCAATTACAGATTCATAAACTACTGATACAACTAAATTATTATTATCTTACAGTCAATCATCAATCTGCTCAAAGGGATCACATTACTCACTCATCAAATCATCAAAGACAACAAAATTTTCTTCATACCTCTAGCCAAACATATAGACATCTATGAAATCATAAATAGGACCATTTTCAAGCATTACCAACCATTCTTTCCCTTGAATTTAGCAAATTCACTATTTTGAGCAAACAATGCAATATACCTTTAGTAGGTCAACAAACCCTAAAATCAGGTGAATTCTTTTCAATCACCATGTATTTTCCCAAACATAATACAAATTTAGAATCCAATTTCAGTCCCTTATAACATGATTCAACAACAACAACAACACTTGTTTTGTAAAATATAAGAGAGCCATCACACTGTCTATTCGCAAGGAGCCCTCATTAGGCCACTTTATCAAAGATAGGACTCATAAATCACCACTAAAACACCCAATAAATGAAAATAGTCTTATTTTGAGTAAAAAAACTTAATATTTAGCAATCTTTTGGGATTGAAAGGACCTCTAAACCTCTGAACAAATAAACCCATATTTCATTCACTAAACAAGCTTATTAAGTGAGGGTTTATAGAAAGTTTATCTTCCAATCCTCAAATCAACTTGAAAATGCCTCCAACACTTTGGAATACACCTGAAAAAACTATAAAAACCTTCCTATACCTTTCATTCATTCATTTATATCAATTTCCACCTTGGAGCCATTCACTTCTATTAGGAAAATTTTGTTTTTTCTATGAAACAATTGCATATAGCCTATAATCTCACCTTCCCCTACACATTAAGCAAGAATTTCAATTGAAAATTTTAAAAAAAAATCCATTCCACTTATCTAATTGGTCCTACATCGGTGAAATGGAAAATTTTCCTTTAGAGGACTCTCAAACCTTTATTTAAGGGTTACAAACTGAACTTCACTAAATGCACTCAAACAGATGATATATTTGGTGGATTCCATCCTAATTGGATTTAAATGAAAGCTTACTCTCTATTCTATCAAAAATGATAACATTTTAAGCCCTAAACTTTTGGACAAATCATACAAGTGAATGAAATCAAGAAGAATCTCAAAAAATTATTGAAACAGGGTACTCTATTGATACTAGATCTTCAAGATTACAAAGTCTGATTTTTGCTCACTTCACAAATGCTTTATAAATGTTTCAAATAGTTAAGGAAACTTCCTTTGGAATTCCAATGACCTATCCCCTGATTTTCCCACAAAATACTTTTCAATTTCCTTGATTTTGTGCTATTTTAGCCTTTTTACATCATTGACAACTTTTCCCATATTTTGAAAATATACTTTTGTCACCACCTAAGGACTTATGTGGTACTTAAATATATTTTTTGACATCCTTTTTCCCAATTTCTTTCCATTTCCCATTTTTACAACTTTTTCACAAAAATGATATTTTGTGATTGACTCTATTTACCTCCTTTCAATGACTCATGACCCTTACAATGCAATTTACAAGTGCTTGAACATTCATTTTTTACAAATTTGTCCATGAAAATAATTTAATGACCAAAGTTCTCCCGTACCATAAAACCAACCAATTGAACCTTTCCAAGTCCCTTGGAAACATGCTTGTACCTGCAAAACAAATGCAAATCTGCCTTTCCCTCTGTCTTGGTTTCAATCTCTATCTTCAACTTTTCTTTGTCTTCACTACTACCTTCACTTGTCTCTTATCATCTTTGTCTTCTCTTTTCCTTTTTCATTCTTTATCATTAGGTTCACATTCCTCTTTTTTTCCTCAAAAGGACACATGGCTGCCCTTTTACCACTCTCTTCTTTTCATCAACTCTTTTATAAACCAAGTGTCCATAGGACTATCCTTGCAAACTACTTCTCTTTCCTTCACAATTCATCCTTGATTTTCTCTGATCAATCACCTTTTCATCTTCTTGGCTTCTCATCTACTCCAATTAGTGGGGTACTCTTTAGGCCGCAACTTCAAGTGCTTCTTCAGACAAGAATCCATCTCTCATCAAGCTGCAAACACAAACTTGAAAACAACAACTCAATAAACCATCCATCTTACCCAACAACAAATCTTGGAAGATGCTCTCTTTCTTTTTCCTTGCACCTTCTGCCTAGCATAATATCCTTGGAGGATGGTGACCACAAACCTTTCCTTGTCTGCCAACACACAACTTCTTAGAAACCTTCTTCTTGCAACTTAGATGGATCAAGCACCTGCAACCAATCAACAATGTCAACCAACTATCAATAACATCTTTAGCAAACCATCAATTCAACAATCCATCAAAACCTTGCTAGCTCTAATACCAATTTGATGCAAGGCATCAAGAAAAACACCAATCACTTAGTGTACAACTGACCCAATTCAATCGGGAGAAGATCAAATTGAATAAAACCTCAACAATTCACCATTCTTTTCATCAATTTCACTTATCAACTTAACAAAATCCTTAATTTTCCCTTAGCTATTCACAAGGAAGCCATCATCTATCTCACTAATCAGTAATTTACATCTTTCTAAGAAACAAGATGCAACATATGACTATATAACCACAAAACATGATTGCAAACCATCAGATCCATCCATCTCCTTCATTACCCATAATTTCATTCTTTAGAAAACTCTATTTCCAAGGAAAAAAGACAACTCAACATGCACCCTTACTTACACCAGACTATCAAATCACTGTATTTACCATGTTTTGGTTGCAATAGTCCAATTATAGATTCACAAACTACTGATACAACAAAATTATTAGTATCTTGCAGTCAATCATCAATTTGCTCAAAGGGCTCACATTACTCACTCATCAAATCATTAAAGACAAAAAACCTATCTTTAGAACTTTAACCAAACATACAGACATCTGTGAAATCATAAATAGTACCATTTCCAAGCATTACCAACCATTCTTTTCCTTTTTTTTAGTAGATTCATTGTTTTGAGAAAACAATGCAATATACCTTTAGTAGGTCAACAAACCCTTAAATCGGGTGAATACTTTTCAATCACCATGTATTTTCCCAAACATAATACAAATTTAGAATACCATTTTAGTCCCTTATAACATGATTCAACAACAACACTTTTTTTGTAAAATATAAGAGAGCCATTACATTGTCCACTGGCAAGGAGCCCTCATTAGGCCAATTTATCAAAGAGAGTACTCATAAATCACCACTAAAACACCCAATAAATGAAAAATGTCTTATTTTGAGTGAAAAAACTTAATATTTAGCAATCTTTTGGGATTGAAAGGCCCTCTAAACCTCTGGACAAATAAACCCTTATTTCATTCACTAAATAAGCTTATTAAGTGAGGGTTTATAGAAAGTTTAGCCTCCAAACATCAAATCAACTTGAAAATGCCTTCAAAACTTTGGAATAAACCTACACAAATTATAAAAACCTTAATATACCTTTCATGCATTCCTTTATATCAATTTTCACCTTGGAGCCATTCACTTCTATTGGGAAAGCTCTGTTTTTTTTGTGAAACAACTGCATACAACCTATAATCTCACCTTCCCCTGCACATTAAGCACAATATTCAAATTGAAAACAATTAAAAATAATCCATTCCATGGATCTAATTGGTCCTACATTGGTGGAATGGTAAATTTTCCTTTAGAGGATTCTCAAACCCTTATTTAAGGGTTTGAAACCAATTTTCACTAAATGCACTCAAACATATGATATATTTGGTGGATTCCATCCTAATTGGATTTAAATTAAAGATTACTCTATGTTCTATAAAAAAAAAAAGATTTTAATCCAGAAACTTTTGCAAAAATCATACAAGTGAATGAAATCAATAATAAACTTAGAAATTTATTGAAACAAGGTACTTTTATTGATACTAGATCTTCAAGATTACAAAGTCCAATTTTTTCTCACTTCACAAATGCTTTATAGATGTTTCAAATAGTTAGGGAAACTACCTTTCGCAATCCAATGACCTATCCCTTGATTTTCCCACAAAATACTTTTCAACTTCCATGTTTTTGTGCTATTTTTTCCTTTTTACATCATTGACAACTTTTCCCATATTTTGAAAATTTACTTTTTTCACCACCTAAGGACTTATGTAGTACTTAAATACATGACCCTGTCATATGTTTTAACATATTTTTTCCCAATTTCTTTCCATTTCTCATTTTTACAACTTTTTCACAAAAATGATATTTTGTGATTGACTCTATTTACCTCCTTTCGGTGACTCATGATCCTTACAATGCAATTTACAATTGAACATTCATTTTTAACAAATTTGTCTATGAAAAGAATTTAATGAACAAGGTGTTCCTGCACCATAAAACCATCCAACTGAACCTTTCCAAGTCCCTTGGAACCATGATTGTACCTACAAAACAATTGCAAATATTCTTTTTCCTCTATCTTGGTTTCAATCTCTATCTTCAACTTTCCTTTGTCATCACTACTGCCTTCACTTGTCTCTTATCATCTCTGTCTTCTCTTTTCCTTTTTCATTCTTTATCATTAGGTTCAAATTCTTCTTTTCTTCCTCAAAAGCACACAGGACTGCCCTTTTACCACTCTATTCTTTTCACCAACTCTTTTCTCAACCAAGGGTCCACAGGACTATCCTTGCAAACTACTTCTCTTTCCTTCAAAATTCATCCTTGACCTTCTCTAGTCAATCACCTTTTTCATCTTATTAGCTTCTCATCTACTCCCATTAGTGGATTACTCTTTAGGCTACAACTTCAAGTGCTTCTTCAAACATGAATCCATCTCTTGTCAACCTCAAAACACATACTCAAAGACCAACTCAGTAAACCATCCATCTTACCCAACAATAGATCCTAGAAGATGCATCTCTCTCTTTTTCCTTGCACCTTCTACCCAACTTTATCTCCATTGGAGGATGGTGACCACAAACCTTTCCCTGTTTTCCAACACACAATTTCTCAGAAACCTTCTTCTTGCAACTTAGATGGATCAAGCACCTGCAACCAACTAACAATCTCAACCAACTATCAACATCTTCAGAAAACCATCGATTCAATAATCCATCATAACCTTGCTAGCTCTGATACCAATTTGATGCAAGACATCAAGCAAAACACCAATCAATTAGGGTACAACTGACCCAATTCAATCAGAAGAAGATCAAATTGAACAAAACCTCAAAAATTCACCATTCTTTTCATCAATTTCACTTATCAAATTTTAAAACAACATCCTTAATTTTCCCTTAGCCATTCATAAGGCAACCATCATCTATCTCACTAATCAGTAATTCACATCTTTTGCAGACACAAGATGTAACTTAACTAACAACATATGACTATATAAACACAAAACTTGATTAGAAACCATCAGATCCATTCATCTCCTTCATTACCCATACTCTCATTCTTTAAACAACTCTATTTCCAAGGCACAAAGACAACTAAAAATGCACCCTTACTTACACCAGACCATCAAATCATTGTATTTACCATATTTTGATTTCAATAGTCTAATTGAAGATTCACAAACTACTAATACAAAAGAATTGTTATAATCTTGCAGTCAATCATCAATCTGCTCAAAGGGCTCACATTACTCACTCATGAAATCATCAAATACAACAAACCTATCTTCAAACCTTTGGTAAAACATATAGAGATCTATGAAATCAAAAATAGGACCATTTCCAAGCATTACCAACCATTCTTTTCCTTGCTTTAGCAAATTCACTGTTTTGAGCAAGCAATGCAATATACCTTTAGTATGTCAACAAACCCTTAAATCAGGTGAATGTTTTTCAATCACCATATATTTTCCAAAACACAATACAAATTTAGAATCCAATTTTAGTCCATTATAACATACTTCAACAACAACAACACTTGTATTGTAAACTATAAGAGAGCCATCACACTGTCTGCTAGCAAGGAGCCCTGATTAGGCCACTTTATCAAAGAGAGCACTCATAAATCACCACTAAAGCACCCAATAAATTAAAAGTCTTATTTTGAGTCAAAAAACATAAGATTTAGCAATATTTTGGGATTGAAAGGCCCTCTAAACCTCTAAACACATAAACCCTCATTTCATTCACTAAATAATCTTATTAAGTGAGGGTTTATAGAAAGTTTAGCCTCCAAAGCTCAAATCAACTTGAAAATTCCTCCAACACTTTGGAATACACTTGCAAAAACTATAAAAAAATTCCTATACCTTTCATGCATTCCTTTATATCAATTGCCACCTTGAAGCCATTCACTTCTATTGGGAAAGCTTTGTTTTTTCTCTGAAACAACTTCATACAACCTATAATATCACCTTCCCTTGCACATTAAGCACATATTCCAATTGAAAAAAATTAAAAAAAAATCCATTCCACCGATCTAACTGGTCCTACATTGGTGGAATGGAAAATTTTCCTTTAGAGGATTCTCAAACCCTTATTTAAGGGTTACAAACCGAAATTCACTAAATGCACTCAAAAAAATGCTATATTTGGTGGATTCCATCCTAATTGGATTTAAATGAAAGCTTACTTTCTATTCTATAAAAAAAAATCAGATTTTAATCCCTAAACTTCTGCACAAATTGTACAAGTGAATGAAATCAAGAAGAAACTCAAAAATTTATTGAAACAAGGTACTTTTAAATTGATACTAGATCTTCAAGATTACAAAGTCTGATTTTTGCTGCCTTCACAAATGCTTTATAGATGTTTCAAACACTTAAGGCAACTTCCTTTTTAAATCCAATGACCTATCCCTTGATTTTCCCACAAAATATTTTTTTCAACTTCCATGATTTTGTGCTATTTTTGCCTTTTTACATCATTGACAACTTTTCCCATATTTTGAAAATATACTTTTTTCACCACCTAAGGACTTATTTAGTACTTAAATACATGACCTTGTCATATTTTTTGACATCCTTTTTCCCAATTTCTTTCCATTTCTCATTTTCACAAGTTTTGCACAAAAATGATATTTTGTGATTAACTCTATTTACCTCCTTTGAGTGACTCATGACCCTTACAATAAAATTTACACTTGAACATTCATTTTTTACAAATTTTTCTATGAAAATCATTTAATGACCAAGGTGCTTCTGCACCAAAGCGGTTTGACCAAGGAAAACCTCCATGCCCTATCATTCACCATTTCTCTCTCTCTCTCTCTCTTGTCTTGTGTGTTTGCAGATTTAGACATCTTGAAGGCTTAGAGATAATTGAAGATTACATTGCAAAATCATTTAAGTCTTCTCTCCATTGAACAAGTCAAAATATCAACAAAAACTCACTTCCAGATTCAGAAATCAAAGTTTTAGAAGAGGACAACTGTAGAAAGCCAAAGTGTAGACTAAGAGCTCCTATTTCCTCTTTTGAATATTCAAAAATTCAAAAGTGGACTCATTCACCATGGGTGGTGAATGAGTCCCACTTCCAGGGCATTTTTTAGTTTTCTACATTTTTAGATACCCTTTTGTTTGAAATGGGTTCCAGAATAGTTTTAAAAGAATTGGGACTAATTCACCCAGAATGGCAAAGGAGTCCTGGCACCAGGCCTAAAAGTCAACATCAACAAAATTTTAGAATTCATTTCTATTCTCTTTCCATATCTCAGGTGAGCACTTTCAATTTCATCCATTTATATTTCAATTTGGATTCATTTCTAGGTGTTTTTGCATTACACAATGTGTTTTCAAAAAAAAAGTTTGTCTTTAGTTTCCATTCAATAATCAATTCATTTTATCATTTTATTGCATCTATATCATTGCATTTAGGCATAATTTCATCATATGTATCTTAGATTGAGTGAAACACCTAGATTTTCAGTGTGGGATCTATCTCTTTCCATTAGGTGAAAGACCTTAATTGTGCAAAAGTGACATAGCATTTTACACCTTATAAAATATTTGGTTCACCTTGTAATATCTTATGACCTGTTATAATATAAATTATGAGCTAGTCCTCACTGTGGTTTTTCCTTGTTTTTGTTTTTCACATAAAAATCTTGGTGTCAATGTGTTATGATCTCTTTTATGTTTCAGTTCACTATTGTAGCTAGATGTGGATTGATAATTGGATGGTTAATAATTAATTTTGTTAGAAGAATAATGATTCACCCCCCCTCTCAGTATTTAGTGCATTCAACAATTGGTATCAGAGCTTGGTCCCTTTGAAAAAAGTCTTACAACTTGAGGAAGGTCTTGGAATTTGAATACATGGCTAACAATAGCTATCTTGCTTTTCCGAAAGAGAACTTTGTATCTGAAGAAATCAATGTTCCTCTTGAAGAAGTGGATAAAAATGAAGATGAGAAGGAAAATTTGAAAGGAAACTTGAAGAAATCAAATGAATTCATTTGGAAGCTAAGAGAGAATATTAAAAAGCTCAAGGAAAGGTATAGAGAGGTTAGTGATCAATTGAAAAAGGCTAATGAGGACATTACCAAACTAAAGGTGCAAGTAGAAGAAAAGAAATGAATTGAGGAATGTTAGAAATATGAGATTCAAAATAAAATTGATGAATGTATGAAGCTTGAACAAGAAGTGGTAACCCTAAGAGCTGATCTAGAAAAAAGAAAAATCTCATGAAGAAAGGTTCAAAACTAGCTCTACAAGGCTTGATGAATTGTTTACTTCTCAGAAACCTTCTAGGGATAAAGGTTGTCTAGGACTTAAAGAAGGACAAAGCTCAAAGGAAAAACCTATTTCTAGCAAAGTGGACAATCAAGACAAGATTCAAGGCAATAGTCATCAAATCAAGAATCAAAGCAACAATACCGAAAGGACTCCTATCCAATAGCCTAATGCTCAAAGGTACCCATCTTTTAATGTATTTTGTTTCTCATGCAATAAATTCAGTCATAGAGCAACAAAATGTAGAAGTGGGACGAACCAGAATAGGATGATTCAGAATATTAGATTCTTTAATAGACAATGCTTTGCTTGCAACAAGTTTGGACATAAAGCTACCGAATGTAGAAGCTAAATGATGATAAATAGGCTTAATCTTAGTAGAAGGATTCAATATTTTCAAGGCTACTATTACACATGCAATATATTTTGACACAAGACTAATTAGTGCAAATCAAGGATGAATGCAAATCAGTTTGATCAAGGATATGTTGTGTACTTCACTTGCAACAAACTAGGACATATCTCAAAATTTTATAGAAGCAAAATTGGGAAGAAACCTAATCCAAAATAGAGGAACAAGTTTGTGAACAAAGTAGATCCTACCAAAGTAAGAAAAGAAATGGAAAAACCTAAGAAAAAGGATGAATCAAATACTCCTGTAACTACATCTGGTGCAGATACCTCTTCCAAGAACTGAACCCACTAATGGTTTTAGAGGGAGCAGTTACAGAAAAATATAAAAAGCCCCCGATATATGAGGTTTCAAGTGGTGATACAAGGATATGTGATGTGAGTCATTATTTTGAAGGCATTGGAGAAATTTCCTACAGAAAATGGGTAGATTCAAAGAATCACAAAACTTCTCTTGGTTTACAATGTGTTTCATAAAGTGGTTGGCAGCTTTAAAGATGAAAAGCAATAAATGTGAATTAGGGAAAAATTCATAAGAAATAAAGCAAGATACTAAGTTAAGGTAAAGCACATTTGTGCAATTTGGAAGAAGTAGTGCAAGTTGAAGTGAGATTGAAGGCAATTTAGAGCATCGTACCTTGAAACCCCAGTTCTTGACAAGTAGAAAAGGTATGAACTTTATTATCTAAATTCTATGGATTTTAAAGTTGGAGGAGCTTTTTGTTAAGCTTATTCAAGATTGTTTGGGGAATATGGCCACTCCTACTATTGTGGAAATCTCTGCAAGACCCCAACCTAGATTTAGAAGATGTTCATGGAAAGTGGATGAAAATGACCCTGTGGGTGCATTCTCACACATTCCAAGCCATGTGCTACCCACCGAAGATTCAAGAACATACATTCATGGGAAGTTAGAAGAATTTAATCACCAAGAGCTGAAGGATTTGTGGGACAATGAATTGATTGGAGATGATCTACTACTTAAAATGGAATATGAAAACCTAGTTTGAATGAAGCTAAATGTCTAGAACTAGTTTCTAAACTTTTCTACTAAGAGTGAGGTGAAGTTTTTCAGAATGGCCCTCAATAGGGTTCATAGCAAATTTGTGTGGGAAAATGAATCAAGGATTATCAACAAGGAGGAAATTCACGTTATAATTGGGCTATGTGATATTGGTACCTTTCCAATTCTAAAGGTAGTGAAAAATGAGGAAGTCACAAGGCTAACTAGTGCTAAGTTTTATGAAATATCTTTAACTACAAAGTCCATTGTAAACCTTACTGTCAAGTATGCTACCATCATGATTGGGCAGAAAATCTATTTCACTAATCAAGTAAATTCAGTATCGGCTACGATAGTTCATACTGCTTATGAAATGGTCGAGAATAGAAAAGATTTTGATCTTTGTGAGTTCCTTAGGTTGTAACTTATGGAGAACCTTAGTATGACAAAGGCAAAGAAGCATGTCATTAAATTTGGCACTTTAGTTGTTTGTTTATTATTCTATTTCCTAAAGGAGTTACTGGGAAGAAAAGGCATAATATGGGATAACACCAGGCCGATTGCTCATCAAATTTTTGACCATTTGTGTAGTCTAGAGATTTTAGGGCACAAAACAATGCCCTAACTACTTTCTTTGTAGTATTTCAAAATGAAATGCATAAAATAGAATGGATTCCAATGAGTTTGGTGAAGAAGTATTTAAAGGAGATAACCTTTCTTGTATCTATAGATGAATGCATCATTGAGTCTATAGAACCCATAATTCGATGGATTGGAACTCTGGGATATGAGATTGAAGAGCCAATGGCGGAGAGGTATATTGAGATTTTGTTGGCCAGTCCTAAGGATCCCTCTCTACCTAGGCATGGTACATATGAGGATAAATCTACCGAAATACATCTAGAGGCTACTACATCTAAAAGAAGAAAGAAGGTTGAAGCTTTCTTCCAAGGTCAAACATACACTAAGGATGATATAGAACAATTGAAGGAGGTTCCTGATGAAAGGAAAGCCAAAAATGTTGAACAACCCTTTGGACCCATAAAATTAGGAAGACTATCTTATGGTGCTATGCCAACAACTGTCTCCATTACTGCCACCTCTAGTGTTGCTAATATTGCAAAAGGGAAGATGAAGGAACAAAGTTTACATGCATCTGTTGATATTGCTTCCCCTTCCGGTTCCAGTACCAGGGCATCTAAGAAGGACATACCCCTTGCTACACCATCTATTGCTTTAGGAAGAAGAAGAGTGAAACAAAAGGTTGACAAGAAAAGAAGTTTGAGTGATGTTGTTGAGGAAGAAATTTAACCTGGGTTAGAGGGAGAATGTCAGTTGAAAAGAAATAAAAGGGGTAGTACCTTCGGTGAAGGAGCCGAAACCATAGTTGAGATCTCTACAAATGAGGATTCGGAGGAAGAGGAGGATACTTACCAAATTCATGTACATATAAAGAAGAATGAAGAAGGCTCATCCAATCCTATGGAGGACATGCTTGCATCTCCTTCCGTAAGTGATCAACCACCCTTAATTCTTGGAGCCTTAGTAAACAATATTATTGACAATGATCTTATGCCAACTATTGAGCTACATGATAAGGTTAATGATGAAGGGAAAGAAACCATCATAAGTGTTTTTATTCAGTACATAGTTATTTGTAATATAAATATGGATACAATATAGTCAAAAGTTACTAAAAATGTGTGGAAAGAATTAGTACTTAGAAGGTAAGAGGCTTTAAATGTTGAAGACAAGATGAGAAGTGAAGCCTTAAAATCCATCAGTTCCACTTTATCAGAGATAGAAGCTACAAATTTGCTGAAAGAATGTTCTACATTGTTTAGAGTCAAGCAAAAAGTTAACATGTTAATGACAAAGGAAGATGATTATATGGAAAAAGTGAGGAAAGAAACTCAGGATATAATTAGACAATTAGCAAGGAGCTATGGGGCAAGAACTAGTTTTTCGTCCCACTAGAATTGATAGCAAATTTAAAGAAATTTGGAAAAGAAAGATATGAGAATATATGTGAAATTGAGAATCTTGAAAAGGAATTGGGTAATGTTAAAAGAAAGAATGAAGAACTAGAAGAAAAATTAAACTTGTTTGATGAAATCAAGAAAAAAAAGAAGATTTTGAAGAAAAACTAAAATTGTTAAAAGAAGAAAATTGTTTACAGAAGGAAGAAATATCAAAGTTGAAAGAAGAAAATAAATGTTTAAGGACAAAGCCATTGGTAAGTGATATTGCTTGTGGTACTGAAAATCTATATCAATTTGTTTAGTTGATAAATCAAGTAGATTGTGTGATATAGCTCATATTGTTTTTGATGAGGACCATATAGAAGAAGCATGCAAAGCTAATGATGTGTTTGAATCTTGAAATCATATTAATTATAATGAAAAAAAAATTGGTTTTAAAATTATGAAAAGAATGGCTTATAAAGGTGAAGGATTAGGAAAGAATGAACAAGGAATGAAAGAACTGATTGAGTTAGTAATGAGACTAAAATATGGTCTCAGAAATATTATAGGTAAAGGAAATTTTATAGGATCAAAAAAATTTGTTCAAGAAATACATCAATGTTCATATTGTAAAAGGAAAATATAAAAGATACAAGTGGGGCTCTACATGCATGTGCTATTTGTGGTTTGAAAAATCATTAAAAAAAATGTGTTGGAAAAGGAAGTGTAAAAGTGAATCTTTGACAAGATGTATGAAAATAGATTGTGGATGGAATTATAGACCAGATTGTCAAGTTATTACAGGTATGTTAAAAAATTTGTTCAAATACAAATGTTCATATGGAAAAGAAGATAGCAATCAAAATATGTTTCATGGTCTTGCAAGATGTTAGCCAAAGTGGAAAGCCAAAGTGGAAAGCTTTAGATAGCTAGAGGACTTCCAGATTGAAGTTCTAAAGGTTTCAAAATTAAAGGATTAAAATATTTCCGCAACAATTGGAAATAGTTGGAGAAAGTTGGAAAGAGATCTGTGGATCTCAGAATTGATATCAATCTATTGTGCAAGCAAACAAATTGAGTGAGTCAAAATACTTGGTTGTGGAGTTGGTTGAAATTAAGGGGGAGTGTTGGAAAGTAATTTATCTCATATATTTTGCAGTTAATTGGGCATACAACAATAGAAAGTGTTTGCATGAAACTTGCATGCAGGAAGTTCTTAGGAAATTTCAATTAGCAAGTTAGTTCACAACAGTGAGAGAATTGTTTCCAAATTTTACTTGTAAGTTGTAAAATCCTCTATAAAAGAGACATGATGTAAATGATTTTGATGAAGCAATAAAATATATTTTGTGTACAGCAACACGTTGGGTAAATTGATATGTTTCAATGTGTTATGTGTTTTTTGTTTTGATCTTTCTCTATCCACCCATCAAAGTACAATTGATTAGGGTGATGAAATGTTCCTTGATTACACCATTCATCAATTTTTAAATCATTGGAGGTATGATATTAGGGATGAGGCTAGGATCATGCATCGGGCCAAAATGGATACTCATTAATCTTTGAATCTCAACCAAAAAGATATCATCATAGGCTTGTGCTCCCATATCGAATAGAAAAAGGAATTTATGAATGATATAAAATCCTCCATAAAAGAAAAAAAAGATTGCATCCATATATAAGATCATACCACCTGATTTGTATCAAAAATGGAAAATGTGGAATAATCTATTTCTATCACAGCCAATATATATATATATATAATGTTCCCAACAACATGTAATAGAAATAGGTGATAACATCCATCATCAAAAATATTTATCTTAGGATGTGCAATGTTATCAGCAAGATTGATATTTCATTGCATCTACATTGTGATATTATGTCTTAGAGAGGAATTACTAGATGATGATTTTGTTGGTTCTACATATAATTCTTTGTATGTGACATATTTATTACTTGCTAATTATATGCATATAGATTGTAACATTCTATTGATTAGAAATTTTAGATTGTACTTATGTGGTAGATAATTAGAATAGTTTGATTCATCATGTTTTCTCTATACTTAATTTTTCTAATTTGGCTCATGTCTATTTCTATAGCACTAGTTCACATGATAATGGCATGCAATTAGCAATGACCTATATAGTGACTTATATTTTGATCCTTATTCTCATAATATCTATAGGAAATACTATATATAATTCTCATCACACGTATGAATATTCATAGCATAGAGTATTCCAACATAAAATTTAAGAATTTATAAACAAAGGGAAGATACACATTGAGCATACTCATGAGTACATAGTTCTCCCACACTTAGTAGGGCTATTCATATGAAATCAAATAATTGCAAATAGGTTTCTTCTATAATGCACCCTATATTGAGGTCACATATGACATAAAAGGGAAACCACCTGACATGGGAGATGAATTCATTTCTTACATATCCTTATTTCTTCTTATCATTGAGCTTATCAAACATTCTATTCCTATTTTCCTATTTTGAATTTATGTTCCCATGTTCCTTGTAATTTGCATCATTTTAATTTGGGCCTATTTATATCTATGTGTCTCATTACACTTTGTCCTTTCCATTTATAAAATGTTCATTCTTGCATGCACACTCATTTTCTATCTTTTGTTTCACTCTTATCTTCTCCACTTGGGGAGTATGAATGGTTTCATTGATCATTGTGGTTATTTTATATATATTCCACTACGTAGCGACATATTTGAACTTATGAATTCTTGTCTTACCTTGGATTTTCTTCCCCACTTAGGGGGTTGTTCTAATTTTAACTTAAAATTTTCATCCTTTTATCCTTTTCCTACTATGTAAATTATCATTTAACCCTTGTGTCCTATTAATTATTTAGGATCCTTATCTTATTACCATAGAGTCTCATTTTATATTTGAATTATAGATTTTTCAGTTTCCTATGATTTCTCTAACTCTTCTAGGGTTCTTCACCTAAAAGGAGAGTGATAAGGCCCAAAAGTGCTGAGGGTTCATTCAAATAATGTTATGTATGATGTTGTTTAAGCTACATTAAGTAAAGTAAATGCAATTAAGTGATCTATATGACTTATTATGAATGCAAAACTAAGATTTAAACTATGTTTGAAAACACACTGTGATATGCAAAGAATGGATTAAAAGATGAAATAATGCAGAACAAAAAGAAATGAGATAAGGGTATGTGTAGGATCATCATAGAAAAAATAGACCCTTAAGTGGCAAAAAATTTAGAAAAATCAGAGTTGGGAAACTTGACATAAAAATTTGAATAAGTTATCTATACTATTTCAAAAATATGTAAGAATAGAATCTGTAGCAAATTGAATGTAGTTTCTTAACTACTAGGTTTATTTAAAATATATATATTTGGTGAAAATTTGAAATTTCAATGTAGTAGTACTTAAATTTCAGGGAAAGAATAAGAAGTAGGTGTCTATCTAACCATCCTAACCACAATAAAATGATAATATTTTTTTATAAGATTCTAGATATAAGTAGAGGACCCATGTCCAGATGTCCCATCATATTGCCAATTTTTGGCCCATCATGATCCTGCACATACCCATAAAACAAACTACACCTGGACAATGTTTGATGCATCTAGAATGTTGTGAATGCTGACTAGAATTACTAAAATTTCACAGTGGAACTCACTCGCCTAGGGTGGCGAATTAGTCCTACTGGTGAAAAAGTGTTAGAAAAAGGTTTCTAACTATCAAGATACAGAATTTGACAAAATCTAGATTTTCAGTCCTAAGGTGGGACTCATTCACCATTGGTGGCCAATTAATCCTCTTGCAAAATTTTGAAAAATCAAGAGACAACTTTGCAACACTAGATTTGGAAATCTCTGATTGTCAAGTTGCCGAAGTCAATTCTATAAGAAAGGAACAAAAAACCTTCTCCAAGCTTGAAATATGAATGATTTGACTTGAAGCACCTTAGTTGATTTGTTTACCAATCTTCAACACCAAAAAACTTGTTAAATCTGCACACAAAAGTATGAAAACACACATGCAATAGGGGAAAAATGGTTGAGGGTTAGCAAATAGGTGTTTGCCTTGGTCAAACCCCACTTTTGGTAATCAAAACCTTAGTGAAACAATGAAATTAAAGAGGATGATAAACTAATAACATGCAATAGCTATCAACTTACCAAACCCTTGATAATGCAAATCTGAAGTAATGTCAATGGATGCTTCAAAGTGCTCGAGTAATTTCTTGAATTGATGTTGTAATATGCTTGAATTCTTGAGATGTGAGATGCAATGCTTGATTGAATGAGGAGATGTGAGATGGAATACTAGAATGAATGAGGAGATGTGAGATGGAATTATTGAATGAATGATGAGATGTAAAATGAGGTGAAAATCACTTATTTATACAATCTTGTGCCTTAGTCACCCATTCATACCTCATCATAGGCCAACATCAAGTGTTTTTAAATAAAAACCTGAAAGGAAATTTTAAAAAAATTTAATTTGGAGCCAAGGGGGATTCATTCGCCACCCATGGAAAATGTGTCCCATCTAGGACCTAAAAATGGGTGTCGGGAACAGGGAAAACTTTAGTGGAAAATCTTCGCCAATTGGAAAATTCTAGGAATCGACCAAGTCAAAATTGGTAAATTTCTCGCACCCAACAGGGTGTCAAAATCGCCCATATTTTACAAACTATAGGTCCAATGCTTGCCCATTCACCAATGATTTTTTTTATGAGGCATATTTAAGAAACAAATTTGCCATTGCCAAACTACATGTTTCAATTGGACTAACTAATATATTTTCCTAGAATCCCAAAAGCATTTAATAAAACACCTACATATTCACCAATACTATTAAAACAACATTGTATCAGGACCCATTTCGCCAATTAAAATTTACAAATAGTTGATTGTGAAGATCCACTTTGCCAATTAAAATTTATAAATAGTTGCTCATGAGGACCTATTTTGCCAATAACATTAAAAAAAATAAAAAAATTGAGGAAACATTTCACCTTGAAAATTACAACATATCGTTGTATAAGCACACAGGACTTGCCAAATTTTTAATATACCATTTTAAAATCCCGCAGAATTCGCCAAATATGCAATCATGGATTGATATAAATACAATTGAAAGTGTCATTTATTCTTACACATTTTATTAGGTTCTAAGGTTCTACTTCTTGATTTGGAAGTCAGCGAAAGCCGAAAACATAGAATTAAAAGGTGAGTGATTATTTCTTCATAGTGTTATTAGTTATATTAATAAGTTTTCTTTATCTCTTTTCCATTCTTGCTTCAACAAAGTGAACCTTAGAACCAAAATCTGAAGTTTCAAAGTTTTTGAAACCTCCGACCCATCGAGTAGAAAGATAACCAAGAAAGACTTGCAACTCAACAAAGTGAACCATCAACCATGACGTGGAATTGTGAAGTTATGAAAACTTAGAACTCTGTGACAAGTTTATAAAATTTTGAGGACTAGTGACTAAGTTTAGGAAAAGCCAAAAAATATATATTTTATTCCATGGTATTGAATTTGATATGTGATTCTGCATCATTTTTAAAGAACAACACTTATCACACTACTTATAAACTCGTATTGCATTGTCATTCACACAATCTTTGATAAATAATTGAAAGGAATATTATTAATCCATTCCTTGAATAGAAATAAATACAATTGAAAGTGTCATTTATTCTTACACATTTTGTTCAGTTCTGATGACTAAGGTTCTACTTCTCGATTTAAAAGTCAACAAAAGCCGAAAACGTAGACTTAAAGGTGAGTGATCATTTCTTCATAGTGCTATTAGTTATAATAATAGGTTTTCTTTCTCTTTTCAATTCTTGCTTTAGTCTTAAAGATGATATTGAGTAGGGAATGGGATCTATATTATTATTCTTTGTCCTTAAACAAGAAGAAATTTTTTTCTAGTTTTTATTCGAAGTGAGAGATGAATATGTTGAGCAACTCGAGCAGCAAGGCTAAGGCTCCTACTGCTCCTCAGGGTGGTGAACGGACTCCTACTCCTTAAGGTGGTAAGGATTCTGCCACTCCTCAGGGTGGTGAAGTGACTCCTGCTACTCCTACGGCTCCTCAAGGTGGTGAAGAGACTCCTGCCACTCCTTAGGCTCCTTAGGCTAGCTACATGTAAAGCTGCAAACTGTATCTCAAGTTGGCAAGCAATCAATTGTCAAAATCGATAGTGCCACACAAGCTGTCGATTGTCAAAATCGGTAGTGCCACACAAGCTGTCGATTGTCAAAATCATTGGATTATTGACATCATCATCTATGATTCTACATTACATTGTGCAATTTTCAATATAAATCTATCCAATCAATCACTCTGGCTATTTATTTGGCATTAATTAGCACCACCGCCTAGTACCATAGACAAATTAAGAATTTCAATAGAATAAATGAAAGGTAGAGTACTTCAACGCATTGAAAAGATAATTAAATGTCTTGTTTTACCTTAATCATTATCAATGTCCTAATAAGTCACAATAAATTGTGCTCATTTATGATTAGAACTATATGTTGATTTTTGAAACCAATAATTAATAAAATATCAACCATTGATTTATGAAAATATAATAGTTCTAGTGTTATTCTGAAGGTTTCAGTTCACAAGTCTAGTGCTTCAAGGATTTACTTCTAGAATACATCTATAGCCATCCATCAAAAATTCATCAAATGGTCCCTCTTTTAAAAAAAACTTTATGCACGTGCATAATTTCAAATGGGGACATCACTAGGTTGATGAGACCCGACCCTCAAGATTAAATAGTTAAGATTTAAGGCTTTATCATAAAATATTTTGGTCTAACTTAGGCAATTTATAAACGGTAAACAAGAGCACCAATATTTAAAAGGTAAAATATTTAACGGTTTTAGTGTAATTATGTAGGTTTCAATTCACAAATCTAGTGCTTGAGAGATATACTTCTTGAATGCAAGTACAACCATCCATCGGAAATTCATCGAATGGTCATGGTCCATAATGTCGCATGGTCACTAAAATTTGGAACCTTAGAACCAAAGTCTAAAGTTTCAAAGTTTTTGAAACCTCTGACCCACTGACTACAAAGATGACCAAGAAAGACTTGCAACTAAGGTTAGGAAAATCACCAAAACCCTGACTTTGGTGAATTAATATAGGAATGGTGGCAAGGACGGTGTATATATTAAATGAAGATTATGGGAAGACTTTAGCAAGTGGACATGACTGGAGAATTGATGGGTAATTAAGATTGGTACGTGTGGAGTTTGGAAAATTATTACCTCTCGGTCCTCGATTAGTGAAGTAATAATAGAGTTTGGCATGGAGAAGAAGGCACATAGAAAGTTTGAAAGAGTGGTGGTGGTGGCAGCGTAGCTGCAACAATTTTTAAATGGAGACCAACTTCACTTTGCATTCGAGGAGGTAATTAAACCCATTTTATGGTGAAGCTTCTAACAAAAGATTAATGGGTATGTTTTTATTCACTGATGGGAGGTTTGTACAAAGTGTGCAGATGATTTTGGGGAAATCCTTTGGAAATTTGAGGCATTGATATAGGACTAACATGGGTGTATACTCCTTGATTATAGCATGGGGTTTGGACTTGGGGGAATCAACAAGCACAGTGAGAGAAGTGATGACGATGATTGTTCATAGATATTTCTTGGAAGGATTATAATCAATACTTGAATGGGAAGTTCTAGGTGAAAGTTTCAACATCTAGGAAGGCTTCAAAAATCTGGAACTAGAAGGGGCAGAAGGATGCATCCCTTTCGTGCATTGGCCATAGGATGAGATTAAAAATAAATGTAGGGAAAAAGCAAGGTTAGGCTGGGAAGAATTGAAGCTCTTTATAGAGCTAATGAAGGTGGAAGCAATTACAACATAGCTCAAAGCACATGAGAGGGTAGAGGTAGAGCACATGGAAGCATAGGTGAAAGTGGAGGAAAAGTGTATGAATGCAAAAGGAAAGAATGGGACGAAGTAGAAGATGAAAGGAAAAGCAACAAAGAAATTTGGTTATGAAACATGTAGCACTAGTTGAATTTGTAGTTCTTGTAAGATTTTTGTGGAATTAACGCAATGCTAGTAGTAAATTTTTGGCTTGTTGAAATATGTAAGGTAGATACAGATAGTTGTGAACTGGTTTTAGTTGGGAAGGATTACTTTTTTTACTATGAAGCATGTTAAGATGATTTTTTGAAAAACTATTATAGCTGTAGGTGATTTTTGGATAGTTGATGAAAACAATGAGGCAAATAATCTTTATTTTCATGCATTTTTTTATTAGTTTAATATTATGTTTTATTCACCAATGTTTTTTTCTTAATCATTTGAAAATAGGTTTAATTCGCCAATGAATTTTATTTTTTAGTTTGAAAAAAGTTTTAATTGCCAACAAAATTATTTTTGTTGGTTTGAAAATAGGTTTAATTTGCCAATTGAAATATTTTATTGCTTTGAAAATAGATTTTAATTGCCAAAGGAAAATTTTTAGTGCTTTTAAAAAAATTTCATTTTGCTAGGATTTTCCATAGACCCCTAGCGATTAGAAAAGATTCACCAATGGACATTATTTTTTTCATGAAAAATGAAAAAATTCACCACTAAAATTAATTTTTTTATCGTGAAGTATATAGGATTCACTAGGATTTTACACCTTCACCAAGTGTGGGGTTTCTTCAAGTTTTCCCTATTCGGGAATTAAGTTGTATTTAATGTTATTTATCAAGTTAACATTAAAAAATACACTTAATTAAGACATATGAGGGCATAAAGTGACCAAATAAAGTATGAGAAAGGGATAAATAAAGAAGTTGTGCCCAGAAAAGTGTGAAATCTTGTTACAATACTTTACAACACTTCAAAATAGGACTTGATTAGTGATGAAAAGGTAATTTTTAAGTGAACTGTAATAAATAGAGTCTAGAAGAGTGTAGAAATGTCTTACAACACTTCACAATGCCTTCACAAGACATCATTATTTGAATTTTAGTACCTAAATATGCAAGTTCATGCCATGTTACAACATAAAATAAGAGCAAATTAGATCGAAAACCATGCAACAAAACCTAAAAGGCCATGAAAATGACAAGGGTCCATTTTTCTACGACACATTTAGCCCCCACTTTAGTGAGAGGATGAACCTATTTCAAACTCACACTAAAGTAGCCATGAATATCGAGAGGAGGATTCAAATGCACTTACGCTAGCAAGATGGAATGATAATGATCAAGAGGGACGATCAAGCCCCTAGGATGAAGATCCCATGGAAAACTAAGCATAAGAACAAAGGAACATACAAGTGTTGAGAAGAATTGGATGAAGCTTCGATCATTTTTCCAACTAGTTGTGGATTACATCTAGGCTAAAAGAGAATGTAAACTCACTTTGGGGTGACAAATCTCATGACGGTCTGTTGGGTGAGAAAGCCCAAATGTACTCACTTTGGGGCCACAAAAATTTTGGCTATCTGCAGGGTGAGAAAGCCCTAAAAGGTAAGATACATACGCTAGTTGGTATGCACTCACAAACAAAACGGTGGCTATGGGGAAAAGTCATGCCACTAGGTGGGCTTCTCGCTCAACCATATTAAAGTTATACCTACTGATAACTTTAACAAGGTGGCACAAAGAAAACTTTCATGAACAAAAAGAAAGGTACCACAGTTATGCAAGTTGTGTTATGCAAGGTGTCAAAAGATGCAAAATGAAAAAATGTAAAATGTAAAAATGTAAAGTATAAAATGTGAAAAATGTTCAAAGGAGTCTTGTTCAATTCATGCATGGTCAGTCACTTAGGGAACATTTTTTATAATATCTCCAAGAGAGGACCAATCAAAGAATAGTATATTCACAACTTAGGGGATGTAGTGCATTGCATCAAGCCATCAGGAGGAATGTAGTATGCTAAGATAGATCACACTTATGAAGGACATCACACACAATTTCCTCCACAAAGTGACGAACACATCATATAAATGAAAAGGCTACAATAGTAACTAAGAATGCAAATGAATTAATGGTAATGTATGCCCCCCACATTAAAGGAATTTCTACACATCGTTATGTGAGAAATTACTTTAAATTAGCAAAGGAAAGAAAAATAAAAAAGAAAAAAAGACATGAGAACCAACTTGGAAAGCCCTATTCCAAGTCATATGTTTCGAAGTTAGGTAGCGTCATGTCAAGGAAACTGAAAAACAAAGAAAGGGAGTTTCCCCCCAAAAAAGAAAGCACACCAAACACATAAGGGATCTATGAATTTAGGGTCAGTATGCTCATTGTTGCAATGCGTTTATGAAAAAGCTTGAAACTGTCATCATTCCCTAAAGCACATAGAACTAGAAGAATGACACAAAGAGAGTGAAAACAAAGGAAAAATAAAGTCCATTTTGGGTCAACATGGAAGAGACATTTTGATCTCGATGCTTTGCATTGTCCCCAAAAGGAAAACACAAGAGAAAATAAAGAAAAAAAAAGGTGAAAGAAAATGAAAAAGCTTTTGGGTCAACATGAAGGAGAAATTTTGGTCTCAATACCTTGTGTCATCCCTAAAGGAAAATACACAAAAAAGAATAGGGATAGTTTGGGTCAACATGGAAGAGACATAGGGTGTCTCTACACTTTGCGTCATCCCCAAAAGGAAAACACAAAACATAAGTGAAAAAGAAAAGGACATTTTGGGTCAACATGGAAGAGACATAGGGTGTCTCTATTCTTTGCATCATCCCCAAAAGGAAAACACAAAACAAAAAGTGAAAAAGATAATGTACAACGAATAGAAGAATAGAGATATGAATAGAAGAAGTGTACAAAGAGAGGGAACATCAAACACATGATACGGGGGAACATGATACACACATGAAAAGGAAAAAAAATAAAAAGAAAAAAGGCTAGTTAGGCGAATGTAAGTCAACCCTCTAACAAGTCATACGCCTCCCAATCATGTTCAGTATAATGCGAGCGTGGTTGACTGTCCAAAGGAATAATTGGAAGCATTGAACTAGGAGTTGTACCAGGTTCTTTACTTGGTGGAGAGGTTTTATCTTTTAAGTTCATTGTAGATGAAAATAAAGAGTTTAAATCATTATGCTCTTGTTCATCTTTTTTTGCTATCATTGCATCATCATCATCATCATCATCATCATCATCATCATCAAGATTAATCAAAACAAGAGGAAGAAGGGTGATTTCTAAAGATGGATGTATCAAAAGCTGTGGTTGTTGGATGGGTTCATTTTGTTGTGATTTTTGCATTGGTGTGTCTTGTGGTAGGTTAGGAGAAGGAGGGTGACCATATATTACTTCTATCAAAGGTGGAGGTTGATTTTCTATATTTTCTTCCATGTGAGATTGACGAGCAAGGTGATGATGACGACATCTATGCTCTCTAGCACTTGGCAATATGATGGAAATAATTTACATACACTACAAATACCCATCATGTTGCAACTTTTTGGCCCATCATGATCCTGCACATACCCATAAAATAGAGTGCACCTAGATAATTTTTGATGCATCTAGAATGTTGTGAATGCTGACTGGTATTACTAAAATTTCACAGTGGAACGCATTCACCTAGGGTGGCGAATTAGTCCTCCTACTGGTGAAAAAGTGTTAAAAAATAGGTTTTTGACTGTCGGGATCCTGAATATGACAAAATTCAGATTTTCAATCCTAAGGTGGGACTCATTCTCCACTGGTGGCGAATCAATCCTCTCCCAAAATTTTGAAAAATCAAGAGACAACTCTACAACACCAGATTTGGAAATCTCTGATTGTCAGGTTGCCAAAGTCAATTCTGTAGGAAAGGGACAAAAAACCTTCTCCAAGCTTGAAATATGAATGATTTGAATTGAAGCACATAGTTGACTTATTTACCAATCTTCAACACCAAAAATCCTGTTAAAGCTACACACAAAAGTTTACAAACACACATGCAATAGGGGAAAAATGGTTGAGGGTTAGAAAATAGGGGTTTTCCTTGGTCAAACACCACTTTTGGTAATGAAACCCTTAATGAAACAATGAAATGAAAGAGGATGATAAACTAATAACATTCAATAGTTATCAATTTAGCAAACCCTTGATAATGCAAATCTGAAGTAATGTCAATGGATGCTTCAAAGTGCTTGAGTAGTTGCTTGAATTGATGCTGTAATATGCTTGAATGCTTGAGATGTGAGATGGAATGCTTGAATGAATGATATGTGAGATGGAATGCTAGAATGAATGAGGAGATGTGAGATGGAATGCTTGAATGAATGAGGAGATGTAAAGTGAGGTGAAAATCACTTATTTATACAATCTTGTGCCTTAGTTACTCTTTCATACCTCATCATAGGCCGACATCAAGTATTTTTGAATAAAAACTTGAAAGGAAATTTTTTAAAAAATTAATTTGGGGCAAAGGGGGACTCATTTTCCACCCATGGCGAATGGGTGCCACCTAGGACTTAAAAATGGGTGTCCGGAATAGGGAAAACTTTAGTGGCGAATCTTCGCTAATTGGTGAATTCTAGGAATCAGCCAAGTCAAAATTAGCAAATTTCTTGGACCCAACAGGGTGTCCAAATTGCCTAGATTTTACAAACTATAGGTTCAATGCATATCCATTCACCAATGATTTTTTTATGAGGCATATTTAAGCAACAAATTTTCCATTGTCAAACTACGTGTTTCAATTGGACTGACTAATGTTTTCTCTTGGAATCCTAGAAAATCATTTAATAAAACACCTACATATTTGATAATACTATTAAAACAACATTGTATTAGGACCCATTTCGCCAATTAAAACTTACAAATAGTTGCTTGTGAAGACCCATTTCACCAATTAAAATTTATAAATAGTTGCTCATGAGGACCTATTTTTCCAATAACATTAAAAAAAATTACATTTGAGTACACATTTCACCTTGAAAATTACAATGTATCGTTGTATAAGTAGGCAATATTTGCCAAATTTTTAATATACCATTTAAAAATCCTGCAAAATTTGCCAAATATGGAATCATTGATTGAAGTAAATACAATTGAAAGTGTCATTTATTCTTACACATTTTGTTTGGTTCTGAGGTTCTAATTCTCGATTTGAAAATCAACGAAAGCCGATAACATAGACTTAAAAGGTGAGTGATCATTTCTTCATAGTGTTATTAGTTATAATAATAAGTTTTCTTTATCTCTTTTCCATTCTCGCTTCAACAAAGTGAACCTTAGAAGCAAACTCTGAAGTTTCAAAGTTTTTGAAATGTCCGACCCACATAGTAGAAAGATGACCAAGAAAGACTTGCAACTCAACAAAGTGAACCATCAACCAAGTCGAGGAATCACAAAGTTATGAAAATTTAGAACTCCATGACAAGTTTATAAAACTCTGAGGACTAGCGACTAAGTTTAGGAAAAGCCAAAAACTTTATATTTTATTCCATGGTATTGAATTTGATATGTGATTCTGCCTCATTTTTAAAGAACAACACTTATCACACTACTTATAAATTCCTATTGCATTTCCATTCAAACAATCTTTGATAAATAATTGAAAGGAATATTATTAATCCATTCCTTGAACAAAAATAAATACAATTGAAAGTGTCATTTATTCTTACACATTTTGTTCAGTTTTGAGGAGTGAGGTTCTACTTCTCGATTCAGAAGTCAGCGAAAGCCGAAAACGTAGACTTAAAGGTGAGTGATCATTCTTCATAGTGTTATTAGTTATAATAATAAGTTTTCTTTATCTCTTTTCCATTCTTGCTTTAGTCTTAAAGATGACATTGAGTAGGAAATGGGATCTATATTATTATTCTGTCCTTAAACAAGAAGACATTTTTTCTAGCTTTTATTTGAAGTGAGAGATGAATATGTCGAGCGACTAGAGTAACAAGTGTAAGGGTCTTTCCAATCCTTAGGGTGGTGAACAAACTTCTGCCACTCCTTAGACTCCTTACGCTCCTCAGGGTGGTAAGGCTCCTACTACTCCTCAGACTCTTTCCACTCCTCAGGGTGGTGAAGAGACTTCTGCCACTTCTTAGGCTCCTCAGGCTAGCTACATGCAAAGTTGCAAACTGTACCTCAAGCTGACAAGCTGTCAATTGTCAAAATCGGCAGTGCCACACAAGCTAATCGAGTGTTTAAATCACTGGATTATTGACATCATCTACAATTCTATAGTACATCGTGCAATTTTCAATATAAAGTTATCCAACCAATCACTCTGGCTATTCATATGGCATTAATCAATGCTGCCACCTAGTACCATAGCCAAATTAAGAATTTCAATAGAATAAATGAAATGTAGAGTACTTTGATGCATTGAAAAGAGAATTAAATTTCTTTTTTTACCTTAATCATTATCAATGTCCTAATAAGTCACAATAAATTACGCTCATTTATGATCAGAACTATATGTTGATTTCTTAAACAAATAATTAATAAAATCTCAACCATTGATTTATGAAAATCTAATGGTTCTAGTGTTATGTCAAAGGTTTCATTTCACAAGTCTAGTGCTTCAAGGATTTACTTCTAGAATACATCTATAGCTATCCATCAAAAATTCATCGAACGATCCCTCTTTTAAAATAAACTTTATACACATGCATAATTTCAATGGGAACATCGTTAGCTTGACGAGACTCGACCCTCAGGATTAAAGAGTTAAGATTTAAGGATTTATCATAAAATATTTTTGTTTGACATAGGAAATATTAAATGGTAAAAAGGAGCACCAATATTTAAATGCTAAAATATTTAATGATTCTAGTGTAATTATGTAGGTTTCCATTCAGAAATCTAGTGCTTGAGAGATATACTTCCTAAATGCATCTACAACTGTCCATCAAAAATTTATTGAATGGTCATGGTCCATGATGTTGCATGGTCACTAAAATTTGGAACCTTAGAACCAAAGTCTGAAGTTTTGATGTTTTTGAAACCTCCGACCCACTGACTACAAAGATGACCAAGAAAGACTTGTAGCTAAGGTTAGGAAAAGCACCAAAACCCCAACTTTGGTGAATTAAGATAGGAAAGGTGGCAACTAAGGTTAGGAAAAGCACCAAAACCTTGAATTTGGCGAATTAATATAGGAAGGGTGGCAAGGATGGTGCATATATGAAGTGAAGATCGTGGGAAGATTTTAGTAAGTGGATTTGACTAGAGGATCGATGGGTAATTAAGATTGGTACGTGCAAAGTTTGGAAAATTATTACCTCTCGACCCTCGATTAGTGAAGTTAATAATAGAGTTTGGTGTGGAGAAGAAGGCACATAGAAAGATTGAAAGAGTGGTGGTTGTGGCAGTGTCACTGCAATAGTTTTCAAATGGAGGCCAAATTCACTTTGCATTCAAGGAGGTAATTAAACCCATTTTATGGTGAAGCTTTTGACAAAAGATTAATGGGTATGTTTTTATTCATTGATGGGAAGTTGGTACAAAGTGTGTAGATGATTTTGGGGAAATCCTTTGGAAATATATGGCATAGATACAAGACTAACTTGGATGTATACTCCTTGATTATAGCTTGGGGTTTGGACATGGGGGAATCGACAAGCATAGTGAGAGAAGTGATGGAGATTATTGTGCATCTTGGAAGGATTATAATCAATACTTCAATGGGAAATTCCAAGTGAGGGTTTTGACATCCAGGAAGGCTTCAAAAATGTGGAACTGGAAGGGGTAGAAGGATGCATCCTTTTTTTGCATTAGCTAGAGGATGAGATTAAAAATAAATGTGCAGGGAAGAAGCAAGGTTATGTTGGGAAGCATTGAAGCTCTTTATAGAGTTGATGAAGGTGGAAGCAATTACAACACAGTTCAAAGCACATGAGCGAGCAAAGGCAAAGCACATGGAAGCATAGGCAAAAGTGGAGGAAAACTGTATGAAAGCAAAAGGAAAGAATGGGAGGAAGCAAAATATGAAAGGCAAAGCAACAAGGAAATTTGGTTATGAAGCAGGTAGCACTAGTTGAATTTTTAGTTCTTGTAGGGTTTTTGCAGAATTAATGCAAGACTAGTAGTAAATTTTTGGCTTGTCGAAATATGTAAGGTATATACAAATAGTTGTGAACTAGTTTTAGTTGGGAAAAGTTACTTTTTCTACTATGAAACATGTTAAGATTCTTTTTTGAAAAAACTGTTATAGTTGTAGGTTATTTTTGGATGGTTGATGAAAACAATGAGGCAAATAATCTTTATTTTAATGCATTTTTTTTATTAGTTTGATATTATGTTTAAATTGCCAATTTTTTTCTTAATAATTTAAAAATGGGTTTAATTCTCGAATGAATTTTATTTTTTAGTTTGGAAAAAAGTTTTAATCGCCAACAAAATTATTTTTTCTAGTTTGAAAATAGGTTTAATTAGCCAATCAAAATATTTTATTGTTTTGAAAATAGATATTAATCGCTAATGGAAAAATTTTAGTGGTTTTAAAAAATTTGCATTTCTCCAGGATTTTCCACAAATCTCTAGCTATGAGAAAAGATTTGCTAATGGACATTATTTTTTTTTCAAGAAAACAAAAAAATTCACCACTAAAATTAATATTTTTATTGTGAGGTATACAAGATTTGCCAGTATTTTACACCTTCACCAAGTGGGGGGTTTCTTCAAGCTTTCCTTGGTCAAGAATTAAGTTGTATTTAATGTTTTTTGTCAGGTTAACATTCAAAAATACACTTCATTAAGACATATGAGGGAATAAAGGGGTGAAATAAAGCATGAGAAAGGGATAAATAGTGAAGTTGTGGATAGAAAAGTGTGAAATCTTGTTACAAGACTTTACAACACTTCAAAATATGACTTGATTAGTGATGAAAAGGTAATTTTTAAGTGAATTGTAATAAATAGAGTCTAGAAGAGTGTAGAAATGTCTTACAATACTTCACAACACCTTCACAAGACATCATTATTTGAATTTTAGTACCTAAATATGCATTTTCAAGCCATTTTATAACATAAAATTAGAGAAAATTAGATCAAACACCATGGAACAAAACCTAAAAATCCATGAAAATGACAAGGGTCCATTTTTCAATGGCATAGTTAGCCCCAACCTTAGTGAGAGGATGAACCTACCTTAAACTCACACTAAAGTAGTCATGAATATCAAGAGGAGGGTTCAAATGCACTTACAGTAGCAAGATGGAATGACAATGATTAAGAGGGATGATCAATCCCCTAGGATGAAGATCCCATGGAAAACTAAGCATAAGAACAAAGGAACACACAAGTGTTGAGAAGAATCAGATGAAGCTTCGATCATCTATCCAACTAGTTGTGGATTAAATCTAGGCTAAAAGAGAATGCATACTCACTCTGGGATGACAGAACTCATGAAATTTCACTGGGTGAGAAAGCCCAAATTTACTCACTTTAGGGCCACAAAAATTCTAGCTATATGTGGGGTGAGAAAGCCCAAGAAGGTAAGATACATAAACTAGTTGTTATGCACTCACAAAAAAAATGGTGGTTATGGGGAAAAGTCATGCCATTAGGTGGGCTTCCCGCTCAACCATATTAAACTTATAGCTCTCATGATAAGTTTAGCAAGGCACCACAAAGAAAAAATTCATGGAAAAAAAGAAAGGTACCACAGCTATGCAAGTTGCATTATGCAAGGTGGCAAAAGATGCAAAATGAAAAAATGTAAAATGTAAAATGTGAAAGATGTTCAAAGGAGTCTTGTTCAATTTATGCAAGGTTAGTCACTTATGGGACATTGTGTCTAATGTCTCCAGGAGAGGACCAATCAAAGAAGAGTATATTCACAACTTATGGGATGGAGTGTGTCACATCAAGCCACCAAGAGGAATGTAGTATGCTAAGATAGATCACACTTATGAAGGACATAACACCCAATGTTAGATCAACAAAGTGATGAACACATCATATAAATGAAAAGGCTACACTAGGAACCAGGAATGCAAATGAATTAATGGTAATGTAGGCCCCCCACTTTAAAGGAATTGCTACACATTGTTCTATGAGCAATTACTTTAAATTAGCAAAGGAAAGTGAAAGCAAAAAGAAAACAAGACATGAGAGCCAACTTGGAAAGCCCTATGCCAAGCCATATGCTTCAAAGTTAGGCTATTCCATGTCAAGGAGAATGAAAAACAAAGAAAGGGAGTTGCCTCATAGAAGAGAGAGCACACCAAACACATAAGGGATCTATGGATTTGAGGTTAGTATGTTCATTGCTGCAATGTGTTTATGAAAGAGCTTGAAACTGTCATCATTCCCTAAAGCACATAGAACTAGAAGAAAGACACAAAGAGAGTGAAAACAAAGGAAAAATAAAGTCCATTGTGGGTCAACATGGAAGAGACATTGTGGTCTCAATGCTTTACATCATCCCCAAAAGGAAAACACAAGCAAAAAGAAATAAAATGGAAAGGTGAAAGAAAATGAAAAAGATTTTGGGTCAACATGAAGGAGACATTTCAATCTCAATACCTTGTGTCTTCCCCAAAAGGAAAATACAAGAAAAAGCAAAAAGAAAAGGGACCGTTTGGGTCAACATGGAAGAGACATAGGGCATCTTTACACTTTGCGTCATCCCCAAAAGGAAAACACAAAAAAAAAAGTGAAAAAGACAAGGACCTTTTGGGTCAACATGGAGGAGACATCGAGCATCTCTATGCTTTGTGTCATCCCCAAAAGGAAAACACAAAACAAAAAGTGAAACAGACAATGCACAATGAATAAAAGAATAGAGATATAGATAGAAGAAGTGTATAAAGAGAGGGAACATCAAACACGCGTACGAGGGAACACAATACACACATGAAAAGGAAAAAAAATAAAAATATAAAAACAAAAAGGCTAGTTAGGTGAATGCAAGTCAACCCTCTAATAATTCATCTTCCTCCCAATCATGTTTAGTATAATGTGAGGGTGGTTGACTATCCAAAGGAATAATTGCAAGTGCCGAACTAGGAGTTGTACTAGGTTATTAACTTGGTGGAGAGGTTTTATCTTTTAAGTTCATTGTAGATGAAAATAAAGATTTTAAATCATTATGCACTTGTTCATCTATTTTTTCTATCATTGCATCATCATCATCATCAACATTAATGACAACGAGAGGAAGAAGGGTGATGTCTAAGGATGGATGTATCAAAAGTTATGATTGTTGGATGGGTTCATTTTATTGTGATTGTTGCAATGGACTATCTTGTGGTAGGCTAGGAGAAGGAGGGTGGTCATCTATTACTTCTGTCAGAGTTGGAGGTTGTTTTTCTATATTTTCTTCCATGTGAGATTGACGAGCAAGGAGACGACAATGACACATACATTCTCTAGCATCATGGTTTCATTCAATTCGGTTTTGGATTTGTTGAGGTGTAAGATAAAATTGAGTTATCATAGGTTCTTCTACTTATGAAGAGGGAAGAATAGAAGACACCGAAGAGGATGGGTAAACCACTTTTTTCTTTTTCTTTATACACTTGTTTAATGCGGGGAGGCATTACAAGATTTGTTTCATTTTCCCTTTGTCATTTAAACAATGGCTAGGAAGTATCTAGGGGTGGTTGTTTAGGAAGTTGTATGGTAAATGCTCAATGTCAGACTCAAGTTGAAGCATGGTTTCATCTATGATAGGAGATGTGGAAATGGATGGGGATGCATTATGAAGAGACAATTTAGCTATCTTTTTGGCTTTGAACTTTTGATAAGCTATGAAAAAACAAGTCCTTTCGAGGGGTGATGGGTTCCATGGGTTCAGGCCAAAAGGCTTTTAAGGAAAAATTACATTTAGAGGATAAGGGATTAAAGCCACTATGGTGTATGGTAAATATTTCATTTCCATGTGGAAACTTCAAACACTTGTGAACTAATGGGACCACTTTCATTGAGCGAAGCCAAGGGTGGCCTAACCACAAAAAAAATTGGTTGGATTGTGGAATAATTGAAAATGTTACATCCAAAGTTTTAGGTCCTATCTATAAGGGGAGTATGATCAATCCATTCATAGGGCATGCAAAACTAGTATGTGTTTTAATCCATGCAGTTGGTTTATTATAAGCATCTTGATATAGCTCATGTAATACTAGAAACTCCTCTATGATCGCATTCTCACCACAAGTGGGATTTATTAATATCCCATTAGTGGGTTTATCAGAGATTCTACTAGTTATGTAGAGAGGACCATCAAAAAAAATTTGTAGTATGTCTTTAGCAGAAAAAGTGATATCAAGAGATTTAGTGGTTTGGCCCTTATGATGGATAACATCTATCGTAGTGACAAGTTTATCCATAGGACTATCTTCAGTAATAGGTAGAGGTATATCATGTTGTTCATTGTTTCTATCAACAGTCATTACATTAGTGTTTGAAGGTTCACTAGCCTTAAAAAATGAAGTAGTTTGTTTAGGCATAGGATTGGTGAAAATTTGTAAATTTTTATTAGGGGGAGAAACAAACTTATTGCCTTGATCATTAACACCCATAATGGAAAAATGGCCTAAATCAATGAGGTCTTGAACTAATTTTTTTAGATGCTTACAGTGTTCAGTGTCATGTCCATTTTGGCAATGAAAATGACAATAAGCATTAGGTTTGAAGGTGGGTGGTAAGGGTTGATTTGGATCAAGTGGTCTAACGGGTAGCAAAGTGAGCATGTGTTGTTGAATTAATTGGTTCATTGTGTTATGGAGGGTATTAGGAAAAGGAGTAAATTATCTCTTTAGGTCCCCATAGGTATAAGGCATTGCTGCTTTAACAACTACTACTTGAGTTTGAACTGGTTGGGTTGGTTGTGGTGGTGATGGAGGATTGAACTATAAGTTCAACCTATGTTTGGTTTGCAAAATTTTTGTGTGTTATTTTGGTTTTGATTGTTGTTTTTAGGTTTTTTTAGCTTGGTTAGAAGTGGATTTTGAATCACAACTTGAAACTAAGTTATCATATTCACACAAGGTTGTGCATAAATGCATAAACAAAGGGAATGTCATGATAGTTAGCTTATCCTGAAGGTTTGTGTGCAAGTTTTCAATAAACATCTTTTACATATGTGCATCAGGAATCTTGAAATCAATTTGAGCATACAAGGATTGGCATCATGAGATAAAATCTATTACTTTTTCATTTTTGTTTTTTCTGCATTGCATGAGGTCAGCCATTGTCTTTTTAGGTGTCATGTGCACTTGAAAGTGACTTATGAAAGCATCCACTAGTTCATTGAGAGAACAAATGGAATGATTAGGAATGATGTAAAACCATTCTAAGGCAGTATCTTTCAACATCCTTGGAAATAGCTTGGCTAAAATTTTATCATCAAGTACAAAATCACTACACAAAGCTGTATAAGCATTAACATGGTTGAAAGGGTCTCCTTTACCTTTGTATTTATTGAACCGAGGCATTTCTATGCCTTGTGGCATCATGGTACATAATAATTTTAAGGATAAGGGGATGCTATGGATATGATATGTGGGTGGAGTGGTTTGACCTTGGCTAGTGGTGGAAAGTTGGTGTTGCATGGATGAAACAGTGTTAAGGAGTTGTGTAAGAATAGGGCCGGGCTATGTAGGTTGAGGTTGAAGGGAGAATGGTGATGGAGTGTAAGTAATGTTAGGGTAAGTGAAAGGAATACTATGGGATGTGAAGGTGGTGGAGGAGACTTGCAATTCCACAATAGAAGTAGGAATGCTAGGTGGAATCGGGAAAGAAGTAGCTACATAATTAACCTGGTGCATAGTTATGTGGAATTATGGATTGGTATAAGTTGGTATGGATGCTATGGTTGAAGAGGGGGGGAACTTGAGGTCCTCCTTGGATTATAGGAATGTTTGTGGATTGAGTATTAGAAGAGGCATGTTTATTGTAAATCTTAGCAATTCTCCTCATCACTTGCAAGCCATCATGACCTTCAATCAAATGATGAAGATTGTCAATGGCAGGTATGGAAGTGGTGGAAATGATTTCAAGTGACAAATATTGTTGTAAATGTGCAAAATCCTCATGAATATTAATGACCTTTTCTTGCGAGAGGGAATGTTTTGGGTGTCAAAATTCATTAGATGGAAAGGTGAAGGCATAGAAGTGGTATTGTTAGTGCCTAATGCACCATTGTCCATACTAGTAGTAGGAGCTCATGAGAGCCCAAGGTCCATAATGAAAGTGATATTGCAGGAGGCCATGAGTCTAGAACTTCTTCTCACTAAAGTATTATGAAGGGGGCACCAAACACTCATACAAGTACCAAAAAGGAGCCTAGGGTGAAATCAAATGCAATGCAAGGTAATCTAAGATGTCTAAATGCAAATAACAAAAAAGCTGCTAACTATAACAAAGAACTATAGAAAATAGAAATATAGGAAAATTTCAAAAAAATGCTAGAAATATTGTTTAAAAAGTGCAGAGGGACTAATTCTCCCATGGTGTCAAATGAGTCCCAGTATGATGTTTTTTGTGTTTTTTTTCAAAAAAATTAAGATGATTTTAATGCTCTACATAATGCAATCAAGGATGCAGAATGTAGATTTTTAGTTTTTTCAATGAGTTGCAATGAAAATATGAAATCTAAGTGAATTTTTCACTAATGCAATATGAAAAGTCCTATAATGCAAAAACAAAACAATTTCCTAATTGAATGTTGATGCAAATATAAACTAAGATGCAATGTTCAAATGAAATAAAAAATGTAAAGTGTTCAAAATGTAGGTTCACCAAAATGAAGCATATATTTTTAGGTTGCCTATGAATTCTATAGCTCTTCTAGGGTTTGAACCATTGATTTTTGGTTCCTATGTACTTCTCTAACTCTTCTAGGGTTTTTCACCTAAAAGGAGAGAGATAGGACCAAAAATGCTAAGGGTTCATTCAAATTAGGATGTGTACAATGTTATTTAAGTTAAATGAAGTGAAAAAAATTCTACTAAGTGATCTAAGAGACTGATTATGAATGCAAAAGCTAAGGATTATGCTATGTTGGAAAACACATTATGTATTGCAAAATCACCTAGAAATGAATGCAAAACTAAACAAAATTGAATCAAACTAAAAGTGTGCATCTAGAACTTTGATGAAAACTAGAAATTACATTTGAAATGCTGTTGAAACTATTTTTTAGGCTTGGAGGGCCTCATTCACCATTCTAGGTGAATTAGTCCTAGTTCTGGTAAACTGAGTCGAAACCTGTTTCTGACGAAAGGGTACTAAAAAATGTAGAAAACTCAAAATTGGCCCTAGAGTGGGACTCATTCACCACCCATGGAAAATGAGTCCACTTTTGAATTTTTGGATTTTCAAAGGTGGATTTTGAAGCTTTTGATCTGCACTTTAGCTTCCTACAGGTGCTCGCTTCTGAAACTCTAATTTATAAGTCTGAAAATGATTTTTTGTTGATATTTTAACTTGATGAATGAAGAGAAGACTTCAAAAACTTTGAAACTTTATATTCAATGATTTCCAAGATTCCAAGGGACCTAAATCTTCAAACACACAAGAAGACAAGAAGAAATGGTGAATGTTAGGGCATGGGGGTTTGCCTTGGTCAAACCCCATTAAAGTAATTAAACCAAAATGATGAAAGAAAGTAATGAAACATGTAATGATGGAATATATTACCTTGAAATGATGTTTTATCTTGAAATTCTACAACACAACATGAAGATTCAACCCTTGAATGCCTTTAGAAGCTTTCCTGATGACTTGCAAAGATAAAACCCTAAGTTGCTTGACTTGAGATGAAAGATTGGTGGATGAATGAATGATGAGAGATAAGAGATGGATTAGAGATGTGAAATGAGGAGAAAAATACATATTTATACACACATGTTCCTTAGTAACCCGTTAATACCTCATCACATGCTAACATGAAGCAAAATTAAAATCAAATTTCACTTTTTCTCCTACTCAAAGGTCAAATTTAGGCCAAATGGGACTCATTCACCACACATGGTGAATGCGTCCCATTTGGATGGGACTGATTCACCATGCAGGGTGAATGGGTCCCACAAGGGCTATTTTGACAACTCAGATGCCAAGGAATAAGGAAATAAGGTCTAAAATGCAACCTTGTCAGGGGTTTGATCAATTTAAGCCTCAAGATGCAAAAAATGGATTAATATGGGACTATTAGTGATGATGTAACTGTAAAATATGGCTTGGGACAAAAAATTCAATGTGAAAGTGTGATTAAGCACACTTTACAACACTAAAATGAGGTCCACATAGCCTAGAAAGGCACAAAAACCAATGTGAATGTGCAAGACACATTACAACACTAGTTCATCATTAAGTTTAATTTAAGAATATTCTAGATTTATCTAATAATGTTATTAAACACATTTTATAAATTTTGAATTAGGGAGAAATAGGTTAGAATTAAGTCTAGAAAAGCGTGAACATCTTTTACAAGACTTTACAACACCTTTACAAAACGTCATTAAAAGCATTCCATTCAATTTGCAAGGGTCCAAGACCTAGTGTGGAAACATAAAATGTCTAAAAAAATAGATTAATACCTTATTAAGTCCATTTTATCATGAATTAATCCCATGTCAAGCAAAGGGTCCATTTTTCTATGGTACAGGGTTTTTCACCTAAAAGGAGAGAGATAAGGGCTAAAAATGCTAAGGGTTCATTCAAATAATGTTATGTATGATGTCTTTTAAGCTAAATGAAGTAAAATAAATTCAATTAAGTGATCTATATGACTAATTAAGAATGCAAAACTAAGATTTAAACTATTTTTGAAAACACGCTGTGATATGCAAACAATGAACTAAATGATGAAATAATGCAGAACAAAAAGAAATGAGATAAAAAAGAGTGCACCTGGGAAATTTTTGATGAATCTAAATCATTGTGAATGTTGAATAGACTTACTAAAATTTCACAGTGGGACTCATTTGCCCAGGGTGGCGAATTAGTCCTCCTATTGGTGAAAAAGTGTTAGAAATAGGTTTCTACCTATCACGAGCTAGAATCTAAAAAAAATAATATTTTCAGTCCTAAGGTGGGACACATTCACCATTGGTGGCGAATCAATCCTCTCCCAAAATTTTGAAAAATCAAGAGACAACTCTACAACACCAAATTTGGAAATCTCTAATTGTCGGGTTGTCAAAGTCAATTCTATAGGAAAGGGATGAAAAACCTTCTCAAATATTGAAATATGAATGAGTTGACTTGAAGCACCTAGTTGACTTGTTTACCAATCTTCAACACCAAAAATCCTGTTCAATTTGCACACAAAAGTTTGCAAACACACATGCAATAGGGGAAAAATGGTTGAGGGTTAGCAAATAGGGGTTTACCTTGGTCAAACACCACTTTTGGTAATAAAACCCTTAATGAAACAATGAAATAAAAGAGGATGATAAACTAATAACATGCAATAGCTATCAACTTACCAAATCCTTGATAATGCAAATCTCAAGTAATGTCAATGGATGCTTCAAAGTGTTTGAGTAATTGCTTGAATTGATGGTGTAATATGCTTGAATGCTTGAGATGTGAGATGGAATAATTAAAAGAATGAGGAGATGTGAGCTGGAATGCTTGAATGAATGAGGAGATGTAAAATGAGGTGAAAATCACTTATTTATACAATCTTGTGCCTTAGTTACCCATTCATACCTCATCACAGGCCGACATCAAGTGTTTTTGAATAAAAAATTGAAAGGAAATTTTAAAGTTTTGAATTTGGAGCTAAGGGGGACTCATTTTCTACCCATGGCGAATGGATCCCACCTAGGACCTAAAAATGGGTGTCAAGAATTAAGTTGTATTTAATGCTATTTTTTGGGTTAACATTCAAAAATACACTTAATTAAGACATATGAGGGCATATAGGGACCAAATAAAGCATGAGAAAGGGATAAATAGTGAAATTATTCCTAGAAAAGTGTGAAATCTTGTTACAAGACTTTACAACACTTCAAAATAGGACTTGATTAATGATGAAAAGGTAATTTTTAGGTGAATTGTAATAAATAGAGTCTAGAAGAGTGTAGAAATGTTTTACAACACTTCACAACACCTTCACAAGACATCATTATTTGAATTTTAGTACCTAAATATGCATGTTCAAGCTATGTTACAACATAAAATCATAGCAAAGTAAGTCAAACACCATGGAACAAGACCTAAAAGGCCATGAAAATGACAAGGGGCCATTTTTCTATGGCACAATATTTATGTTTGTGTTCCTTACCATTATCCTTTCTCATTGTTCAAATCTATAAATTTTATATGGATGTTCTAATCCTACATTGATCTACCTTACTTCTTAAAGCACTTTTCTTATGTTCCTACGTTGAACAACCTTGCTTCTTAGAGAATGTGTCTTATGTTCTTAAATGGTCTATCATATTTTTTAGATTACATGTCTTATATTCCTACATTGATTTATCTTACTTCTTAGAACACTTTTCTTATAATCCTACATTTATCTATCTTTCTTGTAAGAACGCTTGTCTAATCTAGCTATATCAAACATTTTTTATTAGACATTGTTTTCACATCTTCTTATCTTGAGAGTATTTTCTATGATCTATGATTATCATATTTTACTATGTTGAGCATTTTTCATATTATACATTACTATATATATTTAACACCTCGTCTACTATCTATCATTATCTTATCTATGATATATTATTGTCCATATTGATCATCTCATATCTATGATCTATTATTATCTTATCTATGATACATTATTGTCCATATTTATTATCTAATTTATGATCTATTATTATCTTATTTATGATCCATAATTAGCTTAAATCAATCCTATTATGACCCTATCTTTTTATATCACTCTTAGTATACTTTGACCCTATATTGTTGTATCACTTATCTCTTGGTTTTACATTATTACATCCCACTAGATCATAGAGCTTCTATATGATACCATATTGATATGTCTTAGTTATAGAGTCTAATATGATCTGACATGGTCATAGCTTGCTTCATAGATAATACATGTCAAGATTATATTTATATGCATCCCACTTTTAGAGCCTATTATCAATCTATATTACTATATCATACTTTTGCACTTATTATTTATCCTACCCAACTATATTATTGTATTTTTAGTATCCTTGTCTTATATTGGACATGTTTGCATTAGGGGAATCTTGTTATTTCCTCTTGTCTTCTTGGGCTATCATTGGTACATTATTTACACTAGGGGTATTATGTTTTCCTCTCCTTGTTGTCTTTGAGCTTATAGTAAAATCATATATCCTTGTCTTATGGAGCTTATATTATCATATCATATAGCTTAAACATATCCTATATATTGTTACTATCTTTTCATATCACTACTATATTGATCCTATATTAATTATACATTAGGGAGCATCACATCTTCGCTCTAGTTCTATTGGAATTTTTTTGTCATATCTCATTATCTAGATTTATGTTTATGATCATACTTTTTATACATAGAGAGTTTCCCCACTATCAAAATTTGTACCATTTAATCCTATCGATCATGTTTAGATTCATGCCATTATCTATCCTTGTACCATGTCAAGGTTTACTCCATTGATTTTGTCAATATACACTTTAACAATATTTTGGTTATTGAGAGTTGTGTAACCATGACCTTTCCCATTTTAGGTTTGAGAGTTTTGTAACCATGATATTTCCCAAGTTAGGTGAAACATTCTTCTCTATTGATCTTATCTCTTGTCTCATGATGATTGATCATAATGTATTATTTACAAAATTAATTTTATGTACTTGCATTCTTATGATTATATCATAATATACTCCATTCATTGTCTATTATCATTACATATTCAAATAATTATCATTGATTTATCTATCACAATATCCCTTTAATTAATCATGCCCTTTGGAGGAAAAAAATCAAGGTAGGGGCATCAATGATCACTATTATTCTGATTTTATGTATTTAATTTAATATCTTATGAGTCAAAACTACGCGAATGAAATTTTCACTCCTTTATTTTATAGAAATTCATGAGAGAAAATATATAGAAGGTGTATCCACATTGTCATACTGAAATGATAGGAAATGGGGTCCTAGCCTAGGGACATAAAACTAAGATCCCAAATCCATATCAATTCATTGCAGGAAATAGCCACCAAGATGCAACTTTAGTCCCAAAGGAGAGTTGGATTCTTTGTCTGATTATCTCCTCTTTTGTGTTTGATATGGTTTGATGTGAATATGCAATGACTAGGTAAAATTATAGAAAATTGACATGACTTAGAATAAATAGATAAATGGGAAATATAAATAAAACACAAAGTACAAATCTAGAAATGAGATGTAGAGAAGATCCTGTTACTAAAATCTAGAGATGAAAGTGTCGATCTAGTGTGCTAGGCACCTTAGTCTTGAAGGTATTTTCATCAACTAAAAATTTAGATTCCAAATCAAGATGCTCCGTAGATCACTCCCTCTAAAATTTGGCCAAAAAGTATCAATCACATGTACAAATCCACACAGGCCATGAGCTTTCACCTAGTCAAAATCTAGAATGGTGCCTCAATTTGCATTACACAAATTTGTAACTTTCGACTATCAGATCTATAACTACACATAGAGAACAAAGGAAAAGTTTGTGATGTATCGAGGTTTTCCTAATTCAAACCATGCGTTGGTATTTCCACATTCACAATAGCAATGTTGGGTGAAAGAGATCTCACCCCTAGTAGGGAAAGTGTTAAAAATCTTAAAGGAAATACTAAATTGAAATGATATTACCTTTTGATTGATAATGGTGGCGATGTAATGCCCTCTAGATGAGTCCTCCAAGTGTTGATGCACTGTTTTCATCAAAGTCCATCACACTTTTGATAACCTTTGAATTTTTTTGATTGTGTCCATTCACGAACCATCATATGCTCTCTTGTTATTGATACTAACTAGATTGGTGTTGTGTGTGTGTGTATGTATATGTATATATATATGTGTATGTATATCTATATATACATACATACATATACATATATGTATATATATTTATGTATATATATGTATATATATGTATATATGTATGTATGTATATCTATATATGTATATATAGATATACATACATACATATATACATATATATACATACATATTCATACATACATATATATATATATATATATGTGTGTGTGTATATGTATATGTATGTATATATATGTATATATGTGTAGAAAAATGTATCCCTTTACATTTTCACACTTTTTTGGTCCCTCCCTGCTAAAATTTGGTGTATTTATACCTTAATGGTCTTATTTTGCATCCACAAGCCTAATTAAATGTATTATTTTGAGGATAATCTTGACATTTAACAAAGGACAAAACATAACTTAATGTTTTTGGTTATGTGTTCCAGATCTAGGGATCTAGGACTCATATGCCCCTTGAGGCATATGGGTCCCACCTAGGTCTCGGGACCTGATTTTTAATGTTACATTGAACTTATCACTTCTTGAAATTTGTGTCCCAGGTTTAAGCCATTGAGACTCATATGTTGAACCTAGCATATGAGTCCCAATTTAAATTGGACCTATTTTAAATCAATTTCTTGGTAGGATTTTCTTATCCTATATTTGATTTTGGCTTGTAATTTTGTAATTTCAGGAAATTAGGCATGCAAAAAAGTATAAATACAAGATTATTTCACATAATTTATCCTAGAAAGTTTTCAAGAGCATTCTTAAGGAAAGTTTATGAGATCAAGAGAGTTCAAGAGAAAATTATCAAACATAGGGATCATTATTCAAGATTTAAGCATCATGTGAAAGTATTCATGCATCATGTGTGTTTGTGAGCTAACATTTATGATGTAGGTTTCATGATTCAAACAAGCATTCAAGACAAAAAGTTCTAGATAAGCATTCAATCAAGAGTCAAGATCCACATCCACTGGAGCCATTTCATAGAATTTTGCAACTTTTATTTCAAGGGTTTGGTGATTTGTAACATTGCATTTGTTTATTCATGATTCCTTCATGCTTTTCTATTTCATTTCAAGGTTTAATTACCAAAATGGGGTTTGACCAAGGAAAACCCCTATTCCCTAACAAAACAAGATTTTTCCCTCTTGATGTGTGTTTGCAGATCTAGGTGAATTGAAACTTGAAGATCCTTTGAAGAAAAAGTTGCAAAAGTTTTCAAAGTTGTCAAGAAGTTGTCATCTTCATGGAAAATCACCTACATGCCAAAATTCATAATTTCAGACTTAAAGATTGAATAATATGGAAGATACAAAAGATCACTAAAGGCTACAAAATATCAATCAAACCCTAGTAATGAGACTAAATCACCCTACTAGGCGTATGAGTCCTAGTATACCTTTTTTCCAGTTTTATATAGATCCTGATCAGTCACCAGAAGATTCTAGATTCTACCCAGAATCTTGTAGCAGGACTAAATTGCCCTACCTAGCTTATCAATCCCAGTGCACTTCTAACAACATATTTTCAATGTTGTATACCTTGCTTTGAATCCATCATTCTTCCAAGTACCTTTTATGTTCAATTCAAGTTTGTTAATTTGATTTCATGCTTTCGAGTTTCTAGGGTTTTGTGCATAAGTATTTGCATTTCTCCTTTGAAGCTTCATTTAAATGAACCCCCATCTAATTTCAATAGAACCCACTAATCCATTCCTCAATCAAGTTACTTGGTTTCAAGGGATCTAGGTTCCTAATGAACTAAATGAATTAAAGTGCAAAATAGGTCCCCAGGTCCATCCCCTAAAAGGTGGACCCCCCCTATTTTCCTTTGGTTCATATATATATATATATATATATATATATATATATATATATATATATATATATGTGTGTGTGTGTATATATATATATATACATATGTGTATATATACATATATATACATATGTGTATATATACATATATATATACATATGTGTATATATACATATATATACATATGTGTATATATACATATATATACATATGTGTATATATACATATATATACATATGTGTATATATACATATATATATGTATATGGGGCAATACAATGAAAGCTTTTTCTATTCTTTTAGCAAGCAATCCATGTATTGGGTTTCATTTGCCCCATGGTAGGGAACTGGTCATCAATTCAATCTTTGAAAATTATGGATTTTCCCATAATGAATGAATAATATATCTTCTTGTTTCAACTTTTCCAGTCATCTTAGACACAATTTTACAATATTGGATCTTCCGTTGTTTGAATCATATATCTCCTTCACTTGTAGCAATTTATCACTCAAAACCGCCCATCAAGGCCATAGTTGACCACTAGGCATTGAGTCGTATTTTCATGACTACTATGTCCAAAGCTGTTACAACTAAAATATGGTTGGGTAATACACCCATTTGATCATTATTAGTAGTTAGGATTATTTCTTGAATTTCTGAATCCCAAACAACTTAATTGGGAGTGAGTACATGAAGATTTAGGTTCATTTTGTTTCTTTAAATTTATTTAAAGTTCATAGCATTTTTGGTAGCTTCATCAATGTTACTGACCAAATAAAAATACTATTTGAGTAGACCATCCAATTATTTGGAAAGGATCATTTGAAAACCTCTTGTTTCTATTAGACTAACATATTTACTGGGGGAACCAACGAATACCTCTTCTACAAAAAAGGGTTGTGACAAAAACCGTTCAATTTTTTTTGCTCTTGCCACAATTAAACAATCATTTTCTAATAATTCGTCTAATCCAAGAATAGTTATAATATCTTGAATTTACTCATAACGTTTCAAATTATATATATATATGTGTGTGTGTGTGTGTGTGTGTGTGTGTGTGTGTGTGTGTGTGTGTGTGTGTGTGTGTGTGTGTGTGTGTGTGTGTATGTATGTATGTATATACATGTATATATATGTGTATATATATGTATATTAATGCATATATATGTATATATATAAATATATATGTATGTGTATATATATATATATGAGTGCATAGGTTTTCAATACATACTAATCTGCAAGTTGACTATGTAAAGGTTTAGAGGGTTTTATGGACCCTCTCTGCCTTATCCTTAGGCCATCCAAAGAATCAATTTCCTTTTGATTCTACCAATGATCACACTATTTTGAACACATTGATGGTTGCATTGATGCTTTACAACCAACAATGGATGTTGCAACAAATGGTTGTTACTTCAGTAATCTCTTTTGTCCCTTACATTGGCATGAGAAGGCCCTCAAGGGATGGTTGAAGCAGTATCTCATGTTGTTACCATTTCTCTAAGTATCTTAGGGTTTGTATCCTCATTTACTTTTCCTCCACTTTTGGGTCTTCTTTGATTTCCCTCTTGCTATCATCTCATAGCTATGTCATTTGGTGGTTTTCTCATCTCTCTCTCAAGAAGTAGGCCACTACTATAAATAGTAGTGACTACTTTCCCTTTGTTTCTCCATTTACAAAAGACATTTAAGTTGTCACCCTTTCTTTTCACCTGCGGGTTTATCTGATGGCCTCTGCCATAGATATTCATATTGTTGCATTAATTTGTCATGCACAACTTCACTATAATATGAATTGTCATATGATTGGAGATTTCACTATTATAATAGTGCTCCACCCTCAATCCTTTACTCACCTTTATTAAGTTCCAACTACCAAAGGCTCTGACAGGATCCTTTATCCTCCATGATAATAGATCACTCATAGAATATTGAGGGTATATCATGCTAGACATCATTTCCTTCTATCATAATGTCAACTAAAAATCTCGCTCTCTTTTTTCTTTAACAAAATTTGCCACTATTTTGGTTTTCTTTTTATGTATGTCTGAATTTTCCTTTGGAATTTTTATGTCATTTTCTTAGACCTTTGGATAACTTCCTCCTTGAATTTAAATTCCTTCTTAGGGCCTAGGTTCCAACTTTTATTTTTTGTCTTGCACTTGGACCCTTAAATAGAAAACAAATTCAATTAATAAATGTTCTCACCCACAATTTCCTCAATTCATAGAATTAAAGATAATAAAGGTTCCAAATCTAGGCAACACAATGTGGGGAATTTGTGCTAGAAGGAAAAAGGACATGTAAAGGTAGAATGGAATCAATTCATGAAGGGAATAAAAAATTTAGCAAGAAGGAAAAAGGGTAGATAAAAGAAGAATCAATCTATGAGGAATGAAAGGGATCTAGAGAATTACTGCATTAACTGGAACTAGGAACTATAGATTTCTTTTCATAAAGGACAAGAGAGTTTCCTCCTATGGCAGTACTTGTCTATAAAAAATTATATTATAATTAATTAATTAATTAGGTAGCTTTATAATTATTCCATGTATACATATCTGATTAATATAATTAATAACTTTCATTATCCTCACTTATATTTCACTATTAATGAAATTAGTTAATTAATGAGTTAATCACATTAATTGACTAAATAGTTAGATCACTTGACTAATCAATCAAACTAGTTAACTAATTAATTAAATTAGTTGACTAATCAATCAAGCTAGTTAATTTATTAGGCTAGATGGCTAATCAATTAAGGGAATTAACTACTCAAACAAGTTAGTTGATTTATCAATCAAATCAACTAGTCAATCAAACTAGTTAACTCTATATCAATTCTAGTCCTCAAGATTGATCATCTTACCTTCTGCATAAAAATTTATAATATCTTTCCTTCACAAGTTCATCCATCACTAGTATCTCTCCATATTACAAATTTATAGAGAAAATCTATAAGAAATTATAAATATGTTGTAAAAACTTGCTTGCAAATTCTTTGAACACCTACATTCTATTGACAACATAAACACACCCAAATTAAAATTTAATCTAAATTTTACTTGTTATCAAATTTACATTCAATTTATTGTGTTTTAATTTTATTTATTATTCTAATTACCTACTCACAAATAGACCATGACTAGTCTGCTTGTTGGGGAAATCAAAGAGATATTACATGGGAAGGGAGCTAATGGACCTAGTTACCATAGATTTTTTTCAATTTTATGGATTTAAGACTACCATCTTGTCTTGATAGACAATACTTAAATCCTATTGACCTGGTGTTGCACCCTTTTTAATTTTTAATTTTTAAACAAGGAGGCATTTTGTGTAGCCCAAAGCTCATAAATCTAAATAAACAAATACACTTGAATAGTGTAAGAAGATATGAAAAATTTGTTATAATTGAATATGGAATATTAATAAGCATACAAATTAATGTGATAGACTGAATATAATCCGAAAGTTACATTTTTGTGGTTTATTAGAAGTGTGTTCAAAGTTTGAATGGTAGCACTAGTAATTTTTTTGTTGGTCATTGAAGAAGTTAACAGGTCTAACTTTTTAACTGAATAAAAAAGAAATTTAAAATTATAGGGCATTTAATCTCACTACAATGATAAATATAACTCATGTGTTGAAGGGGATTGTTGGTGCATTAAGAAAATTTGTGTCAAGACTGGATTGAAGTTTTGTTATCATATATAGATTTATCGTTACTAAAAATTTATAGGTGTAAGTGAAATACCAAATCAACGTCTTTTTTTGAATAAAAGGGGGTAAAAATTTATTAACTCAGAAACTCCACCATACAAGACAATAAGGTCCAAAAGGGCACCCAGAAAGATCGAGAACTATAGCCAAACAAGCTCCCAAACTAGAGCAGGGCAACCAACAACCACCCTCATTAACCTACCATATCCTCCCCAATAATCTTCTCTAACTCATGACTATAATCCAAAGGGAGCTACTCCCAGTCTCCAACCTACCAACTACCATCTTGTTTAGAAGCCCACTTGGCTAGGCAATCTGCAACCCTATTCCATTCTTGAGGAATGTGAGTAAAAACCATAGACTCTATCATAGAGCATATCCTTAAAATATTCCTAACAATAAAGGAAAGATACTAGTTCACTCCCTGCAAGTTACAACCATTCAACATATTAATAAATATTTGAGAATTGGACCACAGATGATCCTACACCACCCAAGGGTACAAGCTTGTTCCAAAGCCCAAAGAATCACCACACCCTCAATCAAGTTATTAGTTTGGATCTCCTTATGGTGAGAGAATAAGAAGACAACAACACCTGAACTATCTCTACCCACCCCACCAATTCCAACAACCCTAGGATTACCCCAAGAAGAGCCATTGGTATTAATCTTAAGAACATCCAACAGAGGGGGAGACCAACTCCCAACCCTCTGAACCTTCTTCTTATCCCTTCTCCCTCTTTGCACACAAAAGGAATCAAACACCTAACTCTGAAGGCCCAAACTATTTACAGTATCCTCATCACTTCTCTCCAAAGGGAAGGATACCACACATTTGGGTTCCACCATTTCCTAGATCATACCAACAACCTGCTACCAAACCTATTGAATCATCAACCTCGCCCCATGAAAAATTTGTGATTCCTTTCTAGCCATATTTTCCAAAGGATATAGGCAGGCCCAATATCCCACACTATCTAGAGAAATGAAGCCTTAGTCGGAGGCCTCCCTAAGCTATTCCAAAACTCAACTAGAGAATAGGTATGAACACAAGGGTGTTTCCAAATACCCCACCAAAAATGCCAAAGAAGCAAAGAAAAAGAACACTAAAAGAATAGGTGAGTTAAGTCCTCATTGCAGCCACAAAGAACACAAATTGAAGGGCCATGGAAAACTCTCTTCTGAAGATTATCCCAAGTTAAGCATTTTTTCTAAGCTAGAGTCCATAAAAATCAATTAAACTTTGGCCAGGAAAATTTATGCCAAACATGTCTCCATCAAGGCATCTCCATCCCACCATACTATTGAAATATCAACTCCTGGTAACCACTAGCCACAATGTACACCCCCTTGGGATTCAAATACCAACCTAAAGTGTCCCTCTCCTTGAAGGAGTTGCACCCTCTACTGGAAAAAATATTTATAAGCTCCATGCAATCACCATCCAATCCACCAACGGGCCATTTGGATAGATCCTTCCATCTAAAAATTTCCACATGCCCACACATATATAAGGTTTTGAAATCCTCCACTCAAGACAAGCTAGCTTTAAAAAAGTGTTGGCATATGTCTCACAAATGGGGGTACTTGCACATGATCAAAGGGAACCCATCCCAAGAATCAAACCAAAAGTGAGCATTGGACCCCTTATTACAAATCCAGAAAAATCCTTCCTTGATCAACTTAGCTCCTTTTTTAAGCATTCTCCAAACCATAAAGCCTTTCCCCTCTAGCAAATACCAAGGAACCTCAACCTTATGAACACCACCAAGATACTTGTGGGCTATAATCTTGGCCCAAACATGATCTTGTACAGTACATCATCTCCAATACAATTTAGAAAACAAGGACAGGCAAGCCAAAGTGGATTGTTAAAGCCCATGACCACCCAGATGCTTAGACCTACAAACTGTATCCCATTTTAGTAGACTCCACTTTGAAGAAGACAAACAACCAGCCCATAAAAATTATCTAGAAAGAGAATCCAAATCTTGAATAAAACTAGTAGGATCCACTTGAAGCATACACCTAAAGTTGGGAAGAGGTTGTACCACCAACTTAAGAAGTTGAACCTAGCCAGGGAAGGAAATCCATGTATCTATCCAATGGTTCACTCTCACTCAAAACTTATCCAATATGTTTTTCCATGAACCCCTAGGAAAAGTACCAGTGGAGATAGGAATACCAAGATAGGTCAAAGACAAATGACCAATCTGAAATCTCAGAATACAAGCAATTTGTTGTTGAATAAGCACAAGAGTATTAAAGAAAGAAATGGAAGATTTATCCTCATTAATCAACTGACCCAAAGTGGAAAGATAGATGTCCAAAGCCTTGCAAATAATAATAGCCTTATGAACCTTGGCCATGCCCATCACTATAGTGTCATCAACAAATTGCAAGTGAGTTTGAGGAGGCAAAGCATTACCCCAAGCCCAACCCTAGATCAAAACTTAATCCACATGGCTCTTAATGAGCCTACAAGGACCTTTAGCAAGAAGAATGAAAAGATAAGGAGATAGAGGATCCCCCTGACGAAGCCCTCTAGAAGCACCAAATAAAGAAGATGGTTCTCCATTAACCAAAACTGAGAAGGAAGAGGTCAAAACAAAATGCATAGTCCACTCAACCCATTCATCAACAAAACCAAAAGCAATGAGAATTTTCTACAAGAAGGAGCATTTAACTCTATCATGTGCCTTTGCCATATCCAGCTTAACGAACATAGCCTTTTCTTTTGAAGTCTCCATAGAGTGAATTGCTTCAGTAGAAATAACATCAAGAATTTTTTTATCAGCCATAAAGCCACCCTGTTCCTCTAAGACGAACTTGTTTAAGCACTTCTTCAGTCTCTCAACAATCAATTTAGAAAAAATCTTATAGACCAAATTACAAAGAGAAATGGTTTGAAACATACTCAACCTATCCACACCTTCACACTTAGGGATAAGTGCCAAGAAAGTGGAATTCATTTCCCTCAACATCTTTTTGTTCCTCTAAGATTCTCACACCACTTCTAACAAATCCAACATAATAATGTCCTAGAATTCCTAATAAAATTCAATAGGAAATCCATTTGGACTTGGGGCCTTCCCTTTCTTCATCTAAAAAATGATAACCTATAACTCCTCTATGGAGATACCAAAAATTAATTGCTCATTCATTTCCCTTGATACCAAAGAAGGGACACAAGTCATAATTTGGGCTTCCTCCACCTACACATCTAGATAATCCTATTAAAGAAAGAAATGGAATATTTATCCTCATTAATCAACTGACCCAAAGTGGAAAGATAGATGTCCAAAGCCTTGCAAATAATAATAGCCTTATGAACCTTGGCCATGCCCATCACTATAGTGTCATCAACAAATTGCAAGTGAGTTTGAGGAGGCAAAGCATTACCCCAAGCCCAACCCTAGATCAAAACTTAATCCACGTGGCTCTTAATGAGCCTACAAGGACCTTTAGCAAGAAGAATGAAAAGATAAGGAGATAGAGGATCCCCCTGACGAAGCCCTCTAGAAGCACCAAATAAAGAAGGTGGTTCTCCATTAACCAACACTGAGAAGGAAGAGGTCAAAACAAAACGCATAGTCCACTCAACCCATTCATCAACAAAACCAAAAGCAATGAGCATTTTATACAAGAAGGAGCATTTAACTCTATCATGTGCCTTTGCCATATCTAGCTTAACAAACATAGCCTTTTCTTTTGAAGTCTCCATAGAGTGAATTGTTTTAGTAGAAATAACAACATCAAGAATTTTTTTATCATCCATAAAGCCACCCTATTCCTCTAAGATGAACTTGTTTAAGCACTTCTTCAGTATCTCAACAATCAATTTAGAAAAAATATTATAGACCAAATTACAAATAGAAATGGTTTAAAACATACTCAACCTATCCACACCTTCACACTTAGGGATAAGTGCCAAGAAAGTGGAATTCATTTCCCTCAACATCTTTTTGTTCCTCTAAGATTCTCACACCACTTCTAACAAATCCAACATAATAATGTCCTAGAATTCCTAATAAAATTCAATAGGAAATCCATTTGGACTTGGGGCCTTCCCTTTCTTCATCTAAAAAATGATAACCTATAACTCCTCTAGGGAGATACCAAAAATTAATTGCTCATTCATTTCCCTTGATACCAAAGAAGGGACACAAGTCATAATTTGTGCTTCCTCCACCTACACATCTAGATAATCCTCTCTAAACAAAGAGGAAAAGAAAAGAGAAGCCTCTCTAGAAATACCTTCTAAAGAAGCCATTTTCTCACTCCTGCCATTCATAAAATAAGGAATAGAGTTCCCAAATCTCTTGGATTTCACAAAGTTGAAGAAGAAAGTTGTGTTCCTATCCCCTTCTTGTAACCAATCCACCCACACCTTCCCCTTCCAATAGATCTCCTCTCACAACTCATATTCCTCAAGATCCTTTAAATCCATCCCTTCCTCTACAAGAGATTCCTTAAAAGGCTAAATTCTCTAATCTCCTAAGTAATAGCATACAAACAATCTTGCACAACGCTCTTAACTTGGAAGATATTTCCAAAGCACTACTTGTTCCACTTCTTGAGTTGGTATTTCACATATTGGAGTTGCATGACAAAAGAAAACATTGTTGTACCAAAGGGAGGTCTACCATGGTATCACCACTTAGCCATAAGACCCTGCAATGAAGGATCCCGAAGCCACATAAGCAAGAACTTGAAGGACAGTGAATGAGCCACTCTAGCCATAGAACCATAAAGCTTGATAGGATAATGATCAGACCCCCTCCAATCCAAAAATATTAGAGCAACTAGACCATGACCCACCAATCCAGTAGAAGTAGACTAGAAAATTGTCAAGCCTTTCCACAATACAATCCTCCCCTAATCATCTATTATTCCAAGTAAATTGACCATTATTTGGCTTGACATCACTAGATTTTGTAAACCTCGATTCCAAACTTGCATGAACAAAGTAAACAATCAAATTATTAGATCAAAATGAAAGGTCAGAATAAGAATTCCCCATAAAATCCATTTGCATTGTTAAAGAACAAGGAAAAAGATGAAATAATTGAGAAAATACAAAAAAAGATAACTATTATTATTATAAAACAAAGAAAACACTTGATTTTATGGGGGGATTGGTGCTACTTTGATGTGAAAAGTAGCCCTTTCCCAACCCCTTTTTGATAAGCTCTCGATGATGGATGAAAAATATGTCAAATGATGAAGATTGTGCATCAAGATGAGAAACTTGTGGAGTGGACAAGATTAGCTCCATTGAAGAGAGTAACTTTGCAATTGGATTGTGGATGATTTGTTGAAGAATGAAGCTCCTACTTATAGAATCTCAAATGCTAAGAGTGCTCAAAAGGGACCAATGTGGGATAATGTTTTAGCCAATGAGATGGAGCCACTTGTCACCTTGTGAGTGGTTGAGGAATGTGCAAGTTTTGGTCAATGTACCAATAAGTGAGATTGGTTGGCCTTTTTAAAATTCAAATTTGGCTTGTTGGAGGGAGAAAAAGTGACATAAATGCCAAGTGGGTGACATGTAAGAGGGAAGTTATTGCCATGTTGGAAGGAATAAGTCAACTTGCTTTCAAATTCAAACTTGAGGAATATTCTCAAAAGATGCTTTGTTGAGGGAAAATGATGATTTTAATAAATGAATTAAAATGATTTATTGGTGCAAGTGGGAAAAGTTAGAGGATGTGATGGCTGGTTGGATTATATTAATCATAGTTTGATTAACTTAGATTATGATTAGATTCTTTTGACCCATTTGACTTAAATACTTTGATTCATTTAAATCAAAAAGGGGTGGAATATGCATTTGAGATTTAATTAAATGAAGTTTGGTTTATTTAATTAAAAGGGGGATGTGAGACTTAAATTAAACAAAGTTGATTTATTTAATTTAAATGGATAACCTTAGGAATGAACTTGTTGAATTTTATTTACCTGATTAGGGGATGAATGTGAATTTTATTTATTTGATGGTTTAATGACTATGAATTAATTAAGTGGACAATTCTAATTTCACATGTCTACATTTTTCCCCTCTTTAAAGCATTGTACTAGCTGCATGGGTTCAAAGAATAATCTTGCCCTGATCAAAATTCAAAAGAATTCTGATTTTTTTAGATGCCCCAGTGGAATGAAGTACACTAGTACATTGCCCCTTGGAGAGATCGAGTGAAAAGATTCAATTTGAGGGTTGATCTCGTGATAAAGAGGTTCAAAATGGTTGGTTACGATGATGATGAAAATGTGATGGTTTTAAGATGCTTAGAATAACCAATCTACATTATGCTAAACAACTTAAAATGATGTTGTAATGCATGTGAGATGGATGAGATAGATGGTGTGATATGCTATGATTATGAGATTTATGTATGCTAATGATTTGTGCATGCAAGATGGATGCAAAATGGGTGCATTGGTGATGTCATGTTAGCACGAAGAGAAGAAAGAAGAAATGAGATGATGACAAGAGGATCCGGAAAGTCCATGATCTGACGAGACTTTATTAGAGATGATGATCATGATAGATAAATGATGATTCACTTATCAAGGATTGGGACTTTTAAAAGGGCTACTTGCCTTGTGTTTGATTACACATGTAGATATGATGCATCAAGGTATAAACAACCAGGATGGTGTTGTACCTAGTGCGATGGACTTTGATTCAAAAACAAAATAGCAGTATTCTTGGTTACACTTGACATACAAAAACCTTGCTAGGACGTACCTAACAAAGCAAGTATTCACCAAGTTATATTACAAGAATATCCAACAAGAACAACAGAAAAAAGGATAATGATCATTGCCCCATTCCTATCTCTCTAAATCCTATGTTCGGATATCATCGAGAGGTCCTTGGAATGACTGCAATAAGATAAATCAAAAGAAAATATCAAGTATGCAAACAAGCCAATGTTCTTCATGCCTTGAGCTAAAGGGATGTGTTTTGTTTTAGGATAAGAACCAAAACTATTGCCAAAAGATAACGCCCATTATACGAAGGATACATCCTAGGACATGTTAGTGGATGGTGGCACATCATTTCGTTTATCCAAAGTGTTTTGCCAAAAGATAATGCCCAATGTAGGGAGGATACATCCTAGGACATGTTAGTTGATGGTGGAAAGTTGATAGGTTTGTTTGAAAGGATTTTGATACAAGGTCGATTGACATGTTTGAAAATGATCAAGAGTTTGATTTTGTGTTTAAAGGTTTTTTGTTTCAATTTTGATTTTGTGTTTGAAGTTTTCTTTTGCTGATTGTTGTGATTGTTTTTGTTTGTGTTGCCAAAGGATGAAGGTGACGATCGGTTTATTATGGATGATTGATTATCTTGAGTGAAAGCGAGATGAGACGAATGGATTTTTTCAAATATTTGGATGTTTTTAGAGTTTTGTAATGTTTTGAGGCTATTTTTGGTATTTTTTGAGATTTTCAAATGTTTTGATTTTTTATTTTTCAAATGTTTTGGGGTTTTTTGATATTTTATGAATGTTTTTGGATTTTGTTTTTTTTTAATATTTTTGGATTTTGATTTTTTTTAATGTTTTTGGATTTTGATGTCTCGGGGTCTGATAAAAGATTAGCCTTGCCTAAATTTAAGCTTAGAGACAACGTAGTTTGGATTCCATGTTTTTTATGTTTTCTGACTTTTTGAGTATTTTTTGATTTTTTTCTTTTCTAATATTTTGGATTTTTGCATGATGTTGATGATTTGGATATGGATAAGATATCAGTGATCAATTTTGGGATTTTGCTGAAAACCAAGCTAAGTTTGATTGATCGGATCAATGGATTGATGTTGATAACATTGCTGAGGATGCACAACAATGAAAGGATAGTGTTAAGCAACACAAGGATTAGGATGGATATCCCAAGATGATGAGGGATTGATTGGATTAACATTGTTAAGGATACACAATAATGCAAGGATAGTGTAAGCAACACAAGGATATCTCGAGATGATGATTTTTTGATTGGATTTGATTGATCATGATTGATGAAGCTTGAATTGTAACAAAATTTGTTCAAATGATTCGATGTGATGTTGATGTGCAAATTAGATGCAATTGATATCAATTGTTTGGATCGATGCTTGACGAAATATGAAGACTGATATGGAATGTATTCTCATCAAAATATGCCATGGGCTAGTGCTTTGGACTCTGGATCACAAATGCTTTGACCAATTTTATTTCATGTTTTCCAATGTTCAAATTGCCACATAAGTTGAAGGATATCGATCAAGATTTATTCTTGAAACGAGATCTAAATATTTTCCCCCAATGTCTAGCAATATATGGAATGCAATGGATGGATGCTCAGATAGGTGTATGGATGAATGGATATGGCAAGCATGCAAAGGATGCCAAGGATTATCTTGCCATAAGATAAGGTGTTTGAATGGAGGAATGCTTTATTGGATAATGCTTCATGGCTCAAATAATGTTGGGATAGGATAAGATTAATGTAAATGACCCATGTCAAGATGTTTATCATAAGCAAGTGTAAAGTGTGCCCCAAACTTTCATCAAGATCAAGATAATTTGGACTATGGATGCAAATGGATGAAAATGGATTGGATAAATGGTTTATGGATGAATGGATTTATTATGGCCAAGATGGATGGAATGTTGGCTTTATTATGGATGGGATGAGATGCTTTCACCTAAAGTGGCACATGTAGATGCTTGATTCTACACATGACACCTGTTTGCTATATTTTCATCATGGTACCTATCCAATGTGTCGCCTATGTGGTTTTTGCTAGAGGACAATTTTTTTCTTTACTATTTTCAATCCTTTTTAAAAAAAAAATTGGATTTTGATTTTTTGGATTTTTGATTTTTGATTTTTGAAAGATTTTAAGCTTATGTTGAATCACCTAATGGTGTTGATGCAAATGCTTCTATCATAATGTGCCATTGATATCCTACTTGAAGAATTTTCTTTTCTAAGATACATGCACTTGAATACAACATTTGGGATGCTTGATTTGCTTCGTCAATACTAGAGTTAACTTTGTCTTTGTGTACACATCACGATAGAGTGCCTTCAGAATCCTTGTGATGAAGGGTTGTTGCCAATACATGGTCGATGTAAGAATTGGATATCATGCGTGGAGGTGTGGATGGAGTGTGTTTAAGAATAAAAGATGGATTGGTTGACAGTTTGGAACCTTTGACTCTCCAAACTTGGGAAGATGAGCAATGATGGGTGGATACGGAAGTGTGCATGTAATTAGGACCAACTACTTGATACACTTTGTACATTGCTTGAAAATCCTACTTTTGTTTTTGTGGGCATCTTTGATGGATACTTTTCCCTTTTTTATTTTTCCCCATAGTTTCTTTGACTAATGGAGTTTGATAGGGATAATCTTTCTTTGTATTCTTTGGTATCCATTTGTATTTGATTTTTCCTTCATGATTCTCATCTTATTTCACTTTCATAATGTTCTTTGTGCTTTGATTCAAATCCTTCATTTGATGTTGGTCCCAATTTGTGGATGGGATGATGGATGGACAAAGATTCATGATGTGGCTAGTTGTAGTATTGACACTAGTTTAATCATAAGGACTCTTCGTGCTCCCTATGTTGATGTTTGCTTGAGACATAGTTGCCCCTAGTATGGTGGTAGTAGAAAATTCATGCTTTGATTATGATTGTTCTGAGAGCTCTTGTTTAGAATGTATTCTTTGATCAATGATCACTGTAGATGACATTATTTCCATTTGCTGCTCTACTAACTCTAGAATATCCTGTTCTGTTTGATCTGCTTCCTTGAGTGGATAATGTTGGATATCTTTATTCATGATGTCCTTAGTATGATTTTGGGATATATCTAATCTTGTTGTTGACAACTCAGTTTGACTATAGGAATGAATAATCTTCTCTTTTTGTGTAACATAATCCTGTTCTAGATGAAGATCATCTACGTGTCCATCCACAGAAAGCATCTCATGGGTAGATGGAGGAGTATGTGTTATATGGACATGATCATTATCTATGACATCCTATATAGATAGGAGAGTTTCCATTAGATCATTGTAGTATCTTGCAGATACAAATTATTGATCTTGAATAATTTCAAAATTGCTTTCAACTTTCTTTGGATCAAGTTCTTGACATGGGTTAGTTTCAAAGGATGGATTGCTTATAAAAGGTTCTTGGATGTCATCATTAGGCATGGGAATTGGCTCAATATCCTCTTCATTTTTTAGTGGACTTGGATCAAATGTTGAGTTGAAGATTCCTTCAATATCAAAAATCATGAGGAAAAAGGATGTCAATATATCTTGGAAAGGACCATTGCTAGACTTTGGTGAAATATATTGATCATTCTTTGGAATGAATTCTTGAGATAGGTCCTCTAACTCGTTAGGTGATGTAGAGACATTTTCAACATGGTCATTGGTTGAATCCTGATCATTGTCCCCAATAGTTATCATTTTTTGTGTTTGTGCTTATGTTTGTTGGGTAGCTTGAGCAACTTGCATGGCTTGGGAGGCTTGGGTATCCTGAGCAGCTTGCTGAGTAGCTTGGTACTGCTGGAGTGATTTTTGGTAGGCTTGGTAAGCTTTAAGCACATTATTGTATTGGCTTGTTGCGTTTGGTTTAGGTGGTAGTGGCGGCGGATTCATAATTGTACTGGATGCAGTGACAAGTGGTTGAGATATGCTTGGATCGATCATGGTAGTGAGGGCTTGAGATGTGATGGGTGTGAGAGTGGTGGTTGGAATGATTGAAGTGATAGTGATGGTTGGAATGTCTAAGGTGATAGGTCCTTAGGATACTACGTTTTGATTTGTCAGGATTGATGTTGTTGTTTGATTGGATGCCATCTATTGTTGCGATATCACTGGTTTATTTGGAGGATTGGATGCAATGATTTGATTGGTGCTTGATGGATTTCCTTGGATCAATTGATTTTGGACAATGTTCTAATTTGTAAATATGTTTAGATTTGGCATGATAGGTTGAAATTGAACATTGTTGATGTTGGGAATAACATTGCCTTGATTTAGGTAACTTTGATTTCGTTTGGTGTTACCTTGACTTGGATTAATACACGAAGTTGTTAACATCTTGTTTGAACTTTGAAAAAAATTTGTGTGATTCACAAACATATCCATCCCAAGTTTTGCCAAGTTTGGATTCAAAAAGTTCATGTTTTGTAAAGATATACTTGTTACATGTACATTTGGCATGTAGGGATTTGATGGGATGATGTTGTTCATTTGAAGGCTCATGCATTGGGTGTTTGGTTGATAGATTTGTAGTTTTTGATTTAGATCTACCATTGGGAAAGGTGTTCCAATCTTTTGACTAGGCATACTCACATTTGTTGTACCATTGAGGTTTGTGGGAGATAATGATTCAATGTATGGATTGTATAAATGTGAGTTTTGGAAATCAATTGGAATTGTAAGGCTTTGATAGTTTGGTTGGTTTGGATTACTCATGATGTATGGATCAAGTTTACATTTTGTATTCTTCTTGTGTTTTGACCTTGTTGCAAAAGTGACCTCTAAGGTTCTTAGGACTAATGATGAGATGAAGGATGAAAGGATTAAATGATATGAGTTTTGAACGTTTAGGAACTTTGGATCAATGCTAGACTTAGGGTTTGATTTTGATTGGTTTGATTGGACAATGAACTTGTAAACCCTAAGATGTTAGATGTGATCTTAGGATAAACTTGTCTAAAGAAGTGATAATTTAACTAAGAGTGTGAGGAAGGATTCATCCAAACACACCTAACTAAACAAATTATTTTGATTTGGTTTAAGGATGTGCCCAAGTCTAGATAATGATGTTTCCAAAACTCTAAAGTTGTTTGTGAGATGGATTTTGATAGATGTTTGGAATTTGGATGAAGTGTTTGATTTGATCTTAAATTAACCTAGGAAGGACTTGTTTACGAGACCAAGATAGTGAAGAACACACCTTTCTCTAAGAGTAATTCAAAATCAAAATACCAATGTTTGCATGAAAACCATATGACCAAAAGATGCCAAGCACATGTGTGGAGTCCAATTGATTCAATCTTTTCTTAATGGATTCTTTTTACCACAAACACTTCTTGATTAGCTTTTCAAACTGAATGTCTGTCTCAATTCCATTTTCATTCCACAAGGTCCATTATATGAAAATCAAGGTTTCAAGAGAGTAGTTTCCTATTGTTGACTTTGAAATGAACAAATCAAGATATAGGTCTCAGTGTCTAGAATCCTTCTAGGGATAAGAACCCCTAGGGACAAGTAGTAACACATGGACTTTTCAAAGGTATTTTTTCCTCCCAAAGAGTTTGAAATTCTAATGATTTTTTTAATGTTTGTTTCAATGTTTGGATCCAAGTACTGTATTTTCAAAGTGACTTACAAGAAATATAACATACTAGCTCAATTGGTACATTTTTCTTGGTGGGCTTGCCTCATGCCCTTCATAGTAGAAGAGATGATTTTACATGCAACCAAGAAAAAAATATAAAGTTATGCTAAGAATGAAGTCTTAACCTCTATATTTTAACCAAGATTAGACATGGCAAGTAACTTATTGGAATCTAAGTTCCAATGCACCACTTTGATAAAATCATTGGATGGACTGGTTGGCTACTACAAACAAGGTTCTTAATGACAAGACATTGGGGACATGACACCTTGAGAGCATCCAACAAGCCACTAAAGGCTTTAATCAATCCTAATAGGGGCACTTATACTTTTTATGGTAGTACCCCATTCTGAAAGACACTATACGACTAAGGCCTACATACCATGAGCACTTGACAGTTTAGTTTTATCCATTTATATACCGGCCCAAATGAAAAATTGGTTGGAGTCACCTTCAAGTTCTCCTTTCAGATGTGTCTCTTAGGTAGGCCCCTCTAAAGGTAAGCAATAGTGAGCAAGCACATTCATAGTTTGATCGACCTTTGCTTAGAAAAAAAAGGGAGAACACACACGATATACCTAACTCACACTCACAAGCTTTGTTCAATTTTATTCCCAAATTGAAAATGTGGAAGCAATCTTTTATGCAATTTAATGTCACCAAAAGAATTTTGATTCTCAAGATCACTGTGAAGCGTGGGAGAAGTGCATACGTCTTTTTAAGTGAAATTACTTTGCAAAAAAATTTACAAAATCACGAAATCACTTGTTCATTTTAACTTCAAATCAGAAATGAATTCCTTTTTTAAGCACCAACTTTGAAGTGTGAGATTGATTGCTTGATTTTAATCCAAAATCAAAGTCTAGTAAGTTTTTAGTGTTTAGTTTTAGCTCAACTTTGAAAAAAAACCAATCAATGATTAATTTTAAATCCAAATTGAAAGCGAGTTGTCCTAAAACAAAAAATGAAAGTAGGAAATGAATGCCTCAATTTATTGCAATAAGCATGTAAAAATGCTTTTTCAATTTCACTACACACTTTTCCAATTCAAATTTATTTGATTCCCATGCCTAATTTCAATGCCAACCTGCAAACACTGCAAACAGTACAAAGTTATCACAAATAAGAAGTATGATATTTTAAATAATTAATGATAACATCACAAAAATCTATATTACACATTTTAGATCTAATTTAGTGCAAAACATATATCCATATAAAGTGTGGTAGCAATTATGCACTATCATTAAAGTTTATGTATGCAAGGATAATATCTTTTTTTATCTCAAACTTTCTCAAAAGATATGAAAGAAAATGGTGGAAGTTGTGGAATATTTAAGGGTGACCATCTTTTCAATGAGAATTTAGTTGATATGCCCCCTTAATCAGAATGCAAACAGCCACAACCACATGTTAGAAAAGAAAGCATGCTTCTCTCTTAATAAATGTTATTCTCTTTTCACACAAAACTCTACGCTACTTAATACGCCTTCATCTCCACTTAAGAGGAGTCATTTGTCATAAAACTAATGCATTAACTCATAAACAAGGCACATGAACTTATTGGTAGAATTACTCGAAGATATGTGAAGTCTCTCTAGATTAAATGCATTTGACAGATGTATGAATCAAACCACAAATAAAGGAATTTAAATCAAACAGATTGATGACAAGATGTTTAAAAGAATTTCAAGATAAATGTATTTAGCCAATGTAAGACTGAATTCTGCCACTTAGCCCATGGTATCCTTGTCAGCATGCCAAAAATTTCAAACTGGTGTAATTGGCAAGTGTCAAGCTGTATTTTGCAACTTTTCACAGCCTTAAAGGCATTTTTAAAGACTTTCTACTTAATGCACCGGTGCAGGTGTACAAAAAACAACACACACAATTAGTAGAAATGAATGTGAAAAGGAATAATCTTTCAAACAAATGATATTAGGAAGCATAAAGTTGACCTCCACCACTTTTCCCATGCACTCCTTGCACAAGAAGACACACAAAATTTTTGGAAGTTAGGTGCAAAATGGTGTTTGAATGAAAAGAATTTAGAGACTTTGGAAAGTGACACTTACTTCAATTGCAAAATTTATCCAAAACCAGTGGTAAAAGGAATGTAGGATTAACAACCATTTTCTTAAAATAAAAGGTTTGCATTGCAATAGGTACCACGGTGAACTAGCTTCCAACTGGTAGAACAAATGAATCAAGATGCAAGTAACTCCCAATGATTGCAGTGAAGTTCTACCAATTCAGAAGCAAGATGCAAGTAAAACATAAAGATTGTATTGTGTCACAAGATCTTATTCTTCAAAAAAGATATGGATAAACTTGTATCAAATGGATTTTTTTTAAAAAGAGAACATATATCATCCTCTTTACTTCATTCCTATTTCAAAATCATCTACAACATATAGCATCCCCTTCATTCCTATTTTAAAAGTTTCACAGGTATGGAGAGAAAAGTAACTTACACAGCACCAAGAAAGAGAAATGCCACAACAAATGGAGGACATGTTGTAATGATCATGCCTCCCAAATTCACCCAAAGAAATTTAAAACACTTTTAAGAGAAAAAGGATAAAAATGCAATCATTGGGAGTTAAAATGTAGTGATACGAAGTTAGAATAGCCTCCTCTATGGTGAAAATTCCTTCACTGTGTTAAAGCACAACCAGATAAAATTGAAATGTTATGTACCAAATCATCACTACCTGATCAATTCCACAAAATATACCTAAAAAAAAAAATTTGTTTGATGAAGCACTATCACCACCACAAAATAAAATAAAATAAAACCCATTTCAAGAAAAAATGTGGTTACTGAAGCAAAGATTTGGTCAGTAAGAGGAGTAAATCCGAAAGCTGGAAGTTAGTTTGAATAGTAGATAAAGACTTTACACATTCATTTTTGACTTGTACTTTGATCAATTTAATCTCTAGAAACACATTTGAAAGCTACTCATAGGACCTTTGAAGTTCACAGTGCCATTAATGTTGAGTCCACTCCACCATGACTTCCCTCTATCGTGGTCAACCATTGCCCCAAGACTGGTACGTCCATGTTATAGAAGTGAATGTGATATTCAATCAAAGGCAAGGAAGTTGTGGTACATTTGATGAAGATCATACATGCACCTACAAATAATACGATTTGATTTCCACAGAGTGCATATATCCATATGATAAATGTGAAGATGTGATTTGATTTGAGACATTAAGCATTTAAGATTATTAAGACAAAACGGATAGATAATTATAGCAACATTAAGCCCTCAATAGATTTTAGTATTTGAAAAAAAGAAAGGCCTTTAAAGTGAATGCAAATACTTAATCATCATGATCTAACAATATATGATTAGTATAGAGATGTAAGTGTGTGAGTAAATAGTGTGCCAATAAAATGATATGTTGAGATTTTGAATTTGATAAAAGATTGACTAGCAGCCCTCATGTGAGCTGCTACCTACTACAGGAATGTGAACTATTGACCTATCTTTATAAAGAGATATTTGTTAAATCTTCTCAATCGAAATCTTCTCAGGAGATCTATGTTAAATCTCATCAATAGAATATTGACCTATCTTTATAATATTATTTAGCTAAATAAAAAACACTTGTATTCTAAAGAATCTTGCCATTAATAATTCTGAAGCAAAGGCAAGGCATATGAACTATTGACAACAAGACATAGAAGGTGTGTGAACTATCTTGACCAAATGCCTCAAGATGTGGTCTCTTGGAATGCACAGACTGCTAGGTACACACAAATCAGATTCATTGAAAAGGATTAAAAAATTTCAAGAAACTGCATTTGGCATATGAAGGAGACAATAGGTAACAACATTGAAGCAAATTCATTTGGTAGGTGTAATTCCCAAATTTGATGTAAAGCATTCAGCTTAATGCGCAGTGAGTGATTTGAATGAATTCAACAACTTTTAGTGAATGAAGTATGGAAAATGAATGGCTTTTCAAGCTAATACAACTGGTAGATACAAAGCTATGCTCCAACAATAGAGAAAAGCGCCTTATTCTAAAGAAAGCACTGTAGAGTTTGTTAAGGCGTTGTCCTTGTAAAACATGATTAACCCCATGCTCAGACAAAAGCCCATATTAAAACATCCAAGATAACATAAATTGATTAAGTATAAAGTAGACAAGAATTTAGTTTTAGTGTTAAGAGATTACTGACATAAATCTAGAATTCTCTCACTTCTATTGATCACACCACTTCATTATTACAGATTTCTAAAGTGACGAAAAACCAATTGTCAATCTATGCATGAAATCTAGCTAATATATATATATATATATATATATAAGAGAGACATGGTGGGCGCCAAAATGTAAACCTTGATTCCAAATTGTCATGAACACAGTAAACAATCAAATTATTAGATCAAAATGCAAGGTTAGAATAAGAATTCCCCATAAAATCCATTTGCATTGTTAAAGAATAAGGAAAAGGATGAAATAATTGAGAAAATACAAACAAAGATAACTATTCCTATTCTAAAACAAAGCAAACAATTGATCTTATGGGGAGGATGGTGCTACTTTGATGTGAAAAGTAGCCCTTTCCCAACCCATTTTTGATAAGCTCTTGATGATGGATGAACAAGATGTCAAATGATGAAGATTGTGCATCAAGATGAGAAACTTGTGGAGTGGAAAAAATGAACTCTCCAATGAAGAGAGTAACTTTGCATGAGGATTGTGGATGATTTGTTGAAGAATGAAGCTCCTACTTATAGAATCTCAAATGCTAAGAGTGCTCAAAAGGGACCAATGTGGGATAATTTTTTAGCTAATGAGATGGAGCCACTTGTCACCTTGTGAGTGGTTGAGGAATGTGCAAGTTTTGGTCAATGTGCCAATAAATGAGATTGGTTGGCCTTTCTCAAATTCAAATTTGGCTTGTTAGAGAGAGAAAAAGTGACATAAATGCCAAGTGCGGGACATGTAAGAGGGAAGTTATTTCCATGTTGGAAGGGACAAATCAACTTGCTTTCAAATTCAAACTTGAGGAATATTCTCAAAAGATGCTTTGTTGAGGGAAAATGATGATTTTAATAAATGAATTAAAATGCTTTATTGGTGCAAGTGGGAAAAGCTAGAGGATGTGATGGCTGGTTGGATTAGATTAATCATATTTTGATTAACTTAGATGATGATTAGATGCTTTTGACCCATTTGACTTAAATACTTTGATTTATTTAAATCAAAAAGGGGTGGAATATGCATTTGGGATTTAATTAAATGAAGTTTGGTTTATTTAATTAAAAGTGGGATGTGAGACTTAAATTAAACAAAGTTGATTTATTTAATTTAAATGGATGACCTTAGGAATGAACTTGTTGAATTTTATTTACCTGATGAGTGGATGAATGTGAATTTTATTTATTTGATGATTGAATGAATATGAATTAATTAAGTGCATAATGCTAATTTCACGTGTCTATAGATTTAAAGTATATATATTATCCAAAAGGAGAAAGACTGAGTGCTCCAACCCTAGAACACCTCCCCTGTTTTTAGCTAGGAGAGTAATCGAATTAAAATCTCTAGCTAAAATCCAAGGAAAAAGTGGAGCAGAGTTGTGAATGAATTGAAGGTGGGACCAAAAAGACTACTTACCAGATAGATCGGTAGGGGCATAGATATTGGACAAAAGGAAGTTTCTCTAGTTTCCAAACTTGAGGCAACAACTGAAAGAGAAAACTTACTAGACATCCACCAAAGAGGGCAGAGCTTCAAATGATCCCAACCACAAGCTAGACAACTAGCATTACCTTGGGCTCCAATGCAATGGAATTGGCCACACCCTCAAATTTTGGACACAATTCCACACATTTTCTCAACTAAAATCTTAGTTTCCTAAATGAAGAGCATATTAGAAGAATGCTTACGAAAAAAATCTCAAACAAATTTTTTTTGGGGTCACTGCACAAGCCCCTCACATTCCATGAGAGAATGATCATTTTTTGGAACTAGAAAAGTGGGTGTCCAAATTTTTAATAGAAGCGAACTCCACCAAAGTTTCCCCCATCATCTTAATTTTCTCCAAATCCTTCTTCCTTCCCGCTTTGGAAGATTTCTCAATAACTCCCTTCTTAGGATTATTTTGTTGAAGCCCTAAGGGAGGGGCAACATTATTTCCTTTAACAACACCTAACACCACCTATTATGTAGGAGGAGAGAGCTCAACCTCAACCTTATCTGAGGCACCTAAAGTCACAAGGACCCCTACCACCACCATATTGAGATCCGTATCCATCTGAGCAAGAGATAACCACTCATCAAGAATGCTCTACAAAACACCTAAAGAAGGGAACTCCTTATCCACCCCAAAACCACCTGAATCAAAGGCCAAAATACCAAAATTTACCTCCTGTTGGCTAAGGTCATCTAACACCTCAAAGCAATTGAAAGTTTCTTCTTCCTATCTCTCCTTGAAGGATCTTTTCATACCATGATTCTTGCTACAGGCCTTAGCAAGAATAAATCCCTCATCATCCATCCCTACGCTCAAGATAGGAGCCTTCCCATTGTCCTTACTAGGATTGCAAGGAAGAGAAGGGTGAGGCTCAAAAGAACGAAACTTCGTACATCTTCATTGCAAATGACCACACTCATGACATAGTCGGTAGTAGAAGGGAAAAGTCTCATAGTCAAGTTGTACCTAAGAGCTTGAACCAACACAAATCTCCATTAAATCTAGAAGTGGTTTACTCAAATATATTTCCACACAAATACGAGCATATTTCATGACCCATCACTCCTACATCTGTTGTGAGGGTCCAACGGGTTTTCCCAACAGAATAACAACTATGTGCAAAATATCATTATGGACATAGAAAAAGTAACCCTTCTACTTTTACTCATGTTCAGGCCAGGCTCCTAGTGGATTTTGGCTTGATTTTTCCTAGATTTAATGTTGTAATGTGGTCAACACATTCACATTAAGTCTTGGACCCTTGTGAATCATTAAGACTTCTAGGATGTCTTGCAAAGGTGTTGTGAATTCTTGTAACCCACTTTCACACTTTTCTAGGACCCTTTTATCACTTACCAAGTCTTATTTCAAAGTGTTGTAAAGAGTTTTAATAAACTCTCATACTTTTCTACACTTGTCATGATCACTAATTAAACCCTTTATCATGTTTAAATGACCCCTTAATGCACTTTTCATCCATTCATAAGTGTGTTTTTGAGGATATTCGCCTTAGACAACATTTAGGGCCCTTTAATTCTTGACACCCACTTAAATTTCTTAAGTGGGACTAAGTCGCCAATATGGGTGACTTGGTCCTTTTTGGCACAAAAATCAAAATTATTTCAAATTTTTGGCAGGATTTTTTTCTCTAACCCTTGCTCGGTCAGCCTGTGATGTGTTATTTTTGGGAAATATTATAAAATCAAGTATAAATAAGGGTTTTTATTCTCATTTTTCATCTCCTAATCTCTTTCAATCTTATAACTCATTAAGCATTCAATCTCTCAAGCATTCAAGCACTCTAAGCCTAATCAAGTCATCCATTAGAGTAGTTCATTACATATCTTCATATTTCTACATCGAGGGTTTGGTAAGTTTATGAAATTGCATGTTGTTTATTTATCATTCTCTTCTCATTTCATTCCATTTCATAGGGTTTGATTACCAAAGTGGGGTTTGGCCAAGGCAAACCCCTATACTCTAACCCTTAACCATTTTCCCCCTCTTTGCATGTGTGTTTGCAGACTTTGTAGGAAAAATTTTCAAAGAAATAGGTGTTGAAAAGTGGTCAACAATTCATCAAAGTTATTCAAGTCAACAAATACCTAATTGAAGCTTGTGGACTCTTTTTATCCCATTTTCTATAGAATCGAGATCAGACACCTATCAGAAAAGCAAATGTAAACCTAAAGCTACAAGATCATGTCCTAAAATTCCTAAAATATATAGGTGGACTAAGTCACCACCATTGGTGATTTAGTCCCACTACCAGGCCTAAATTTTTTTTTTGCATTTTTCAATACCCATTTGGCGGATTCCTGTTATGACAGATTTTCCCTGAAATTGGATTGTCACCCAGCTTGGTGTAAGTATCCCAGTCAACATTTTTAGTCAACTATATAGGATTCTAGAATCACTCCACATCATATATCAGATTCCAAGTGCACCTCTTCAGTCTTGTTCAGTTATTTCATCATTTACTTGCATTTTTAGGTGTTTTTGCATATCACAATGTGTTTTTCATCACTTTGCAATTCTTACATTTAGCATCATTAAATCATTTACTTTTCAGTTTATTGCATTAGTACATCATATTTAAATACATTACATCTCATTTACATTAATCTTGAGTGTAGACATTCCTTTTAGGTGAAAAATCTAGAAGTGTTAGAGGTAACCTTGGGGAATCCAAAATCATTGTTTACAATGATTTTTCTAATATTCAATTGGAAACCAATGAAGACAAACCCAAACTAGGACCCAACGCAGAAGCTCCTCTGATGGATTGAATCCAACATGCCATAGCTTCAAGAACAACCAAATCTAATTATGAAAATAAGGTCCTCCTTCAAAGACCCTATGACAATCTGTCATGCAATTGAAAACAACCATAAAGAAACTACTAGCCAACAACATCACCTCAAATTCCCCTTTGGGGTTCCAAATTCTTCTAATCCATGATTCTAAGACTGGGAGCAAGATTCGTATCCCCATGAATTTACAAATCAAAGCATGGTTTGTGAAATATTCAACCTCCTCAGCAATAGATTCTAGTTGTAGCACCAATATCGGCCTGTCTGAGTACTACTCCAAATGCCCATAAATTTTTGGAATGCAGGGCCCCCAAACAAATTTGACCCATCAAACCCCGCATCATTAAAAGGCAATTTGAAATCAACATGTTGCTTGTACAAAGATGAAGAATGGTTGTGCAAAGTGGCACAAAAATCCATACTTTTCCTGAAGCCAAAAGCCTCTCCTGAAGCCATCAACATAGAGCACAAAGAAAATGAGGCACCAACAACCTCTTGTTTCGTAGAAAATTGGGCCCTCTTGAGAAAAGAGACAATTTCATGCATAATTAGACCCACTTTTAAGTCTCCTAACATAATCTATCCTTCAAAAAAAAAATTATAGGCCCCTAAGACCAATTATTTTTTCATCTAGAGGCCTGTTTCACTTGAGAAATCACCTAAAACCTGACAAACAACACATAATTCTTTCATACCCTAAAAATTCACCTTCAAAAATTAGTAGCGGGACCCATTTTCCACCTTGGGTAAATGAGTTCCCTCTGGTGGGACCCATTCTCCAAGGGTGGAGAATGAGTCCCTTTTGAAGGAAAATTCAATTTTAAGTAGGAATTTAATTAATTCAACTTGAATTTCCAATAAATATCAGCCTCTTAAGTCTAAATAACAGGAAAATTAGGTGTTTTTTCTTATAAATACTCATTTTAAGTCATTTTACACATCTTTCTAGTTATTTCATAAAATCAAATTCTTAAGACAAGTCTTCTACAACAAGTCTCATTAGCTAAAGTTGAAGTTTTAGGACAACAAACTAGGGATTTTGTAGGTCTTGAAGCTCACTCTTTAGGTCAAGATTCAACATTACAAAGGGTTGATGATGGATGCCTATGGTGAATCATGGAGAAATCTAGGTTGAGGAGATGCAACTAGCCATCAAATCACACCTAAAGACTTTGTTTCAAAGTGATTCCATCTTCCATTTTCATTCTCTCTTCAGATTAAGGTTTTCATTTTATTTCCTTACCATTCAATCATGTCATTTTGTTTCCATTTTTGATGTGTTGTAGGGTTTCTAGGGTTGAGATCTTGGATTACACAAATCATATTTTTGTTTCTTATTCTAGCACAATAAAATAGGGTTTTTGTCATATTTTAGACTTTCCTAGTCTTTAACAAATCTAAGGCTAGGGTTTTATGTATATTTTTCTCCATTCAACATTTAATTACCCAACTAGGGATTTGACCAAAGAAAACCCCCCATTAGACAAACAATTTTAATCTATTTTGTAGGAATTTTTGACATCCGAGTCAGGTTTCCATCAGAAATTGTTATAGTGCAGGTGTCAAGGTGCAGAACAAAGATTTGAAGTTGTAGAAATCTGAAAGTGGAATTATTTACCATGCATGATGAATGAGTCCCTCTTGAGATACAATTTTGAGCTAGAAGCATATATTCGTTCGTAGTTGATAGAAAACAACTTTTGTGCAAAAAAAACCAAAACTAGGACTAATTCACCCAGGGTGGTGAATGAGTCATAGTCAGCTCAAAATATGACTTCATCAATTTTCCAAATTGTTCTCTAGTATTCTTCAGTTTCCTAGGTGCACACATTCTGAAAAAAATCTTCTATTTTGTTAAATTTGCATTCTTGTTCATTATTTTAAGCTTTTTGCAAACAACACTATGTTTTCCAACATAACATAAATTTTAAGTTTTGGATACATAATTAGTCATATAGATCACTTAATTGCATTTATATCATTTCATTTAGGCATAATAACATCCTACATTGCATAATTTGAATGAACCTAGCTAGAATTTTTGGCCTACCTCTTTCCTTTTAGGTGCAAAACCTTAGAAGAGTTAGAGAGTCTTGTGGTGCCAAAAATCTACGGTTAATTTTGGTGAACTTGCATTTTGAACATTCTATCATTCTGATTTGCATTTCTATTTGCATCTTAGGACTTAAGAACTTTATCATTTTGCATTGTTTTGCATCTTAGGTCCTCTTAAACATTGCATTAGTGAAAGTATCATTTAGACTTTTTTATTGCATCACATTTCATTAAATCATTCCAACATTCTACACTTGCAATCTATCTTTGCATTGTACAGAACTAAAAACATTCAGAAAAGACAAAAAATCAGAAAAAACTTTAAAAAATCATCCCTTAGGACTCATTCGCCACCTTGGGCGAATCAGCCCCACTACAGTTTCTGAGTCAGAATTTCTAGATTTTAGTTTATTACGTTTCACCTTTTTGTTTACTGCAGATACCTTTCTATTATAGTTCAGTTGTTTCTATTTTCTTAGCATAAATTTTACTTTCTTTCATAGCATTTATGGATAGTCTTAGATGTTTTCAACTTTCCTTTTCAGTATTTGTTCCTAGTTCTTTTAGATCAAATTCATCAATACATAAAAACAAAAAAACTGAAACATTAAATCACCCCTTCAAACAAATGATTCAAGTTAGAAACATCTCCTCCAAGCCTCTTAGTAGTGATGATGTTGACAAGTTAGATGAAGTTCTTTAGGACTTCCTCTCACTAACTTCATCCTCTAATGCTTGCAATGAGAAACCTAAATTTCTTAGCAATAAAACCTCCCTCAAACCTTTTTCTTGTGAATACTTTGCTTTGTTAGATGAAGCCCTCCATGACTTCATCTCACAGAAGTCATCCACTAAGGTTTGTTTTGACAACCTTATGATAACAACCATTAACACCCCTAATGATTCTCTTGAACACCTTAAACCAATAAATGATACTTTACCCCTCAAACCTTTTAGTCATGATGATTTGCACTTGTTTAATGAGTCCCTTCAAGACTTCATCTCACCCAAATAATCCACTATGGTTTGTTGTGAGAAACCTAAAACCAAGTATGTTAATGTAATTCAACCTCAACTTATTCTTTATCCACCCTCGCATAAACTTCATCCCTCTAACCAACCTCAGTACACTCTTTACCCACCTAAAACCAATGTGTTGCAACAATCAAGTAATGTTATTGTTGCTCATACATATAATACCCAAAACAACCCACAACCACCACAACCAACACCACCCTCTTTACCTTTACCCAATCCACCTACTACTCCTCGCTACAACCCACACACAAAGGAGTATGGTCTTCTTGAACAATTAAATAATACTTCTGCAAAGATTTCCCTTTGGGATTACTTCAAAACTCACATTTTTATGATAATATTCTTCAAACATCCTTGAAACAAATCATAGTTCCTCCTGGTACCACTTCAAATAATGTGGCAACTCTAATCCAAAAACAAATCTTGACATTACTTTCCATCAACATGAGCTCCCTCCTTTAGAGTTGTGTAAAAAAAATGAATCCTTTATGATAATTGCTCAATGTAATCACATAAGTATCAAAAGAACCCTAATTGATATTGGCTCTACTCTTAATGTGTGTAGTTTGAATCTCCTTGATCAATTACACATTTGCAAGTCACAGATAATACCTAATTTTATATCCATTTGAGGATTTGACAACACAACAAAGCAACTGCTTGGGATAATTACTTTACCTATTACAGTTGGCCGAGTGGCTACCTTGCAAAATTTATCCATGTCATGCCTTATGATATTTTGAATAATCTTCTTTTAGGCAGTCCATGAATTCATGAGATGAATTTGTAGTACCTTCGACCCTCCATTATATTATGAAATATGTCCATAACAATCATATTTATCAAGTTGAAATTGACCTCTAGCTTGAAATTTGCTTGCACCCTTAAAAAGGAGCTACAAGTCCTTTAAAAAAATTAATACCAACATCCAACATAGACCCTCTTGAAATTGAGCAAAACAATACGAAATCGGTATCTAAATTGTTTGGAGACAATTGGGGATCGTTAGAGTTCACACTATCGTTTATGGGTGAATATATAATTAGACAAAAGAAAGATGAGAAACAATACCAACCAACAATCATGTCATCTCAAAATTATGAACAATCATCTATCTCCTATAATTTGGATGAAAACACAACATACACAACAAATTTTGATGAGATAGATTATCAATCCCCGCCTAATCCACGAGAAATAGAAAGAATTTATGGAAAAGGCTATGATCTTGTAAAAAAATTTGGATATAATAGAAAAGGATGTGGGAAACATGAACAAGGTATTTGTGTCCCTATTGAACCTAATACACAAGAGACAAAAATTGGATTGGGATATTTTTTTTTCTAAAATGACAAAAGCTGCTCAATGACCATCTTTGAACATTAACACTATTACATGTCAACCAAACCACCAATCCATGATTAAACATCCTGAATTGATTGATATGAACTTACCACCATCATGGAAGTATGTTGATAGTGATGAAACTTTGAAACAAATGTTAGGTGTTTATGATAACACATCCTCGCTTACTTCCATGAAATGAATTCCTTGTGCTCTGATTGTTACCAAGCAAGAAGAAAGTGATATCATTGAAGCACAATATGAATCTAAAGTTCCTAAATCAAATGCACTCCCTTTAGGAGATACAATTGATGTCCCAAAGGACATTAATGATAAGAACAAATTTATGAAGATTGGGAAGTGCCTTTACGATGAAGAACAAGAAGATACTACCACTTTACTCCATGATTTTCCTAAAATATTTGCTTGGAAATATTATGATATGCCAGGAACTGACCCAAAAATTGTCACATAAAATTTTCCTTGCTGAAAACGTTAAATCGGTTAATCAAAAGATGTGAAAAATGCACCCTAACATAGCCTTGCATGTTAAAGTAGAGCTTGAAAAACTCCTTGATGTTGGATTTATTCACCCTATTGATTATTCTCCTTGGATCTCAAACATTGTTGTAGTTTCCAAACCCAATAATCATATTAGGATATGCATGGATTTTCGAGACTTGAATAAAGCTTCCTTAAAAGATGACTTTCCACTTCCTAATTTATAGACATGATCGTGGATTCAACTATTGGACATGATTTTTTGTCATTCATGGATGGATTTTTTGGCTATAATCAAATCCTTATTAACCCTCAAGATCAATATAAAACAACCTTTACAACTGTTTTGGGAACATTTTGTTGGGTTTTGATGCCCTTCGGTCTAAAGAATGCCAACACAACTTATCATCATGCAATGAAATTAATCTTTCATGATTACATTCACAAAATTTTGGAAGATATGTTGATGATATCCTAGCTAAATCTTTAACATGACAAGAAAATGTAAATGTCCTTTGAAAATTCTTTGAACGAATATGAAAATACAAAATGTGATTGAATCGAAAAGAGTGTGTCTTTGGCGTAGATAGCAGTAAAATCTTGGGGTTTGTCATATCTCAAAGAGGCATTGAGGTGGACACGAAGAAAATTGATGCAATCATTAACATGCCACCTCCTAGGAATATTTATCAGTTGCGCACATTACAAGGTCGAGTTCAAGCTATTCATCATTTCGTTGTGTCTTGGCCAATCACACATTACCTTTCACACATCTCCTTAATTTAAGGGTATACCTTTTGATTGGGATGAGGATTGTAAATAGGCTTTTGAGAGTTTAAAAGAATACCTTGCAACTCCACCTATTTTACAACCCATTGTGCCAAACAAACCATTTATCTTGTACATGACCATATCTACCCGTGCTCTTGCAACATTGTTGGCTTAACTAGACAATCATGGCAAAGAACAACCCATTTATTGCATAATTAAAACCTTAATTGATTACGAAACTCGATATTCACCAATTGAAAAACAATGCTTGGCTCTTATATTTTCTACTAGTAAGTTGTGACACTATTTATTGAATTCTGAAATACAAGTCATCACAAAATTTGAAAACATCTTTTTAACAAAATAGATCTTTCTAGACGCCTAGCTAAGTGGGTAATGTTGTTAACTGAGTTTGATCTTAAGTTTTTTTCATAAAAATTAATCATAGGGAAAGCCTTAATTGATCACTTAGCTGATGCCCCTTCCCCCTTTGCTCTACCTAATCATGACTCCTTTCCTGATGATAATGTCTTAACTGCTGACATTAAACCATGGGAATTGTATTTCAATGGATCTAAGTGTCGAACAGGTTTTGATGTTGGAGTGGTATTACTTCCACCTGACCGAAAACCTCTTCCCTTGTCCTATCGATTAAATTTCCTATGCACAAATAACATAGTTGAGTTTGAGGCATTGATTGCAGGTTTGCGAGCTACTTTAAATATGAATGTTAAACACATCAAAATCTTCAGTGATTCGTAATTGGTTATAAAAAAAATCAATGGTACATATAAAAATAAACATGAAAAGCTATCAAAATACAAGGATCTTATAATGAAATTGCTAGAGATGTTCAAATCATTTACCATTGATAACATCCCACAAAAAGACAATCGACATGCAGATGCAATAGAAAGTGCAGTTCTCTTATATCCCAACACCATCCTTCCACAGACTTCACCTTTGCTATTCATCCTATCATGAAACCTTCAATTGATACTCCTATAGAGGACATTTTGGTAATAAATCAAGATGCATCATTCAAATGGTATTTAATACAATATACAACTATTTAAAAGATGGTACCATTCCTGAACCTCCTACAACAAATACTCAAAAATGTTTATGCAAGCTAGCAGCTAAATATGTGATCCTCACAAATGCATTATATAGAATATCTTTCAATGGTCTCTTATTATGATGTCTTAAATATTCTGAAATCCCTTTAGCACTCAAATAGGCTCATGCTAGTGCCTATGGAGGTCATTTTGGAAGTTGATCATTAGTGTAAAAACTTATCTGTATGGGTTATTATTGGAGTCATATGGAGAAGGATTGCTTCAATTAAATTAAATGATGCCACAAATTCCAAGAACATAGCAATTTGATCCATGCTCTTGTTGTTGAGCTCCGTGCCCAAGTTTCCATTTGGTCATTTTCAGTATAGGGATTAGATCTTATTGGAATAATTTCACCTCCTTCTTCTATAGGACATACGTTTATCATCACTGCAAAGGACTATTTCACGAAATGGGTGGAAGCTATTCCTCTTCGTTCTACAAATGCTAAATTTGTTTATCATTTCATATTGGAACACATAATTGCTCGCTTTGGGCTCCCTTCCGCAATTGTTTTAGACAATAGAACTTCATTTAAGAATACCAAATTTCAAAAATTTCTTGAAACATTCAACATCACTTTTCCACACCATATTATCTGCAATCCAATGGACAAGCTAAAAATACTAATAATATTCTTGAACAAATTCTTAAGAAAACTGTCAACAAGCATCATAAATATTTGTGTACGCAACTATTTTATGTGCTTTGGGCTTACAGAACAAATGTTAGATCATCCATGAGAACTACCCCTTATAACCTTGTTTATGGCACTGATGCAATCATGCCCTTGGAGTTAGAAATTCCTACATTGTGAATTTATCTTCAAGATCTTATTGATGATGACACCTATAAAAATTAATGGTTACATCAACTTGAGATGCTTGACAAATAGCGCATTAATGCTCTCAAACATCTCCAATCTCACATCAAACAATTACAATGCAAGCACAATATACACATCATCCCTTGATCGTTTTCTAAGGGAGATATTGTTCTTATTGAAAATCAATGCAATACTAGTGCTAACAATGAAGATAAAGATAAATTAAGCCCTAATTGGTTACGGCCTTACATAGCCGATAAAAATTATGGGTCTGGTGCTTATCTCTTAACGCAGCTTGACAGAACACCCCTTAAGGAACCCATTAATGCCATGAATTTGCGTCAGTATTATCTCTGACCTCTTTGAATAGTGTGATGGATAAAGCAACATTATTTAAAGTTATTTGATATTATTCTAAATAACTTTAACATTGCTTCATTCTTAACAACTAATTTTATGTTTTTTTTAACATTAAGGTAATTATTTAAGTTCATTTTATAATTACTTTAGGATTCATACTATTTACCTTTGTGTTATGTTAAGTTAGATCCTTATATGAGTTATAGGTGTATTTAATTTAACATATTCTATTATAATCAACAATGTTGTATCTACAATAAAATTGGAATATGTTTTAAACTAGATCACATTCAATCATGTAACCATTAATTAAATACTTTTACCATAAGTCATTTAATTAATCAAATTGCATCTAACATCCACACAAATAAACACATCATAATAACACCAACTGTGCATGTCTATATATATATATATCAAAGTTTTATATAAATCTCAGCATCATATACAAAGTCATAGAGGTCTGTGAGAGCTAGACCCCTCAGGCTCTAGTACTCATGAGCCAGTCCCTGGATGTTGTGAGATGGTCGTATGTGACTGTGACCACAAACTACCAAATCTGAGTGCGAACTCAAGACCCTGCACTCGACCAACGACCACAAGCCACTCCTCTGCCATCCGATCCCTCTCCGCTCATGTATATGCTAGCTCTACATGCAGTCTCTCAACCTCTACTGAGGTCTGTGATGTCTGTACTACACTCTCAGCTTGACGGAGTCATCTCCTCACACTCTCGTATGCTAACCATAACCTCATGAAATTTTTTAGCAAATCTAGCTCCTCCTCCATGATCGGTGGGGGAACGTAGTAATTAGGATCCATCTCCTCTTTGTTGATAGATGCAGGAACTATCTCCACGCTAGCCTAATGATAAAACTCTCACCAGTCTCTTGTCACTCCTGCAAGATAGACAATGTACATAGCCAGTAATCATCATCATGATATATATATAAAAAAAGCATAAAATACTAAAGTACATGCATAAAATAAAATGTCATCACATATGTGTCTAGTTAGCTAAGTAATGTCAACCTCATCCTCTCTGGGGGGCATCGAAGATGTGCTAGCTTCTCTGTAACTCTGGGTCCAGATGTTTGCTATAGCTACTGCATGAGATTTGGTCTTGTAAGTGTGTGAGGACTCTCAATGCTCATACAGATCCTCAATAGCTACCTCATCACCCTCACTCAAGGGTGGATCCTCCTTGTAATAATCATCCACCTCATAATACTCCTCCTCATCCTCTCCTCCATCCCGATCCTCATATTTAGGATTGACATCGGACTAGTACTCATCATCAATAACATCAGTAAAAATATCTGCTAGCCTATACCATGCCTCCTCTACTCTCTCCTATGGCTCATCCCCCTCATCTGGTGTTGGTCCTACATCACCTATATGGAAGTCCATGGGGAACACATGAGCTGCTCATGCATACGAACACCACTCCTCATGCTCGTCTATGTTTCTGACATCATTAGTGTTAGATGTTGGTGGTTGGTTGTGATTTGAATCATCAGAATCACTCTCATGAACATGATCTATAGTCAGCTGAATAGTATCACTTGGACTCTAGGTACTCCACACTAATATTCTAATGAAGGGGCACTCCCTTAGTGGTGTTTGCACCTATCTAAACTGTTGCATGACTTTCCCATAGTAGAAAGGTCATACAACATAGTCATGCCTCCCAGCTAGATACCTATCCATCTACATCCTCTATAGTTGTCTTGTGTGATCTAGCAACTGTAGAGTGCGTAGATAAGTTCTCCACAAGATCTCATCCTCCTCCAACCAGTCAAATCTCACCCTCCAAAAGTGTAAATCCCCATACTACCACAAGCATCACAAAGGATATCTAAATGCTCATGGATATCCTATAGCTATAAATAGCACAAGGGAATCTGATAGGCCTAGTGCATGTGATATGCTCGAGGCACTACGCATGTAGAAGTGTACAATGCACCATACTATTGATCTCTCAAAACACAAACTAACCAAGATGATAATACAAGTGTGCTAAAATGTAGTGGCCCCAAGCATAGACTGTCCTCTTCTCATACATCCCTCATATCAAATCTACCAGTTCTCCATCTAAGTGTCTCACTCATCCATTAGGATTGAGAACCAAAGCCACTGTGTGCATCATAATATGTCTAACAATCGGAGCTCATGAATATAATAGCATGGGAAGTTTGATCTACGCTCTAACCCGCTCATCATGTACAAGTACACCTAAACAATACTGCATGTACATGCTCTCCTTGAATAGGAAATTGGAGAATGCAGTGTACATCCTCGAGAGTGATGGTCATTTCCCTAGTGGGAAGATGAAATGTACAAGTATCAACATCCCAATGCTTGCACAGAGCCATAAGTATGGCATCATGATATCTCATAAGAGGCATAAGATATTCCCAATAGATACCCACTGACTGTAAATACTCTATCTGTAATGCTAATAGCGATGGCGCATGATCTCTCAAAAATGTGAGCTATCTTCCCCCTAGCCGCTACCACGACCGGGTGGGGACCTATCAAAATCATCACAAAATGCTCTAATTTTCACATATTTCATCATGCAAGTGTGCAAAATTACAATCTAGTGTTCTTTTCTAATGGCCCTAGACACTTTAGAACCCTTTCTGGACACTTCGTGAAGAAATGGCACACTTTAAGAACAAAAGAGACACTGTGAACAAATGGGACACTTTGCAAAAAAAGGGGACACATTGTGAAATTTTTGTCCAAGACCCTAAATTAACCTATCCATGCATTAAAATCATTCAATTATTATAAAATCACAAGGCAACAGTTGCAAAATCTACTCACCTCATAATATAGCTCACCACACACCACCTGCTCATGAAGATCATCTAGCCACGAAGGTGTATAATCTCATCTCCTGGGCATTTTCTTCTCTCACTCATCAATCTCAAGCTACACGAAGGTAAAATGAATAGTAAGTGACACATTACTTTCTTCTACTTCTTTTAATCCATTTTCACCTCTTTTTACTCTTACACATTAACATAGGGTTATTATCTTTTTAAAGAACTAATAAAGTATATCTTCTTCAAATCAACATAACAGGTGCTAGGGTAATCTATTTTTGATGTTGTTTAATGCATTGGAATCATTATTTCGCACCCGACATCATCATTCATTTATCATCATGAGGCATGGTACTTGGAAATTCCCTATGATATGATGTTTCTTATTCGATGTGGCTAGATTGCTACCTTGATTCCACCTCTATAAAGCAAGTTGAATCAAGGAGGTGCATACATCTACCCTCAAATTGGATTCCTAGGAGTAAGATAAAATGATTTTTGGATAATTAACAAATGTATGTTGCAAGATACAGGTCCTAATGTTGTGGTTTTGCAGAGAACTACACCGAAGGCTTTGTTCTCTTGTCTTTTGAATGAGTATCCTTTTATGTAATAAAGTGCATCATTTAGATTCCTTTAGCTTACATATGCATGTAGAATCATATGGGCACTAAAGTGGGGACTAAATGTGCCATAGAATATTTGACCCTCTTGAGAAAAGAGACAATTTCACACATAATTAGACCCACTTTTGAGTCCCCTCACATCATTTATCCTTCAAAACAACATTTATAGGCCACTAAGACCCATTATTTTTATCTAGAGGCTTGTTTCAATTGAGGAATCACCTAAAACCTAACAAACAACACTTAATTCTCTTATACCCCAAAAACCCACCTTCAAAAATCAGTTGTGGGACCAATTTTCCAAGGGTGGTGAATGAGTCCCTTTTGAGGGAAAATTAAATTTTAAGCAAGAATTTAATTAATTCAACTTGAATTTCTAGTAAATGTCGGCCTCTTAGGTCTAAATAATGGAAAAATTAGGTTTTGTTGCTTATAAATACTCATTTTAAGTCATTTTACACATCTTTTTAGTCATTTCACAAAAGCAATTTCTAAAGACAAGTCTTCTACAACAAGTCTCATTAGCTAAAGTTGAAGTTTTAGGGCAGCAAACTAGGGTTTTTTTAGGTCTTGAAGCTCACTCTTTAGGTCAAGATTCAACATTGCAAAGGGTTGATGATGGATGCCTATGGTGAATCATGGAGAAATTTGAGTTGAGGAGATGCAACTAGCCATCAAATCACACCTAAAGACTTGGTTTCAAAGTGATTTTATATTCCATTTTCACTCTATCTTCATATTAAGGTTTGAATTTTGTTTAATTTACACATGCATGTCATTTTATTTCCATTTTTAATGTGTTGTAAGGTTTTGAGGGTTGAGATCTTGCATTACACAAATCATATTTTCATTTCTTATTCTAGCACAATAGAATAGGGCTTTTGTCATATTTTAGACTTTCCTAGTCTTTAGCATATCTAAGGCTAGGGTTTTATGCAGATTTTTCTCCATTCAAGGTTTGATCACCCAACTAGGGGTTTGACCAAGGCATACCCCCATTAGACAAACAATTTTAAGCTATTTTGTAGGATTTTTTTGAGAGATCGAGTCGGGTTTCCATCAAAAATTGTTGTGCAAGTGTCAAGGTGCAGAACATAGATTTGAAGTTGCAGAAATTTGAAAGTGGGCTGATTCACCATGCATGGTGAATGAGTCCCTATTGAGATGTAATTTTGAGTTAGATGTAGATCTTGGTTCATGGTTGACAGAAAATAACTTATGTGCAGAAAGACCCAGAACTAGGATTGATTCACCCAAGGTGGTGAATGAGTCCCAGTCAGCTCAAAATCTAACTTCATCAATTTTCCAAATTTTTCTCTAGTCTTCTTTAGTTTCCCAGGTGCACACATTTTGAAAAAAAATCTTCCATTTGGTTTAATTTGCATTCATGTTCATTCTTATAAGCTTTTTTGCATACAACACTGTGTTTTCCAACATAGCATAAAGTTTAAGTTTTGCATACATAATCAGTCATATAGATCACTTAATTGCATTTAGATAATTTCATTTAGGCATAATAACATCCTACATTGCATAATTTGAATGAACCTAGCTAAAAATTTTGGCCTACCTCTCTCCTTTTAGGTGAAAAACCCTAGAAGAGTTAGAGTCTTGTGGTGCCAAAAATCTACGATTCATCTCCCAAACACAACAAGAAAATAACTCCCAAAACCTAGCCAAACCAACAACGAACCCAAACAAGATTTACCCCCCCTTGAAATCAATAAAACCCCACCCACAACACTTCACTGTTAGCTCGCAACACCCATAGACTCCCCTAGGACATGCACACAATAGATACGTCATGAAGTTCATGAGCCTGCACATCGTCATCCAACTCTCCCATGTGAAATCCATCCTCATCCTTTTTACCAAATAAACATCTTCACATATATTTAAATTGATAATTAATCTACGAGATCAATTTCCAATAATATAACGATTAATGAAACAATAAATAAGAATTATTCATTATTGAAAGTAATTGAAATAAGTTAAGAACTAAATCCTTCAAGGTGGAAGACAGAGAAAAAAATACCAATCTTAGATTTGGTAAAATAAGGTATAATCTAATCTCTGGATAGAATCTAGAGAGGCACACTAACTCAAGCACCCAAAAAGGAGTGAAATTGTAAGAGGTTATATTTTATGACACTACAAAGGGCATCCTATTATTTCCCCTTGTCTTCCTAGGCTATCATTGATCTATTTTTCACACTATGGGTACCATGTTTGTTGAATACATTGAATACTAAGAGGGGGTGAATTAGTATTCTAATAACAAAATTAATTATTAACCATCCAATTATCAATCCACATCTAGCTGCAATAGTGAACCAAAACATAAAAGAGATCATAACACATTGACACCAAGATTTTTACATGGAAAACCCAAAGTGGGAAAAACCATGGTGAGGATTAGCTCACAATATATTATAAGCAGTCATAAGATATTATAGGGATCACTACCAAGATGCACTATCCTTGAAAGGATCATAGCCTGAATACAAAAGATGGCTTATAGCCAACATAGAAAAAGAGGTATGGCTCACTGCCAAAAGTGAACTGAGTAAATACACCTTCAATGTGTAGAGATCAGTTCCGATAAAGCTCTGAAAAATACCAAATTTTTTCTTTGGTTGCAGATATACAATCATTATCAACCACTTCGCACTATTTCATTTGTCACATCACTTGCATACATATTCTATGTCTATATCCTAATTTTCCCATCATACACATATATACATAGTCATGTCTTTCATCATCAATTAGGTCAGCCTAATTGAAGAACATACAAAATTCAAAATGACTTGTCAACCTAATTCAAAATTCCTTTTGGCACATAGAACAAAACGTGTCATCCATACATTAGGTCATCCCATACCTAATAAGGAATTGTCAAAGTACAAATAGTTCTCAACCTTGTCGACCAAAATAATACCAAACTTATTTCACTTAGATTACACATCTAGATCAACAAAGATTGTTGAAATCTTGTTTATACCTATAACAGGCACTCCTGAGAACCATATCAAAAACTCATAGAATTTATTTTTATTGAGAGGATTTCTAGACCAAAATACCGGATGAACATAGACATGTAGTTTACTTATCCAGTTACCAACCAATGTTGGCATCAATGACAACAAACCCAGAGGCCACCTTCTTCATTCTTCCAACAATCTCCTCCTTTGTCATTGATGGTAACATGTGCCAAAAATGAGACATGCTTCAAAAAAATATTGTTCTCAACTCCCCCTAACATATGTATAGGACATAATTTATACATATTCTTCTTATCTTCTCCTTTTCTCCCCCTTTGACATCAAGGACCAAGGACTAGGTAAAGAAAAGAAGACTTCAAATTAGGAACTGGGGGCACCGAATAACTCCTTGAGAATTGCTTCCCAAGTTGGCTTTCCATCATCCCAGACTCCTTTTTCCCTGGAAAGAGTTTTATGTAGAGATTCTAATTCCACTAGGCATTCTTCTCCTTCTGGAGTGGATGGAGCAATATTCATCTTCTCAAGTTTTTTGTTTCCATCAATGCATTTGATATAGCTAGACATGTCTGGAGATAACCAGGTCTCCAAGCTAAGCATACCATCTCATAGAATCTTCTTTCTACCTCTCTAGGAAAAAAAAATTACTTTGAATATCTACAATAGAAACCCACCTAACATAGTTTCTATCATATACAATCTTATACTCTCTGGAAGCATCTATAAGTTAAGAATTAATCGAGTCCATTAAGTCCTTGATACCTCGAGTGGCTTTTGGCCACTTCATTGCAATAAAAAAATAATAGCTAGGCTTCCTCATCAAATTCTCTTACCTCTTTCAAGGTTTACAAAACATTTTCTCATGCAATTGTGCACTTGTCTTGCAGAAACAATCGAGTATTTTCTCTAGTAGACTCAACTCCACTTCTTTTTTAGTTTGTACCTTGAGGTTAGATGTGTACTCTTTAACTAAATCAACTTTAAGCCTCAAATTTTCTATCAGAGCTAAAGAGTTATCTAATGTGACACCAAGGGTTGTCTCCTATAAATTTTTGATAGCTTCATTTATCAATTCATTTCCCTTTTGATAAGACTTTGTAGCTTCTTGTGTGACAGAGATGAGAAAAGTTCCACTTAGTTTTATTCTATCACTGGCTGTAATCTTTGTCAAGTCCACATAACCTGGGTGTGATGGCAGTTTTACTAGTTGTGGTGGAAGCACAGGTTGAAATAAATTTTTCCTTGAAAGAAGACCTTTAAAGGTACTTCCAGATGATTCTTCAAATGGCTTTGATGGTTCAGGGCCTTTGTAATTTTCTCCTTTGCTCTTCTCAGCTGGAATGGCTTCCTTGTCTTCCTCTTTCTTCTTTTCTTCTTCTTCTTCTTCTTCTTCTTCTTCTTCCTTTTCTTTTTATTCTTCTTCTCTAGATGAATTTCCAGGGGAATTATCTTTGTTTTCTTTCCCCCTTCTATCCTCATTGTCCTTGTCATTAATCTTCTTTTTTTCCTTCCTCCCTTCACACTCATCTTTTTTTTCTCTTCCCTATTTCTGATAGATTCTTGATGTTCTTCTCTCTTATCACCAAAATGATCTTTATGTTGATCATCAGACCTTTTTCTGGTAGTTTCTTTTGTGTCAGTCCGAGGGGTAGGGGTCTTTGAAGTACCAAGTTTCTCATCAATAGTCTCCAAGACTGGATTATCTATTACTTCTACAATAACTTAGCATGTTCATGTGCCTAAGTAGTGTGGGACAAAGAACTATTTCTTTCCCCATAGCTCCTTGCCAATTGCTTGATTATATCTTGAGTTTCTATCCTCACTTTATCCATATAATCATATTTCTTAGTCATTAACATGTTAACTCTCTGCTTGACTCTGAACAATGTAGAACATTCTTTTAGTAGATTTGTAGCTTCTATCTCCAAAAAAGTGAAACTAAAGGATTTTAAGGCTTCACTTCTCATCTTTTCTTTAACATTTAAAGCCTCTTCCCTTCTAAGTACTAATTCTTTCCACATATTTTTAGTAACTTTTGAATGTATCAAGTATCCATATTTATATTACAAATAAAGTTCTATGTATTGAATAAAAGTAGATATGATTGTTTCTTTCCCTTCATCATTAACCTTATCATATAGCTCAACAGTTGGTATAAGATCATTGTCAATGATAATATTGTTTACTAAGGCTCAAAGAATTAAGGGTGGTTGATCACTTATCGGAGGAGATCAAGGCATGTCCTCCACAGGATCAACTGATCCTTCTTCATTCTTCTTTGTATGTACATGAATTTGGTAAGTATCCTCCTCTTCCTCTAACTCCTCATCTGTAGAGATCTCAACTCTAGTTTTGGCTCCTTCACCAGAGGTACTACCCTTTTTGTTTCTTTTCAACAGACATTCTCCCTCTAAGATAGGTTCAATTTCTTCCTCAACAACATCACTCAAACTTATTTTTCTGTCAGCTTTTTTTTTCATTCTTCTTCTTCCTAAAGCAAAAGATGGTGCAACAGGGGATATGTCCTTCTTCTTATATGCCTTGGTACTAGGACCAATAGCGGCATCAATATCAACAAATGCAGGAAAAATTTACTCCTTTTTCCCTTTCACAATATTAGTAGCATTGGAGGTGGCAGTACTAGAGATAGGTGTTGATGTAGCACCAAAAGATAGTCTTCTTAATTTTTTTGGTCTAAAGGGTTGTTCAACATATTTGTCTTTCCTTTCATCAAGAAACTTTTTCAACTATTCTATATCATCCTTAGTGTATGTTTGACATTGGAAGAAAGCTTCAACCTTCTTTCTTCTTTTAGATGCAATACCCTGTAGATGAATTTTAATACATTTCTCCTCATATGTACCATGCCTAGGTAGAGATGGGTCCTTAGGACTAGCCAACAAAATCTCAATATACCTCTCCACCATTTTTTCTTAAATCCCATATCTTAGAGGTTCAGTCCATCGAATTCTAGGTTTTACAGCCTCAATGATGCATTCATCTGTAGACACAAGAAAGGTTATCTCATTTTCATGCTTCTTCACCAAACTCCTTGGAATCTATTCTCTTTCATGCATTTCATTCTAAAATATTGCAAAGAAAGTAGTTAGGGAATTTTTTTGAGCCCTAAAATCTCCTAGACTACAAAAATGGTCAAAAATATGATGAGCAACTGGCCTGGTATTATCCCATATTATGCCTTTTCTTCCTGTAAATCCTTCAGGAAATAGAATAATAAACAAACAACCAAAGTGCCAAATTTAAAGACATGCTTCTTCGCCTTTTTCATACTCAAGTTCTTCGTAAGTTGCAACCTAAGCAACTCATAAAGATCAAAATATTTTTTATTCTCCACCATTTCATAAGCAGTATGAATTATCGTAGCCGATAGTAAATTTACTCGATTAGTGAAATAGATTTTCTACCCAATCATGATGGTAGCATACTTGATGGTATGGTTTACAATGGAATTTGTAGTTGAAGCTCTTCCGTCAAACTTAGCACTAGTTAACCTTGTGAATTCATCATTTTTCACTACCTTTAGAACTTGAATGGTACCAGTATCATAGAGACCAGTTACAACTTGAATTCCTTGCTTGTTGATAATCCCTAATTCATTTTCCTACACAAATTTTCTATGAACCTTACTAAGGTCCATTATGAAAAACTTCACCTCACTCTCACTAGAAAAGTTTGAAATCCAGTTCTAAACATTCAAGTTCATTTGAATAAGGTTTTCATATTCCACTTTAAGCAGTCGATCATCTCCAATCAACTCATTGGGTATGTGTAGGATCATGATGGGCCAAAAAGTGGCAATATGATGGGTATGTGGCTGACATATTTTTTTTACCCAAAATTGATGAAATAAAAAGGGTTTTTAAAGGAGATTCTCAACTTTCAACCAATATAGATTATGTTTTACTTTGAATTTAATAATTAATTATTATTCATTTTCTATTCAAATTACAACTAAAGTCCTGATTAATAGGTTGATTGAAAAACATTTATAGCTTTCAAACGGTATCACATTTTTTTAATCCAAAACATGTGTCACATTCTATGCTTCACATAATATAGAATTAAAAAAAGAAAAATTTAATTTCATGAATTTTTGACCAAGTTAAGGTTGTTAGACATATGAGTCTTTTATATTTTTTAAAAGTTGTGATAAAAAATTCATAATTAATTATTTACTTGGAAAAAAATTATAGAAAAATATGCATGACATCGGGACATGAGTCCTCTACTTATATCTAAAATCTTATAAAACAATATTTTCATTTTATTGTAGTTAGGGTGCTTAGACAAACACCTTATTTTTTCCTTGAAATTTAAGTACTACTACATTGAAATTTCAAATTTTCACCAAATAGATTTATTTTTTTTAAAAGAAACCTAGTAGTTTAGAAACAAAATTAAATTTTCTATAGATTATATTCTTACATATTTTTAAAATAATATAGATAACTTATTCAAATTTTTATGTCAAGTTTTCTAACTCTGTTTTTTCTGATTTTTTTGCCACTTAAGGGCTTGTTTTTTCCATGATGATCCTGCACATACCCCATTGTCCCACAAATCCTTCAACTCTTGGTGATTGAATTCTTCTAACTTCCCATAAATGTATGTTCTTGGATCTTCGGTGGGTAGCACATAGATTGGAATGTGAGGGAATGCACCCACGAGATCATTTTCATACACTTTCCATGAACATCTTCTAAATCTAGGTTGGGGTCTCTCAAATATTTTCGCAATAGTATGAGTGGCCATATTCCCCAAATAATCTTGAATAAGCTTAACAAAAATTTCCTCCAACTTTAAAATCCATAGAATTCAGATAACAAAGAATACCTTTTCTACTTGTTGAGAAATAGGGTTTTGAGGTACAATGCTCTAAATTTCCTTCAATCTCACTTCAACTTGCACTGCTTCTTCCAAATTGTGAAAATGTGCTTTACCTTAACTTAGTATCTTAATTTATTTCTTACAAATTTTTCCCTAATTTGTATTTATTGCTTTTCAGTTTTAAAGCTGCTAACCACTTTATGAAACACACTATAAACCAAGAGAAGTTCCACACTTCTCCATATCGGATTATTTTCTACAAGAAATTTCTCTAATGCCTTCAAAATGATGACTCACATCACATATCCTTGTGTCACCACTTGACACCACATATATCGGGGGCTTTTTAAATTTTTCTATAACTACTCCCACTGAAACCATTACTGGGTTCAATTATTGGAAGAGGTATATGCACTAGATGCAGATATAGGATTATTTGATTCATCCTTTTTCTCAGGTTCTTCCTTCTTTTTCCAATTTTTTCCATTTTGTTTCTTACTTTGCAAATATCTACTTTTTTCATAGATTTGTTCCTCTATTTTGGATTATGTTTCTTCCCAATTTTTCTTCTACAAAATTTTGAGATATATCTTCATTTGTTGCAAGTGAAGCACACAACATACCCTTGATCAAACTGATTTGCATCCATCCTTGATATGCACTGATTAGCCCAGTGTCCAAAGATATTGCATGTGTAATAGTAGCCTTGAAAAGATTGAATCATTCAACTAACATTAAGCCTATTCATCTACTACTTGCTCTGGCCTTTACCTTTTGTGTAGCTGGTGTTTCTTGTTGGAATTTTATTTCCTATCTTTAATGTTGTAAACTTTGTGGTTTCAGGTCCCTATAAAACCTGTTTTACCCTTTATCAAAAACATTAAGCCTATTCATCATCATCTGGATTTTACATTCAATAGCTCTATGTCCAAACTTGTTGCAAGCAAAGCATTGTCTAGTAAAGAATCCAATATTCTATAGTTCATTCTATTCTGGCTCATCCTACTTTTACATTTTTTTTCTCTATGATCAAATTTATTGCATGAGAAACAAAATCCATTAAAGGATGGGTACCTTTGAGAATTAAGTTGTCAGATAGGAATCCTTTCGGTATTGCTCCTTTGATTCTTGATTTCATGAGTACTGCCTTGAATCTTGTTTTGATTGTCCACTTTTCTGGAAATAGGTTTTTCCTTTGAGCTTTATGCCCCTTCAAGTCCTAGACCACCATTATCCTTAGAAGGTTTCTGAGAAGTTATCAATTCATCAAGCCTTGTAGAGCTAGTTTTGAATCTTTCTTCATGAGCTTTTTCTTTTTCCAAATCATGTCTTATGGTTACCACTTCTTCTTCAAGCTTTGTACATTCATCAATTTTATTTTGATTCTCAACTTTCTAGCATTCCTCAATTCATTTATTTTCTTCTACTATAACCTTTAGTCTAATAATATCCTCATTAGCCTTTTTCAATTGATCACTAACCTCTTTATGCCTTTCCTTGAATTTTTTTAATCTACTCTCTTAGCTTCCCGATGCATTCATTTCCTTCCTGTAGGTTTCCTTTTAGAGTTTCCTTCTCATCTTCGTTTCTATCCAATTCTTCAAGAGCAACATTGATTTCTTTAGATACAGAGTTTTCTTCTGGAGGAGCAAGATAGCTTTTGTTAGCCATGTATTAAAATTTTAGGACCTTCCTCAAGTTGTAAGACATTTTTAGAGGAACCACGATCGAATACCAATTGTTGAGTACACTGAATACTAAGAGGGGGGTGAATTGATATTTTTCTAACAAAATTAATTATTAACTAGATCCAATTATCGATCCACATCTAGCTACAATAGTGAACCAAAACATAAAAGAGATCATAACACATTGACACCAAATTTTTACGTGGAAAATCCAAAGTGGGAAAAACCATGGTGAAGATTAGCTCACAATATAATATAACTAGTCATAACATATTACAAGGCTCACTACCAGGACACACTATCCTTGAAAGGTTCACAACCTGAATAGAAAAGATGGCTTATAGCCAAGATACAAAAAGATGTATGGCTCACTTCCAAAAGTGAACTGAGTAAATAGACCTTCAATGTGCAAAGATCATTTCTGGTTAAGCTCTGAAAATACCAAAATTCTACTATGGTTGCAGATATACAATCATTATCAGTCACTTCACACTATTTCATTTATCGCATCGGTCGCATACATATTCTATGTCTATATCTTCTTTTTTCCATCATACACACATATATACATATTCATGTCTTCCATCCTTAATTAGGTCGGCCTAACTAAAGGAGAACACACAAAATTCAAAATGACATGTCAGCCCAATTCAAAATTCCTTCTGGCACACAAAACAAAACGTGTCATCCATACATTAGGTTGGCCTGGACCTAATAAGGAACACACAAATTACAAACAATTCTCAACCTTGTCGGCCAAAATAATACCAAACTTCTTTCACGTGGATTACATAGTCGGATCAACAAATATTGTTGAAAGCTCATTTATACCTATAAATAGCACTCCTGAGCAACATATCAAAAACTCATAGGATTTCTTTTTACTGAGAGGATTTCCAGACCAAAATATTGGATCAGCATAGACACACAGTTTACTTAGCTAGTTACCAACCAATGTGGGAATCAATGAAAACAAACCAGGAGGTCACCTTTTTCATTCTTCCAAAAATGTTTTCTCTCCTTGTCTTTTTCCAAAATCTTATATTAACATATCATATATCTTGGCCTTATCATATATTGATCTTATATTTCCATATCATATACCTTAAACCTATCCTATATTGTGCCTATGTTGTCATATCACTACCAAATTGGTCCTATATAAATTCTGCATTAGTGAGCATCATGTCTTCCCTTAGTGTTCTATTGGAACTTTATTATCATCTCTCATTATCTAGATTTATGTTTACGATCATACTTGCTATTTATCAGGAGTTTCCTTATTATCAATATTTAGACCATTTAATCCTATTGATCAAGTTGAGTTTCATTCCATTGTTGGCTTTCATGCAATTGTCAAGCCTTGCACCATGTCAAGAACTATTCCATATATTTTGATCTACAGTTTCAAAAACATTGTTCATTGAGAGTTGTGTAACCATGATCTTGCCTATGTTGGGGGAAACTTTTTTCTCTATTGACTTTATCTTTAGTCTCATGATGATTGATCATCGTGCATTCTTTACAAATTTTATTTTAGGTTTTTACATGTTTATGATTCTATCATAATGTACTCCATCCATGCTCTATGATATCATTACATTTTTAGATACTTGTCATTGATTTAATCTATCATAATTTTGTTTCAATTAATCATAAACTTTGGGCATAACTAATAAAGGATGAGCTATATGATCACTATTGTTATCATTTTATGTATTTGATTTAATATCTTATGAGTCAAAACTATGTGAATATAATTTTTCCTCGTTTGCTTTGTAGGAAAAAATGAGAGGACATACATAGAAGGCATATCCACATTATCATACCTTTTTGGGTCCATTATTTTACACAAACCCTATGGGGAATATCCTTTGACTATATGAATAAATCTATATTAATTGAAATAAATGTTTATGAGTGATACATAATAAGAGGTGCATGATGATGAGATCATAAACCATCTCATCTTTAGCCAAATAATATCATTTTTTTGTTCTTAATAAACCAATTTTGAAGTGGATTTGAGTAAGGTTTGAAATATTTTTAGCTTCTTTAAGGTAGAACGTAAAGTAGATGTTTGTTTTATTTTTAGAACTCAATATGATTTAAATTTATTCCTATCTTCTAACATTTCTCCATGAGTATGTGTAAGATGCTATAATGTAGGTGAAAAATTATTAAAGTGCCCATGTCAAGTATAGGGCTCTAGAGAACTAATCATAGAGGGCTCTAAAGACATTGTGAGAAGCTACAACATATTACTTCAAACTTCCAATACACTCCATAATTCTTGCAAGGCTCATTAACCATTATTCATTTCTAAATTAATGACCAATTATCTATTCCATGGAAAATCCAAGAATCTCTCACCTTTTTCCACCAAGGCTAACTCTTACCACAACAAAATTTTAGTGCTACTACATGTATTATAAATCTTTCATGTTCTACATGATAATAAAAAATTGTGTGATTAGTAAATTGAAGAATAATTCCTCCATTTCTATCATGTGGAGCACTAGAATATTTCCTAGAAAATAGGGCAAACAATGAGAGAATACATCAAAAAATGCAACTTCAATAAAATAGTGTTATCTCCCTCATTTCTCATTGAAATTCAAAAATTCAAAATGATTTAGAAAACGTGAAACAAGGGGAACACAACTCAAAAACCATTTGAAGAAATTTTTTAAATTGAATGAGAAGTTCATGACATAATCACTAATATAGATGTGGAAAGATAAAAGGCAATCGAGATTAGAAGTAGTTGTAGTTTATTGGGAGTTTGAATAAATGTCTCCCCAAGAATAGGATGTCAAGTACACATTATTGGTGGATTGAATAAGTAGATTAGGAATAGGTGTTCTATAAATACGTTGTAGATAGTTATCAAAGGAGGGAAAAAGTAAGGATTTTGTCAACCTAAGGAAGTAGGTTAGTTGTTAGTCTACCTTCCAGCATTGTATTTCTAGAATTTTTAGAGTAAATTTGATTTCAACAAGTATTGTATTTCTAAAAATTTTAGAGTAAATTTAATTTCAACAAGTATTGCATTTCCAAAAATTATAGAGTAAATTTGAGTTGAGTAGAGTTAAGCCTTTAGTTGTTTCATGCATTTGTTGTCAATATTATTTGTAGAAGAGATTGTCACACAAATTATCTTTCTTCCCTCTTACATATAGCCATGGAAACCACACTAGATTGATAATTAAATGATGAGGACTACAATGACCATTGTCACATGATTTATTTATAATTCACATACACCTCAAAGTGGGGAAAAAATGTAATGGTTAAAAATATAGTGATAATGACCCTTGTCACATGATTTATTTAGAATTCACATGCACCTCAAAGTGTGGAGAAAATGTAATGATTAAAACATAATGGTGTCTTTTTCCTATTTAGTTTTGTGCCTATTTTGACATAATATCTTAATACTTGCACATGATGCCAATGGTGCAATCATGTGAAAAATTAGACCCATTTAACTAGGTTTTTACTAATCCCTATCTACACACAACCCTATGCTTATTGGCATATCTCACTTCTACATGTACATGTTCTTATACATCTGGATCATTTATACAATATCCTTGCTTATCCATTTATGGATCCTCAAATATCATTTATCTTCCATGATTTATCTTTCTTGTTTGATGTGATTTTAATTTTGTGGTAATAAGATCACCCCCATAGGCATGAATCCAATATACCTGAATTCAAATTTGGTTTACTAGACCCTCTTATCTTTCCCACCTAGAGCCAACTATGTACATGTTTGTGAGATCTATTGTCATAGAATCAAGATACCTCATTCAATCTAGAGCATTTTGAAGAGAAAATCAATAGTGACACATTTATAATTGGTTTATAAAATTGAAATGAATCCAATTTCTAGTCATTTATTTCTTGTCTTTAATCATTTTTCCAAATTCAATGATTTTGCATCCTTACATAGTTTAACACATCAAGAAATGGTAGGATTTCATCATGTGCAAACCAACAATCTATTAACCCCTCTTTACTATGAAAGATCATGCAATATACTATTGGTTTGCACAAAAGAGTGAAGTTTATAAATTATTGGAGATCAATTTGGCTAGTACAAACCAAGTTGTCAACTACAAACTAGACTAAAATCAACAAACTTGACCCGGAGTAGAAAATAAAAGGATATTTTAATTCTAATATCAAGACTATACCTTGATCCCAAGGTACATAGATTCTAAAGTCTTATCCATTTAGTGCTCTCTCGTCAATCCAAGGTACATACGGACACTAGTGAAAGTGAAGATTAAAGGTTTTCAAAAGACAAGTTACGAATTACATCCTAAAGAAAATTGAATTAGTTTTTAATTAAAAATATATATTATTATTTTGATTAAAAATTAAATATTATTAATTAAAGAAACTTAAAAAGTCACAAAAGATATTTAAATAACAAATAGTTGTTATTAAAATTTAAAGAGTAAAATTCTAAGGAATTTTATGATCAATCTTTCATTTGTAGGATGAAAAATAATCATAAAACTAATAAAACTAATCAAACTGATATAAAAGAGACCAACCAAATCATTATGAAGAAGCTAAAGAAACTTTGACGATTGAATAGAAGGGGATACCCAATCTATGACCTTCCTAATGCAATTAATATTAGAGGCTCATTTGATCAAACGATTTGTAACAACATTCTATTCTCTACGAATATGAACAAAAGAGAGAATTCAAAATTTCATTAAAGATAAAGAACAAGGAATTAACATAAGAAATCAACCTTTAAAAAGACTCTAAATTTTCAATTATTTAGAAAAATGATCAATAACATAGAATCCATCTTACAACTTATCTTTTTTCCAACTCTATTTACAATATTTTTTAACATTGAAAACCACTATAATCAAACTAGTCTTTACATTTGATAGTTTAATGTTAGATCTTGACATATGAGGAATTGAAATGAATATGGTAGACATTAACATGGAGAAAAAAATTGTATCTATATAGTATAAATTCCAATACTAAATACCATGAACATTTTAGACTGTCTATATCCCACACCTTACATATTTTAGAGTGTATGGACCAACACCCATTTGACATAATTCAAATAAGAAAAATCTCCTCTAATGATAGAAAAATGCAATGACAAGAAAATAAATTTTCATAAATTGTAGATACTGTCGAGTCAAACCAGAGTGTCCCCTTGTTGGTGCTCTTGTTCTGCAGGAGGCTGGTCTATTGCAATGACACGAAGGCATGGAGAAGAGTGACAATGAAGACATAGAAAACAACAGTGGTGGCGATTACTGAGAGAAGCAGAGCGAAGCCTTGTGTTAAAGGATGGGTTGTGTACTGTGAATATTTTATGGAAGCTATTGAAATCGATATCATTGGGAATGTGTACGCCCACCATGAAATTGTAAAGCTGGAACATATGAAGAAATTGATTCTTACAACCTGTAACAAAATAAACTCCCAGTTAAATAAACTTACAACAAACTTTTCTTAGTATATACAAAACAATCAAAATTTTCTAGATTCCATTGCATGGGTAAATTATTTTTCACGTCATTAATTTAATGATACTAATATTTAATCATCTTGTTGATTAATTAATTATGTTAAATTTGTTAATTAATTTTAATTAATTATTAGCAATAACATCTTATAATTAATTAATTAAATAGATAGCTTTTTAATTATTCTATGTACACATATCTAATTAATATAATTAATAATTTTCATCATCCTAACCTATATTCCACTAATCAATAAAATTAGTTAATTAATGAATTAATCAAATTAATTAACTAAACAATCAAACTTAATCAATCAACTAATTAATTAAATTTGGATGGCAGAATGGATTTCCTTGGTACTTTGGATGCCCTTTTAAGAGTTAGTTCTTTGTTTTATGTCTTATGCTTTATGGCGAAGGAAGAATCATTAAAGGAATTAAATTTTTGAACATTAGCTCTTGATCTCAGTTTCCCTTTTAAGATTATATTTTTATATCATCATATGGTTACAGCAACACTAATGCAAAAAAATGTACTTACAAGAGATGCGTAGAGGAAGAGTGCAGCTGAATAAAAAATGTGGTATACTGTGTCGAATTCTCCAAAGATAGTCTCCCAGGCCAAGCATGCATTAGACGGGACAGCAATGAACAGAAAATACAGAGGATGCAATTCCTTTTGTTGTGTCTTACTGGGAGGCATTAATTTTTCTAATAGTGTCACACTGGGAGACAATCTCTGGTACAGAGTCACTAAAAGTACTAAATAATGGACGAGCCCAACTGCCCAGAAGAATTTTGCCGCTTCCTTCCAACCCAAACGAGCAGCCAGAAGAGATCCCACAAAATTTCCCACCACAGATAAATGTGTAGATGGGTTACCTACTTGAGAGAGCCCTTCTTCTCCAAAAATCCATTGGCCATATATTTTGAGTTCCAAGCCAAATAATGGCGCCATGAAGATGCACCATGCACCATACGGAGGGATGCACAGACTTTGCCACTATCGGAGGCACTGCTACGGCTAATATCAAGCCCGCCACCCATGGCGCAAAGAAGAAGTTCACTCTCATTGGATGACAAAACTCCCTTTCCACAGCCTCCCAGTGATACCATGATTTCAGCAAATAGATGGAAGAGAATATTATGAGTGTGCAAACTGCAAGTGACCACAGGACTAAGTTTATCTGCGGTGAGATATGCAGAAATGCAACTGCAGGAGTTGTAGCTAGAGACTTCCATAAAGAGGCCTGGCTTGCTAACCCGATGCACATCCCAAAACAGGCATTGGAAAATCTTAGCAGAAATGGCCACTCTTCAACCAGAGAACGTAGAATTTTTTTAGTTTCCTGTAAACAGCCACGCCCATCATCATCAGATAACAATATCTGCCGTGTCATACCCCTTATTTAACAGGGGCAGTGATGCCATGCAATAGCATACTATCAGTCTAACTAACAAAATATGTAGATGCATGATAGGCTTGTTCTGCTCAATTATTACTGTATTCTCTAAAATAATTTCTGCAAAAGGAGAGTTCTGAACAGTTATAATATCTCTCTTATATATGTAAATAATACAGTTATGATTGATCAAAGCTTGTGATAAAAATATATTGTCTTGACATTTTGGATGAAAACCTGTGATAGAAACAAATTATATAGATATTTTGCAAGAAAAGTTCTGATAGAAACAGATCACATTGACATTTTGGATAAAAACAGTTAGAGATATAGATTAAAATGACATTTGGATCAAACTAGAAAACGTTATTGAAAGATGCAAACCACTTCTACCATAGGCTAGGAAGATCATTTATGAAAATCTTATGTGACAAAAATAGATTGCATCATCAAAGGGTTGTAGTTCAATTAGTTGGGTACAATTGATTAGGGTGATTGACATGTTCCTTGATTACACCATCCATCAAGGTTTAATGTTCCATAGCAGCAGAAATCGTTTGGGGAAAAAATTCGGCAAACCAAAAGTTCAGGATTTTTTTGAAAAAATCAGAAAAAAAATCATGAAAAATCAGGAAAAAATCGGATTTGAAAAAAATGTAAAAAATAGTAGAAAAAGAGACAAATGCTACTCTTTTTTGAAATTTAAGGTCATTTCCATAGCATGGAGACGTAGAGAGCAAATAAAATAGAGATTTTAACACATGAATTGTAGAAATCTTGCATGTTGTTTATCAAGTTTATGTTTGTTGAGCTTAAAGGCTTTTGTTTCTTGCTTAGGTTGTGAACAAAAGATTGTTTGGAGCACCTCATACAATAGAGTAGTGTATATGTGAGATAAGGAATCAATTGTAATGTAAAATCTTTGCAGAAATGACAACTGAAAAAATTGGAAAAGGTTAGTGTATGAACGATTCATAAATGATACAAGTGACCAAAAGCTTTGAGAAGTCAATTACATGAATGAAATAAAGTGGAAGATGAAAAGTGTGATAAAATAAAGGATTGGCTAAGTGTTAAAATCTTAGGCAGACACTCTTTAAAGTTGTGCAAGCTTGAAATCAGAGACGGTGCATTACCAGTCCAAGAGAATGGTTAAAATCTTAGGCAGACACTCTTTAAAGCTATGCAAGCATCCAAGAGAATGGTTAAAATCTTAGGCAGATACTCTTTAAATATGTGCAAGCTTGCAATCAAAGAATGGAGTCTGAATTCAGGGTAATGCACTGTCTCTGATTTCAAGCTTGCAAAATGATGTCTTTGAATTACAAACATAATCTGCATGCTTGGCATAAAAATGGGTGCAGGATTGAAATATTTCAGGAGCTATTTTATAAGTTTTGAACATGAAGTGAACAACTTTTAATATTCTCTATGTAAAGTAAAGTGTCTATAGGCTATGCAGGTTATAGATTTAGTGTTAGACATTTACATACATTCATTTCATTGTTGCAGTCATCGTCAATGACTGATTTGTCTTGACATTTAAATGATGATTAATCTATGACAAAAAGAGAGACAAAGTAGTATGATCATTGATTTTTGTATAGGTACCACAAATGTTTTTTTTTGGGACCTCAGGACAAACTTGGGCCATATGAGGACTTCAAAATCTTTGGGAAAGATTCGATCAATGTTGTATCTGAGGGCAATAGATTCAAACCTATCACCTAACATCTAAACATACAATGAACTTAAAATGATATGATAAAGTTATTTACAATTTGGGCTGATTTGGTGTAGACTACTCATTCTTTTTGCAGGTTTCATATGCAAAATTTTGACTAACTTGGTCATCAAATTAGCTTCTAAAGTTTTCTTGGCATGGAAGTGGTAAATGCTATAACCATTTATAAGGTCACCTTACATAGGCATGACTAGTGAAAATGGTTGAAATTGCTTATTTTGATTAATGAAGAATCCCTATCGCGACCCTAATTTATAGCTGAAAATGCACAAAATTTAGAGCTTTTAACGTGGGAGTTGTTAGCACGATTTATGGCAATTTTTTTCACGATTTAAAAAAAAAAAATTCACGATTTTCAACGATTTTTTTCCACTCAACAGTCTGCAAAAAAATCCTGAAAATTTCAGCAAGCCTGAGGATTTTTTAAAAATCACAAAAATCATGATTTTTGCTTCTATGATTTAAACCCTTGGAGGTGTGATATAAGGGATGAGATCAGGATCATGTGTTGGGTGACTTTGGTAGAATGGATACCCATCAGTGTTTGACTCTCAATCAAAAGGATATCAACATAGGCTCATGCTCTCATATCGAATAGCAAAATGAACTTATGAATGATATAGAATCCTCCAAAAAAAAAAGACAATAGATTTCATTCACATATATGATCATGCCACCTGATTTATATCAAAAATGGAAAATGTCCACTCCACGAATTGTGGAATAATCTATTTCTATCACAGCCACAAAATATATATATATATATATATAATGTTCCCAAAAACATATAATAGAAATAGGTAATAACATCCATCATCAAAAAGATTTCTATTGGGGTGTGCAATGGTATCAGAAAGATTGATATAAGATAAGAGAATAGTGTGTCCGTCTTCTTTTACTATGAATAAATGGAGAATATAGATACCATACAAGAATTTCAACTTCCAATCGTAGACTCTGATAGGTGAAAGAAATAGTAAAATTCTCAGCAGAAATGCTAGAAATTTAACACATTATAAATTTCGTGTAAACCTAAAGCAAACCTTCTAACATTTAGACCTCTTCAGAAACATCTGTAAAACCTACTCTTATTATTAGAACCAGCTCAGCCACAATACCAGCAACAACAAGCTATGTAAGAGAGTCTGAAATTATAGATATCAGAGAAAAAAATTGTTTACATTTCTCCTGTAGCTTGAGTTCGGCAGATGTATTCCCATGTCTCTTTGGATAACAGTTTTGTTCCTCAGAAGGACCATTGGCGGTCAATGTAGCTAAATAAACGAGGAAGGGTAAACATGGAAGTGAATGGAAACATGGCTTTATATACAAGAAATGGATTGAAATTTCAAATGCAATTGGCAAGAAAAGAACAGGAGACCGTTGAGAGTTAGGTATATATTCTTACTTAACTTCGCTCGTCCATGATTCTCAGACGGCATGGCTTAACACTCTAAGCGTTGAGTCGGCTGGTGTGGAGCCCTCGAAAATCGTCCCTCGCAATTCCCCATCACCGTTAACTCTCATCTTCCGTTACTTCCGCATAAAGTAAATTTTTTAAAATTTGTTTCTTCCGCCCGTAAGATCTCCATATGCAGGTTTTTAACCCGAACAATTTTCATTTGCGCGCCTACTCCTGGCTTGTGCCAAAATGGGAGCTTCGGAACAGGGAATGGACATCCATCGAAACGTAATGGAATGTCGATTATTTTCAGATATCACAGTTGGAAATGATCTGGTAAACACGTATGCAAAAATGTGGAAGCATAGAGAAGGCGCACACACTGTTTGATTAGATACCTCAAAGAAATGCGGTCTCATCGAATGCTATGATTGCAGGCTATGCACAAACTGTCTTTGTTAAAAAGGATTTAGAAACTTTCAACAAAATGCGATTGGCAGGTGTAAAGCCAGAGTTCGCAGCCTCTGCCCGCATCCTCACAGCCTGTGCGAAAATGGGAGCTTTGGAACAGGGTATGGACATTCATCAAACGATGAACGATTGAGGAATTTTGCAGATGTTGTAGCTGCAACTACCACGACAGACATGTATGTGTAGAAAAGCAAGGGTAAAAGAAAGCAGGGAAAACAAACAGAAATGGGACACAAACATACATTGACATTTTATATTCATCAAATGAAAACATTACATAGCTATTTTGAGCTGCTGCTCATTCATACAGACAATACTACGTCCCTTCATTAAACCATGACATTCATTAACTATTGCTGCTGCTACAGAAAATACAAGTTTTTGTTGACAGCATCCAGTTTCCACAGTCTATGATAATTAAGTGCTATTATTTCTGGATTGAAACTGTGTAAATTTTTTGTATCATCAACGTTTTCGAGTACACTCCATGATCCATCATCGGGATGATATGCAAAACAAGAAGAGAAAAATATGTAAAAAGGTAGCAGACTTGGGAGGCTAAATAGTTGAGGAGATTGAGAGGCAAGGTGAGGACAAACAGAAAAAAAACAAGACAAGAGAATGAATAAAATAATAATAAAAAAAAATAGGAAGAGAACTAAATTCTCAAAGAGATTGACAAAAAGAAAACAATCTCAATCACAACCCAAAAAACTTAAAAGATAAAAATAGAGGCTAGCTAAAAACCAACTAACCAACACATTAAGAAAACTAAAAAAGACAATAAATATAACCAAAAAGAGAGAACAAGAAGAAGGAACAAAGCCACAAACTAAGAGAAACACAAGAAAAATAAGAACAATTGAAATCAAGAAAAAACAATTTTGATCCCAAAGTGTTAAATGATAAAATTATGATATTAAATATTTAAAAGAAAAAATAAATGAAATGAAATTTAAAACAAATTACAAAGTCACAAAAAAGAAAGAAAAGAAAAACCAAATAATTAACATTAAAAAAGATTAAAGTAAAGAAAAAAAATTAAATAATGGAAAACAATTAGATAATACAAAAGAACAATTAGATAAAACAAAAGGACAATTAAATGAAACAAAAGAAAGAACAAGAATCAATAAAAGATTAAAGATACAAAATGAAAATAAAAGAAGACAACTTCTTCAAAAGGAAACTTAAGCCTCTTTAGGTTTCCTCTTGCAGAAGTTGCCTTCTTTTATTTTCATTTTTTATCTTTACTCTAATCTTTTATTGATTCTTGTTCTTTCTTTTGTATTATTTATTTGGTCTTTTGTTTCATTTAATTGTTCTTTTGTTTTATCTAATTCTTCTTTTGTATTATCTAATTGTTCTTTCTTTTGTAATATTTAAACTTTTATCTTTACTTTAATCCTTTTTAATATTAATTATTTGGTTATTCTTTTCTTTCTTTTTCTGTGACTTTGTAATCTGTTTTCAATGTCATTTCATTTATTTTTTCTTTTTAATATTTAATATCATAATTTTATCATTTAACACTTTGGGATCAAATTTGTTTTTTCTTGGTTTTTTCTTGATTTCAATTGTTCTTATTTTTCTTGTGTTTCTCTTAGTTTATGGCTTTGTTCCTTCTTCTTGTTCTCTCTTTTTTGTTATATTTATCATCCTCTTTTAGTTTTCTTAATGTGTTCGTTAGTTGGTTTTTAGCGAGCCTCTCTTTTTATCTTTTTAGTTTTTTCGGTTGTGATTGAGATTGTTCTCTTTTTGTTAATCTCTTTGAGAATTTAGTTCTCTTCCTGTTTTTTATTTTTATTATTTTATTCATTCTCTTGTCTTGTCTTTTTTCTGCTTGTCCTCCCCTTGCCTCTCAATCTCCTCACCTCTTTAGCCTACCAAATCTGCTACCTTTTTACATGTTTTTCTCTTCTTGCTTTGCATATCTTCCTAATGATGGACCATGGAGTGTGATCTGAAACGTTGATGATACAAAAAGTTTACACAGTTTCAATCCAGAAATAATAGCACTTAACAAGCTTTTGTGTTTATTGTTCTTCAAAAAATAAGATTACCTTCATTCACCTTACAGCTCTGCGAAGCTAGACTCCATTTGAGAGTAGTTAACAAAATGCAAACTAAAACAATATATAGTGAACTGTGCATATATATACAAGGATAGAGAATAGTAAATTAAATATTATATTTTATGGCACCTAGAAAATGTGTGGCACCTGACATTAGTATATATGTAATCAAATCAAATCTATGCCAAAATTTGTTCTCGATATTTGTCTTTATTGCTAAGATTGATTGCGATCCAATGTTGATATGGAGGTTGATAGGAGCATGCTGATGAGACAGGTCTAGCTGGGAAGTTAATGAAGTTGTTGAGATTATATTCCCAACACTCCCACTTAATCTCAACTATGAATTCCAATTACCTTCTTGATCTTTTCTATTGATGCTTCGACATTTACAATCTTCAAATCTTACGGATCAAACCTAGGAAATCCCAATTTTCTGTTGGAATGCTCTAACCACAAGCTTTGGCCTTCTTGTCACCAGTCCATCATAGATTCATGTGTGATACTCTTGTTTTCCTTAACACCTCCCTTTGAACTACACTGTTTGGTGCTCAGGGATCCTAACATCAATTGACTCTATTGACCTTATTCACACAAATACAAAATGCTATCCTCCTTTTTTGAGCTTCTTTAGCAGCTCCACTTTCTTTTTCCTTGCAGTCTCCTTTCTTGACTGAACTATTCCTTCATACAATGATCTCCCTCCATACCATGATCTATCTTCTTCCCGTGCCTCTTACATTCTCACATGACCTCTGGCTGCAATCAAATCTCCAAACTTGTTTCATTCCTTTCCTCGGCAACTTCTTCTAGAATTTTTTTTTTTGCTTAAACAATCAAAACTGAAGGCCTCTTCTCTGGATTGGCAGCTTTAATCTCTCTTCCATTGCCGGAAACTTCTCATCTTTGCAGCTTCCTTGTAACATTCAAAAAATTTCAAAACAATAACTGCAAGTTACCTTAACTTCTGAGAATTTCTTTTGACCATTGATCTGCAATATTTGTGTTACAAAAACCGCAATCTCCTTTTGCCTGCAATCTTCGAATTTCTTTGACCAGCGATCTTATCTTGAATAAATGAAAACAAAAAACTATGGTTCTCCTCATATACTGTTTGGCCGCCAAAAAAAAAGAGATTATTTTACCTCCAGTGATTATCTTTATGCTTCGATTCAGTCTACCTTCTAATTGGCTGCAACAACATTTCTTTTTCTATGTCCCGTTACAAACTCCTTTACTCCTCGAATCAGTAGATTGAGTCTTCTTCTTATTGGCAGCATACAGTCTTCAAACAGCAATCAAAATGGCAGCTTATCTTCAAAGTCTCCCTGGCTGGGCGATTCCTTCTTATCAACAGCTGCGCCTCATGGAACAGCGATTATTTCCTTCCTTTCTGAGCTTGATCTGCAGATCCGATCTCCTTTTCGATTCTCCTTAACTTGATATTTTCACAACAGCTTCCCTATGGCTTCAAATTCTTCTAACGAACTCTTTGATTCACTTGGCAGCTAATCTTCTTCAACGACTGCTATGGTGGTTTCCTTGGCTATTTCAATGACCTTTGATTGGGCAAACTTTTCAACTTTTTTTCCTCCAACAGCTGCGGCTGTACTTTGGTGATTTTTTCCACCCTTTCCTTTAGGGATTGGGACCTTAATCCCTCTTAGCAAAGGACTGCACTTTTCTTTATGCTTTGATGATCATTTTTAGAACACATATTCATTAGCTCCTTCTAGCAGTTTCTGCCCATCAGCTCCTTCACAGGTCCACGATTTCTTTTCTCATACAGAGACTTGTATTATATTTGTAATGGCCTTCTAAAAACCTTTCACAGCGATTCTCCTCCAGTGACTGTGCAATGAAAGTGACTCTTTTATCTTTGCATTAGCTTGACTTGACTCTATCTCCTCCTACGAACTTCCATCAATCATTCAACGCATTGTTTTGGACTGGCCTCTTTTCAACAGCCACCCATGAACTTCTGCAAATTTTTAATCCAAGAAAAACTTCTCGAACAGCGTTTGATACCATTTGTAGAAATGCAAGGGTAGAAGAAAGCAGGGAAAACAAACAGAAATGCGACACAAACATACATTGACATTTTATATTCATCAAATGAAAACATTACATAACTATTTTGAGCTGCTGCTCATTCATACAGACATTACTACGTCCCTTCATTAAACCATGGCATTCATTAACTATTGCTGTTGCTACAGCAAATACAAGCTTTTGTGTTTTTTGTTCTTCAAACCATAAGATTACCTTCATTCACCTTACAACTCTGCGGAGCTGGACTCCATTTGTGAGTAGTTAACAAAATGCAGACTAAAACAATATATAGTGAACTGTGCATATACAAGGACAGAGAACAGTAAATTAAATATTATATTTTATGGCACCCAGAAGACGTGTGGAACTTGGCATTAGTAAATATGTAATCAAATCAAATATATGCCAAAATCTGTTCTCAATATTTGTCTTTATTGTTGAGATTGACTGCGATCCAATGTTGATATGGAGGTTGATAGGAGCATGCTGATGAGACAGGTCCAGCTGGGAAGTTAATGAAGTTGTTGAGATTATATTCCCAACAGTATGCAAAACGTGTAAGCATAGGCAAGGCACGTGAACTGTTTGACAAACGCCTCCAAGAAATTTGTTATCATGAAATGACCTGAATGTCGGATATCCCAAATGTGGAAGCATAGACAAGGCACCTGAACTATTTGAAAAAAATGCTTCAAACCACATTTTTCTAATGGAACACCTGATTGCAGGATATCAACAGAGGGTTTGTTGAAAAGGCTTTAGAAACTTCCAACCAAACGAAATTGGTAGGTGTACAGCCAGACTCTACAACCATTGCCAGCATCCTCCCATTGCAGGATATCAACAGAGGGTTTGTTGAAAAGGCTTTAGAAACTTCCAACCAAATGAAATTGGTAGGTGTACAGCCAGACTCTACAACCATTGCCAGCATCCTCCCAGCCTATGCCAAAGAAATTTCTTCTATGGAATAACCTGATTGTAGGATATGAAAAATGTGGAAGTTTAGACAAAGCACCTGAACTGTTTGACAGAATGCCTCAAAACACATTTTTCTAATGGAAAGTCCTGATTGCAGGGTATCAACAAAATGGGTATGTTGAAAAGGCTTTAGAACCTTGTCCTTCTTAGGTTCCTCAGAGGAGAACTAGGTTGCAATTACATGCACAATGGACCTTCTCTAGCTTTGAAATATCCCTATGAAGATGAAGAATGTCTTGACAATCCATTTTAATTATTATGTTTTAGCTTTTTATTAAAGGTCTATTGTGTATATGATGTAATAGTTTTGGATGGGTAGTGTATTTAGAGAATATAGTTTTAACAAGTAATGCAAGTTATGAGTATCGACGAAGGTTTTGCATTCTAAATCTGTAGATTTGAAAACAAAATGCCTCTCCTCTAAAACCAGCTGATACAAATGAGTTGAACAGTAGAAAGAAGAAAAAAAACAGTTATAAGATAGTTCATATACTACGCTACTCAAAACCTCTCATAAAGAATTAGGATCCAAAGATATTCAATGATATTCAGAACCAGAAAAATCTGCTCTGTTTTCAAAACAGAGTTTTGTTCATATTGCAGCCTATTTAATAAAGAATACAGAACATGGATATATAGAGTTCGATGCTCCTCAGTTAAAACAAGGTGAATCTTCTAAAATCAGCATGCAACGCATGCTTTATTTGCAGAAAGCAAAAAAACAAAGCTTTAAAAGAAAAGACTGCTTTAAAACTAAACTTGTAGTTAAGGATAGCAGTCTTTTTTCCCTTATTACAACTAAAACTTAAAGCAAATCTAAACAAAACTATGACTGAGAATGGTGAGCTTTTTCTAGGCTGGAAAAACAAATCTTATCGCATCAATTATCTTTTCATGATAAGAGTTTGCCAACATCAATTATCCACATACTCCCCCTTGATGCTAAGAGGGCTCACAATCTGATCTCGAAGTAACATAAACTGATCTCTTGCAACTGCTTTGGTGAAGATGTCTGCTAACTGATCCTGAGTACTGATGTGTTTCAATTCAACTTCCTTCTTCTGTACTAAATCACGGATGAAGTGATACTTCAAATCAAAATGCTTTGTTCTACTGTGATGGACTGGGTTCTTTGCTAACTTGATGGCACTTATATTGTCACAATAAATCACTGTAGGTTGAATCTGTTTCTCACCAATTTCTTCTAAAACTTTTCTAAGCCAAAGAGCTTGTGTACCTGCTGAGGTGACTGCAACATACTCTGCTTCTGTGGATGAGAGAGCAACCATGCTTTGTTTCTTGGAACTCCAAGTAATCAAACCAGTACCAAATGAGAAACAATTTCCAGATGTAGACTTACGATCATCCATACTACCTCCCCAATCTAAATCACTAAAGCCAACAAGATTGAATCTCTTAGAGGAATAGTAATGAATACCATAATTTAGCGTACCTTTCACATACCTCAAAATTCTCTTAGCTTCCTTCATGTGGATTTTTGATGGATTTGTCATATACCTTGAAACAAGTGAAACTGAATATGCAATATCAGGCCTTGTGTGGGTTAAAAACATCAAACTCCCAACTATACTTCTATAATCAGTCTCATCAACTAATTCAGCACCATCATTCCTACTCAACACAACTCCATGAGCACTTGGAGTGGAGTATGGTTTACAATCAACCATGTCAAACTTCTTCAACACATCTTTTGCATATTTGGTTTGGCAAATGAAAATTTCTTTTTTACATTGATAAACCTCCATTCTTAAAAAATATTTCATGAGACCAAGATCTTTCATTTCAAGTTCTTTCATCATAGCAATTTTGAACTCATCTTTCATCTTGGAACTACTACCCATATACAATAAATCATCAACATACAAACTTATAATAAGAATATTATTACCTTCTTGTTTGTAGTAAAGGGTAGGTTCACTCTTACTTCTCTTGAAGCCATTCTCTTGAAAGTATCCATCAATTCTTGCATACCATGCTCTTGGTGCTTGCTTGAGGCGATACAAAGCCTTCTTCAATTTGTAGACTTGATTCTCTTTTCCTTCCACTTGAAAACCTTGTGGCTGTTCCACATATACTTCCTCTTCTAAGTACCCATTCAAGAAGGCACTTTTCACATCCATATGTTGTATGCTCCAATTCTTTTGAGTTGCTAATGAAATCAGCATTCTGATGGTCTCTTGTCTTGCAACTGGTGCAAACGTCTCTTCATAGTCAATCCCATACTTTTGTGTGAAGCCTTTAGCAACTAATCTTGCCTTATGTCTTTCAACACTTCCATCACTGTTATGCTTAGTCTTGTAAATCCATTTGGTGCCAATCTTCTTCTTGTCATGTGGAAGCTCTGTAAACTCCCAAGTATCATTCCTATGAATGGAATCCTTCTCTTCTTGCATTGCTTGCACCCAAACCTCATTAGTGCATGCTTCTTCAAAACATGATGGTTCAAAATCAGCCTTGGTAAATAGAGAAAAATTAACTGTCCCACCTATTGGATTTTCTTCATGTACTTGATTTGCACTCCTTTGATAAATATCACTCAAACTTCTTACCTTCCTTCTAGAACTTGGAGTTGAAGTTGGACTTGAATAATTAGATGAGGGGCTACTTGGTGGATTTATAGCACTTGGAACAGAACATTAGTGGGCTTCTCATGATCAACATCATCATTCAAAATAGATTTTGTCTTCTCCATATGGCCTTTTTGATGACCATAAACTCCCCCTTCATCAAAAATCACATCTTTTGAAACAATAAGCTTATTAGTGAGAGGATTATATAACTTATAAGCTTTGCTTTCCTCACTATACCCAACAAAAATACATGACTCACTTTTTGCATCTAACTTTTGTCAATTCTGATCAGGTACATGAACATAAGCTAAACAACCAAAAACTCTGAAATGATTAACATTAGGCCTTTTCTCATTCCATGCTTCGTAAGGAGTCATCTTCTCAAGTGCACTAGTGGGACTTCAATTGAGAATGTATACTGTTGTAGCAACTGCATCTCCCCAATAAGAGTTACTCAATCCCTTGGTTTGTAACATGCTCCTTGCCATTTCTACCACAGTGCGGTTTTTCCTTTCAGCTACCCCATTCTGTTGAGGTGTGTATGGAGTGGTGAGTTGCCTCCTAATGCCATTCATATCACAATAATCTTGAAAGACTCTTGAACAAAATTCTCCTCCATGATCAGTCCTTAAACATTTGATTTTGCACCCTTTCTCATTTTCCACAAGTGTTTTAAACCTCTTGAATGTATCAAGGGCTTCATCCTTAGCCTTCAAAAAATACACCCAACATTTTCGTGAGTAATTATCAATAAAAGTGATAAAATATGATGACTTACCCAAACTCTTTGTTTGCATAGGTCCACACATATCTGAATGAACAAGTTGAAGGGGGTAATGGGCCCTCCATGCAGTGCCTTTTGGAAAATTTTCTCTTGCATGCTTTTCTTTAGCACATCCTTCGCAAACCTCCTTGTGCTCTTCAACCTTGGGCAAACTAGAAACTAATGCTTGTGAGGTCAAAAGCTTCAAACTATGAAAGTTTAAATGGCCATACCTTAGATGCCATAGCCAACTTGTATCCCCATATGCCATATTGGCAACACTGTTGTTATGTTCTCCAAACCTCAATGGGAACATCCTATTTTTCATCATAGGCACAACTGTGACTACTCTGTTACCCTGACTCTTATCAAAAATTGTACATTTCTTATTTTCAAAGACAACTCTATAGTTCTTCTCACATAATTGTCCAACACTTAACAAATTATGTTTTAACTCAGGAGTGTAATAAATGTCTTTAACACTCTTCATACCTTCTTTTGTGTGGACCTCCATAACTCCTTTTGCAGCAACCACCAATGATTTATCATCACCGAGCTGAATCTTTGACTTGAAACTTTCATCCTTTGTTGAAAACAACTTCCCATTTCCTGACATATGGTTAGAGTATCCTGAATCTAGGTACCAAACATCTTTACTAGTATTTTCACTTTTAGAATAAGATAAGAATAAATTATCTGGAGGATTTTCATAACTTTCTTGAGCATAATTAACATTTTTACCTTCTTTTAATCTACATTCTCTTTCAAAATTTCCATACCTATTACAATGGTAACATTGAACATTCCTTTTATCAAATCTTCCTCTACCTTTGCCTCTTGAACCACCTCTTCCTCTTGAAAAACCTCTGCCTCTACCTCTTGAATTATTTTTATTTTAACCTTTACCTTGGCTTTGATTTCTTTTGCTACTACTGCTGCCATCATCATTCTTTGTGATTTGTACTTTGGAGGAAAAGACTTTCTCAACACTTTCTCCAAAATAATCTTTTAATCTTTCTTCATGTGAGATCAAAGATCCAACAAGGTGATCGAATTGAAGGGTTGTCAAATCCTTATTTTCTTCCATTATTATGGCAACGTGATTCCATCTTGGTGTGAGAGATCTCAACACCTTTTTTATCAGAACTTCTTTGTTCACAATTTCTCCAAGTGTAGCCATCTTATTGACCACATCTTTTACTCTGAGACAATACTCACTCACACTTTCTCCTTCTTGCATTTTTAAATTCTCAAATTCTCTCTTCAATGTCTGTAACTTAACAACTTGGACTTGATCACTGCCTTGGTAAGCTTCTTTTAGAGTCTTCCAGGCATCCTCAGCTATCTTTGCACCTGCAATTCTTGGAAATAGACTCTTGTCTAGAGCTATTTGAATATGAAACAATGCTTGAAAATTCTTCTTCTTAGCCTCCTTCCTGGCTATTCTTTCATTGAATGGGAGGGCATTCCAATCAGCTGGCTCCTGGTAACCTGATTCAACAATCTCCCACAAATTTTTTCCTATTAAAAATGTCATCATTTTTATACACCAATAATCATACTCATTTCCATCAAATTCTGGAATGGGCAAGCTATTAGAATTTGACATGATAATCTTTGGCAAAATTCCAACAACTAGATCTTAAACCCAAAACAAAATACCTGCTCTGATACCAAATGTAGATTTGAAAACAAAATGCCTCTCCTCTAAAACCAGCTGATACAAATGAGTTGAACAGCAGAAAGAAGAAAAAAAACAATTATAAGATAGTTCATATACTACGCTACTCAAAACCTCTCATAAAGAATTATGATCCAAAGATATTCAATGGTATTCAGAACCAGGAAAATCTGCTTTGTTTTCAAAATAGAGTTTTGTTCATATTGCAGCCTGTTTAAAAAAGAATACAGAACATGGATATATAGAGTTCGATGCTCCTCAGTTAAAACAAGGTGAATCTTCTAAAATCAGCATGCAACGCATGCTTTATTTGCAGAAAGCAAGAAAACAAAGCTTTAAAAGAAAAGACTGCTTTAAAACTAAACTTGTAGTTAAGGATAGCAGTCTTTTTTCCCTTATTACAACTAAAACTTAAAGCAAATCTAAACAAAACTACGACTGAGAATGGTGAGCTTTTTCTAGGCTGGAAAAACAAATCTTATCGCATCAATTATCTTTTTATGATAAGAGTCCACCAGCATCAATTATCCACAAAATCATGGCCTCAGTTTTCTCTAGTATATCCTAGCTCTAATAATCGAGCAATCTATTTTTATTAAAAAAAAATGTATTTTTGTGTTAAATCTTTTTTCTTTAATATTAATATACTGTATTTTTTGTCAATTAAAAGAACATAATAGTGTAGGATCAAAAAGTTGTCTTGGCTTACATTAGCATAGTTTCTCAACTAGATGACAGGTTAGGTTTTGTTCTCTTAGGCTTTGTCAAGAAAAAATACATGATTCAATGTGCAATTTGATAGGAATTTTTTTTACTTATGTGAGTGTAATCTTAAATCTATTGGACATTAGTTTAAGTTTGTAAATATGTTTGTACGACAAGTAGTCCAATTGATTGGTGTGTAAGAATGCAATATTTTTATGAATAGTTATTTTCTTAAAGTTTATATTGAGATACAAATGAATAAAAAATATCTAAATAAAAATATCTAAAACATATAAACTATAGAGTACCCTAATAATTGTGAGGCTCTTTTGTGATTCCATGCTAGTATGATTTAGTATAATAGGAAGGTTATCTATAGTTTAGAAGGCTATTTAATATATAACTTCTATAGTAAAAGATCCTATAATAGACATTTGGAATAAGTATTAGACAATATATAAATATTAGATAAAAAACATTAATGTAATATTTATAAGATATATATAATTAATGAAGGGTGTTGAAAATTGGGTTAACAATAAACTTGTATAAAATTACAAGCTATCAACACCTACTAAGGAATATAGACATGCATGTACTAATATTATTTTAAAATAAATAACAATTAATCTATGGTGTATAGTTTAAGTAGTTAGGGGATATTACATAAGCACCATTAAAAGGTAAATATTTTACTATGAAGATCATTGTAAAAACATGGATAGCTTGTTAAATTTAAGATTATCATTATCAAACTATGTCTTAAAAAGTATAAAAGAGTTGGTAGGATAAGGCATTATAATAGCCTAATTTTATTTTTTAATCGATGTTTAGGTGAAAAATATTTTTGAGAACAAATGTATTAGGTCCATATTTTAAGAGATAGAAAGTAATATAGAAAATGGGTCCTTGTTGGCTAGCTTTTCTTATTTTATATTATATTCAAAAATCTCTAGAGAATAAAGTGAGGATAAGAATTTTAGTATTTCATATGTATCTTGGGATAGAACAAGGTATGAATCTTTAAGTTTAATTGTGTACTTAAATCATGGTCTTGGAAACTAGTCAAGATACTTATATATAGTTGTTATGTTGTACAATATTTTTGTTTATCCTTATATGATAAACCATATTTATATGTTTTAAATTTATGTGTTCATATTTATGTTTTACTTAGAACATACTTAATTTATTTATTTTATTCTAATGTGTTAAGTCCAACGTTATGGATACACCAATGCATCTTGTTGTGTTTGTTGAAATCTCAAGAAAGGGATCAAATGGGAGTGTAAGAAGCTTCAACTTTATTGTGCTTACCATGAATATTGGTCCCATTATAAATGCATCAAAAATCCACAAGGTTTTGATGAAGTTTCCTTGGTGTTGTCATGAACTACTTGAGAGGGTAAGAGAATGGTTGTTTCTACACATTTATCAAATGTGAACTAGTTGTAAGCCTTTCTTGATGTGTTGGATAAGTTCGCTATGATGTATGATAAGTTTGATGGGTTGTTTTTCTTTCTAAAAGATATATTATTTGATTGATAGTATGGATGGGGTGGAGATGCTAAGTTGATATGTGTATTTGAGCATTACTTTGATGACATGTAGTGATGGTTAAGATTTTATTTTTTTTCCTTTGCAACCTTGCCTTGTAAAGTTTTGAATGAAATTATAAACAAGTTTCTCACCATCTCTTGAAATGTTTTAATGTCTATGTAGTTGGATGATTTTTTATGTTTTTAAATAAAATGTTTATGGTTGTGTGACTTATACAGAAATTTTGTATATGTTTTTGTTTTTGTTTTATAATATTTTCTATCAACATGGTTTGCTTTAATAATATTTTGTATTTTATAAACTATCTCACACCATTTCCATTAATATCAAGTGATTTATGGAAGAAATTATGGAGCATTAGGAGAGAAATTAAGGTACTTACAATGTATCAAATTGTTATGTACCTATGGATATGATAATTTAAGGTATTTAGGTATTTAACTAGCTTTGTAGTTAGTAAGGAAAAATAATAACATAATTATGCATTATTAGGATGGACGTTAACTTTCCAAGTAGGTGTTGATGTGCATTTTAAGTAGTTCAAAAGTGAATATAATCACATGATTATTTCACTAAATTTCATAAGGAAAATAGTAGCTATAGCAATTCCATATCAAGAACAAGAACTTGATGAATTCTATCAAATTACTTCCAATACTTAAAATATGTTAGATCAAGAACTTGAATGAATCATGAACTAGGAAGGAAAGTGACCATAGAAATATATAGTTTATGAATAAGACTTGTAAGGAAAAACATGCAAAATATATAAAATGTGCCTCAATATATTATCAAGTACAAGATTATATTAGATGTATTCCCTATTCAAAAAACTTCTCAATGGGTGTTCAAGGCCACTCCTAAGGTACCAATAAAGTATAGGCCTACATATGCAAAAATTTATTAAGAGCTAACTATGTAAACCCCATATATAAATAATCAAAGTATTAAAAAAATACCGAGGTAAATTCTAATAGCCTAGATTTAAACCACCATCCTATGGCTCTTTGCAAAAATTCAACGATCTAAATCTAAATAATTTAAGTATGGGAGGTTATTGCTAGAATTAATTATAATAAATCTTAGAGTCCCATCATGAGAATTTATCTATCAAGACTATCCTTTCATACTAGCCTCCTTTGCAATATTGAAGCCTATTTTTGTTTCCAATTCTTAATAACTCCTAACCATCGATTCCTTAATAAAATTCTTGACCATGGATATCTTAGAATAAATATCTAATTGAAACATGTCCCTAGGAGGAAAGAAGCCTTAGAAAGGATCCTAAGTCAAGAAAATCTCGTATTCATTACTCTATCAAGGGAAATCTAAGTAATTGATTGACCAATCTTAATCACATAGTGATGTCTATCCTCTAAATGGAAGTATGAATGTTGCCCCTAGAAAACTAGAATTGATCAAAGGAAGTATTAAAAAAAATATTTGAGGAAAATTCTAATAGCCTAAATTGAAACCACTATCTTATGGCTCTTTGCAAGATTCAATAATCTAGAAAGTCTAGATAAGTTATGTATGGGAGGTTTTTGTTTGAATTAATTATAATGTCTTTGATTCCCTTCATGATAATTTCTCTATCAAGACTATCCTTTGAGACTAGCTTCCTTTTTAATATTGAAACATATTTTTGTAATGAATCCTAACCATTAATTCCTCAAGAAAATTCTTTCCTATTGATGTCTTAGAGTAGACCCATAATGGAAATATGTCCCCAAGAGGAAAGAAACCTTGGCAAGAGTCTTAATTCAAGAAAAAACCCTATTCATTAATCTATTAAGTGAAATCTAAGTCACTGATTAACCAAAGTTAGTCATGTAGTGATTTGCCTATCCTCTAAGTGAGAATCTCAATGTTGCCCCTATAAAAAACAAGAAATTAAATTATGTTAAGTTGAAATTACAAGAAGCCTCACATCCACTAGGAGTTATAGCAATAAAGAAGTTTCAAATCTAAACATGAGATATTGAGTAAAATAAAATTTATAAGTACCCATATGTGTAGGAAATTTTAAATATATCACATGTCAAGATTGAAATTGAGCACTTTAATAACTTAAAATTTTCAAGGTTCTTATGTCCATGTTATGTTATTCTTCATGATGTCTTAATATTTTTGGAACTAAGGGCCTATGCATATCAAAAAATTTGAAGTTCCCGCATTTGTGGCAAGTACTAGAGTGGATTTTCTAACTATTGATGCCCCAACTATATCTATATCCACTTATGTTCTATAGTGAATCTTCACATATATGTGTTTATAGATAGTTGAGAATTAGAAGCTAATTATTATTAAGTTCAAACTTGAGTGCACAAATTAGTCAAAGTTAGTAGGCTTCTTAGGTCTACAAAACCTATAGATAAATCATTTGAGTCCAAAACCAAGCTCCCAAATAAATTAGGATTGATAATATGTTTGTGCCTAAGATGCTGAGATTCAAGAAACCTAGCAATTAGTGATAGTGTTTGTTTTAAATTTAAACATAAGAAAAAAGATTTCAAATATTAAACTTAAAATTAAAGTATGAAAAATATTCTTGGGATTTCATGAATGTGAAAAGGTACAAATCAGAGTTGGCCATGTCTTCCCATACTGATTTTATTAAAATTTGATGGTTTAACCTATATTAAATCTTTTCTAAAGGTCCATCTCTTAGATATCACCCTATGTTAAGATAAAATAAGGACTTTTTAAGACCTATACATGAATACCTAAGCTCAATGTTATTATCAAACCCAAGAATCCAAGTATGTTGATCCAAGAGAATTTTTGGATGACTTTTCATAGGGATTTATTGATTTTGTAAGACTAAATTCCTATATATAATGTGAGAAAAAATTTAAGAAGTTCAATAAAATAAATAGTCTATTTTTTGCTAAGTCCATTGGGCTATCCTATATGGTATCAAAGCATGGTTTAAATCTAAGGGCCTAGTGGCCATTAATGATAAAATTTTATGTTTAATTTTGAGATTGATTAGGTATTGATCATGCAACTACTTTATTGATGCAAGTAGTAAGAAAGCTAAAGATAAAATGTGATTCTTTTGTAGTGTATCAATAGGAAATACTTATAATTGTTGAATGATTTAAATTCAACCATGAGGAAGAAGAAGAGAGAAGATGGTCTAAGAAGGATAAGAGTAGTTCGAATTTATGAGTTAGTAAGCTCTAGGAGGAAAAAGACCAAGGGCATTGGGATTAGAGAGAACCCAACAAAATAAATAATGAAATATTAAAATCAATTGCAAAAGAAAGACTTCTCATTCAGCATGAAATAAGAGACTGGATCTTGCCAAGGAAACTAACAAATTAATAGTTGGATAATATTGGAATGAGAAAAAAAAGGAACCTAAATGTGGGATGGGACCTCATAAATTCTAAGGAAGAAACCATCTAAATAAATTTCCAAGAACAAATCCATCTCTTAAAGCTCATCATTCTAGATTCTTTCCAAAAAACTATCTTCCTTGTCTTCATTGCATAGAAATGTGTATACTTATGATAACATTCCATTTTAAAATCAACTAAAAAAATAGTTAGCCACGATGTATAAGTCTTTGGACATGATGGAATGAATCTACCACTATAAAATTTAGGCATGAAACAAGTACAATAACTCAAGATTCTTAATGTAGTTGTGATTAAGTATTGTAAATAAACATTAGATGTGGCATATGGAATTTAGTCTTCACTGGCATTTTTTAAGTATGCAACTAATGCAAAAATATTCAATTCCATCTTACCTCTTTCTCCTATATACATATAGACATATTGGGTAAACATAGATCACAAAGTTCATTATAATAGTCAAATATAATTATAGTTAAGTTCATGAATTTAGAGATAATATACATTCACCTTTATTAAAACTAGAGTTATTCATTAATTCATAGAATGTAGGAACATGTGTTACCAATAATTAACTGTAGAGTACTTTTCTTAGAGGCTAACCCAAGTATCATGCTTTCTTTTCCTCTTATCCACCATTACAATTTGTGGTATTCAACTTCATATGGGTGTCATTGAGGCGTGTGGCCATTCATAGGTTTTCAACACCTTTGATTGGTGCAAGGATTATACCATCTAAGAAATTTTGTAGCTAATCTCTAGAACCAATCCAAGAAAACCATGGAATCCACCACATAGCTAACTTATAAAAATTATTGAATCCACCACTCAGCCAGTCTAGAACTCAATATCACTAGATTGACCAATTGACACATGCACAAGCATGCATACATAGAGACACAAACATGACTCTAAACATTTAAGTCAGAATTGCATTCAACATAACTTGGGGGGCTACAACCACTTAAATGGGCCCTAGCACATGCCAACAAGAAAATACCTTGATGACAATGTAGCATCTTGCTATACCAAAGCAACTCTATCCAACTTTAAACTAAGATAGAAACCATCCTAAGGAAACCTTATTAATCACTTGAGGTAACACCTCACTATGGCTACACATATTCAACCTGTCATTGAGATAGAAAATACCCCATCTCTACTGGGATGATCATCATTTGGAAATTTGATTCACCAAACTAGCCATTATGTTACATTATGCATGAATGATCATCAAGTTAAATCCTATCTTTAAAATGAAAACTATAAAACTCCATTAAGACCTAAAGGATGATGAACAACTCATGGAGTCTTTCTTCTCACTAGATCACATGAATATTATACTATAATAGTTCAAACTCATACACAAGGATCCCAACTTAGACATGAGACCATGAGACTCATGAATTCACAAACATAGAATGATATATTCACAAAACAACCACATTGAAAACTCTAGCATGGACATAGATCATCACAATTTAATAACATCACAAATCACATACATAATCCATATCAAAAAAATATTATTTCACTAGTTTCAAACTAAAAACAAAGGTCATCTAAACTGTCCTCAACTCCCTTGATCTCAAATATAGCTATGATATGAAAATGAAAATTATAACTACATTTTGCATGCATATCTACCATAGCAATTACAACAACCTCTAGCAAAATCCCTCTATGGATATCCATACCTTATTCCAAAGTTCTCATTTGGTAGAAGTTGGGAAGATGTTGGAAATGGTTGTATAGTCCGGCTGTACACCTGCCAATTGCATTTGGTTGGAAGTTTCTAAAGCCCTTTCAATAAACCCATTGTGTTGATATCCTGCAATCAGGCGTTCCATTAGAAAAATGTGCTTTGAAACATTCTATCAAATAGTTATCATGCCTTGTTATTCTTCCATATTTGGATATTTGACAATCACGTCATTCCATGAGAATAAATATCTTGGAGGTGTCCTATAAAATAGTTTATGTGCGTTACCTATTGTGGACATGGAAAAAATATCCCTTTTTGCTTGCTTGATTTATGAATAATTAATGATAAATTAGACTTAATGAGGCCTTGATTTAGTGTTGTCAAGTGTTTTACACATCCACACTAGGTCTTGGACCCTTGCAAAATGAATAAAATGCATCTAACAATATCTTGTAAAGGTGTTGTAAAGTGTTGTAAAAGAGTTTCACACTTCTCTAGACTTAATGGACTTATTCTTCCCCTAATTCAATGTATTTAATTGAATCTTCACATTAATCTAGAAGGCTTGTAAATTATACCTAATTCTAATCTAGCGTTGTAATCTGTCTTAACATTCACATTGGATATTGTGCCTTTCTAGGCTATGTGGACCTCATTTTAATGATGTAAAGTGTATTTAATCACACTTTCACATTGAAATTTGTATTCCTAGCCCTAATTACCCTTTTCATCATCATTAATAGGCCCCTATGGCCCCATATTGTGCATCCTGAGGCATATTTTGATCAAAGACCTGATAAATCATCATCCAAACTTGATTTCATCACTCCCTGGCAATCTAGCTGACAAAAGAGCCCATGTGGGACCAAGTCACCCATCTGGGTGAATTAGTCCCATCTAGGTGGGACTAAGTCGTCTAGCTTGGTGACAGTCCCATTTGGGCTATTTTTGAGGTTTAGGCGAGAAAAATTAGATTTTAAGTTTATTTTTCCTTCATGTTGACCTTGGGGATCAATTAATGGAAAAATTAGGAGGATTTACTATAAATACAAGCTTATAAACCCTAATTCATAACTCATTCATCATTTATCTTCCACATCAAGTCAAGCAAGCTAGGATTTTAACATTTCAAGTCAACAAGATAGCATTTTCAAACATTTGAGGGCAGATTCTTCATCTATTGCCACAAAAATTCAAGATCAATCATTATGGAAAGTCTCTAACTCCATTCTTTCATGCTTCATTACATTATTTCTTCATTTTGGTTTAATTACCTAAAAAGGGGTTTGACCAAGGCAAACCCCCATGTCCTAACATCCAACATTTCTTTCTCTTTCATTGTGTGTTTGTAGACTTAGGTATCTTGAAGGCTTGAAAATCATTGAAGGATAAGTTGCAAAGTTTTTGAGGTCATCTCCTTGTTGGCTAGGTCAAAATATCAACCAAAGGTCATTTATAGTGCCGAATTTGACAATTTCATAACCAGACACCTAGAGGAATAAAAAGTGCAAACTGAGGGCTTTTGTTTCCACTTTCGGATTTTTAGCAATTTAGAAGTGGACTAAGTCACCATCAATGGTGAATTAGTCCCAATGCACTTGTTTTTTAGAAGTTTTTGTGGATCTGCATACCCATTTGGCTGAAATAGGCTCTAAAGTAGTTTTCCAGATCAAGGACTAGGTCACCCAGAATGGCAGAAGTGTCCCAGTAGGCTAAAATTTTAGGATCAACAACATTTCCAGCATCCATTCTAATCTGCAACAAATTTTCAGGTGCACCTCTTTAGTTTCATTCACTTATGTTATTGTTCGTTTACATTTCTAAGTCTTTTTGCATACATCATTGTGTTTTTAAACAAGGTGCATTTCTTTAGTTTTCATTTAATGATCAATATATTTTACCAATATTTTGCATTTTGACCATTTCATTTAGGCATATTTCATCCACATTTCGTTAGTCTTGAGTGGGGACATTGCCCATTTTGGCCCATCTCTCTCCTTTTAGGTGAAAAACCCTAGAAGTGCAAGGGAGTCTTAGGGTGCCAAAATCTTTGTCCACACCTATGCTCACATGATTTTCATACATGTCTACCAAGGTATTTGCAAGATAAACATCTGCAAAATTCCTCTATCATTCATCATTTGATGAATGTCCATACCATGTTCCAAAGCTCCTATTTTCATACAAGCTATGAGGATGCTGAAAGAGGTTGTGAACTATGGCTTTACACCTACCAATCACATTTTGTTGAAAGTTTCTAAATCCTTTTCAAAAAATGCATTTTGTGCATATCCTACAATCATAACATTCAATGAGACCACATTTATTTGGGGTATCTAATCAAACAGTTCGTGTGCCTTCTCTATGCTTCCACATTTTTGCATACATGTTTACCAGAGTAGTTCCAACTATGATATCTAAAAATAATCGTCATTCCATTACATTTCGATGGATGTCCATAACCTATTCCTAAGCTCCCATTTTGGTACAAGCTAGGAGTAGAAGCGCAAATGAAAATTGTTTGGGTCAAAAATTTGCATGTGGAGATATTATGGGTGAGAGAAACTGTAGCATAGAAAAATGTATCTTTGGACATTTTCACACTCATTTGGGTCTTTCTTGTGGATGTTGGCCTAGTTTTTCCTTGATTTAATGTTGTAATGTGGTCAACACATTCACATTAGGTCGTGGGCCCTTGTGAATCAAGAAGAATTTTATAATGCCTTGCAAAAGTGTTGTGAAGTGTTGTAACACACTTTCACACTTTTCTAGGATCTTATTATTATATTTCACTTAAATAACTTATTTTTATTACCTACCAAGCCTTATTTCAAAGTGTTGTAATAAAATTTCACACTTTTCTAGGCTTTTCATCAATAATTTGACCATTTCTTATGCTTTAATTGGCCCATTTTATGTCTATAGGCCTTACTTAAGCATACTTTTTAGAATAAACCTGATAAAAATCATTTAAAATATTTAATTTTTGACACCTACTTAAAATTTCTTAAGTGGGATCCATTCGCCATTATTGGACTCATACGCCACTACTAGCGGATGAGTCCCGTTTGGCTCAAAAATCAAAATAAATTCAAAATTCTAGCACGTTTTTATTTTCTAAGACCTAAGGTCAGCCTGTGATGTAGTATCTTTCAGAATTAGGGCATAATTGTGTATAAATATAAGGTTTTTCTATTCATTTCACCCCCAATCATTCATTCATCATGCAATCAATTCAAGCAAACTAGGGTTAATCATATCAAGACTTCACAAGATCAATTCTAACGCATTCAAGGGAAGATTCTTCATCCATTGCTACAAAAATTCAAGATCCATCATCATGGCGAGTTTCTAATTGCATCATTTCATGTTCATGCTTCACCATCTTATTTCATCATTTTGGTTTAATTACCTAAAAGGGATTTGACCAAGGCAAACCTCTATCCTCTAACAATCAACAAGTTTTCCCCTCTTTAATGTGTGATTGCAGGTTTGCAGATTGAAGAAAAATGCCAAAAATGATAAAATTGTAAATGTTGTCAAAGTTGTCATGAAAATTTGTTAGGACTCACAAAAACTCAGATCTAGGGAAAAATATCCATCCAATCTACATGAAATCAGTGGGAAAGTGCTTATTTCATCCATCTTTAGAGGCTTGCAAAGTTTCAGTTCGAGATTTTGCTCCTAGGACACTTTTCAACAAAATGAGATTCATCCCCCAGTAGTGGTGTATGAGTCCTTGAATGGTGAATGAGTCCCACCAAGCCTAAAAAGTAGCAATTTCAGAATTTCAGAGATATTTCTAGTCTTCAACACATTTTCAGGTGCACACCATTTACATCTTTTCCTTTCTATTTGGCTTTATTTGCATTTCAGGGTCATTCTCTAGGTTTTTCTACATCTTTTTTATTTGCATTGCATTAGTAGTGAACCTCATTTGTTGTTATTATCTCCCTAGAACCTTCCCTTTTTCAGATTTCAATTGCCTTTGTATTGAAATCTCAAGGGTTTGTTCTTGAATGAAGTGTTGATATTTGTCTCTCCTTTTAGGTGCAAAACCCTAGAGGTGCAAGAGGTGACAAAAATCTTCATTTCAGAAACAAATTTAAAAAATTATACTTTGTGGGAGTAATGGAGAATGAGAGTAAATGGTGATGGGGAAAAACAAATGGGATGGGTTTAGAGGGCCCCACACTAGCCACCTAAGCGATCAACATTTAGAATGTGTTGGTTAAGCCACGTCTTCTTAGATGTGATATATTCTTCTTTGGATATTGATAGCATAACCTCTTTCTAGAGTGAGATACTATCTTTGAGTGCACCTCTTTCATGTGATCTACTTCTAGATGATGGTATAGTTCATAATTGTGATATTATTCCTACATATCATATAGTTTATTCTTTTTCATGTTCTCCATCTCACAATCAACTTAGTAATTTCACATTCCTTATTAAAATTTAAAACCTCTCTTACACTAGTCATGATGCACATGCTTGTGTTCTTTACCATTATCCTTTCTCATTGTTCAAATCTCTAACTTTTATATGAATGTTCTAATCCTACATTGATCTACTTTGATTCTTAGAGCACTTTTCTTATGTTCCTACATTAAACTACCTTGATTCTTAGAGAACGTGTCTTATGCTCTTACATTGGTATATCTTGTTTCTTAGATTACTTTTCTTATATTCCTACATTGATCTATCATACTTCTTAGAACACTTTTCTTACAATCATACATTGATCTATCTTTCATGTAAGAGCACTTGTATAATCTAGCTATCTCAAGCATTTTTATTAGACATTGTTTTCACATCTTATTATCTTGAGAGTTTTTTCTATAATCTATAATTATCACATTTTACTATGTTGAGCATTTTTCCTATTAAACATTACTATATATATTAAGCACCTCATCTATTATCTATCATTATCTTATATATGATATATTATTGTCCATATTGATCATCTCATATCTATGATCTATTATTATATTATCTATGATACATTATTGTCCATATTGATCATCTCATTTATGATCTATTATTAACTTATTTATGATCCATCATTAGCTTATCAATCCTATTATGACCCTATGTTTGTATATCACTCTATCTCTAGTATACTTTGACCCTATATTGTTGTATCACTTACCTGTTGATTTTAAATATTACATCCTACTAAATCATAGAGCTTCTATATGATACCATATTGATATGTCTCATTCATAGAGTCTAATATGATCTTACATGGTCATACCTTGCTTCCTAAATAAGACATGTCAATATTATATTTATATGCATCCCACTTTTAGAGCCTATTATCAATCTATATTACTAAATCATACTTTTGCACTTATTATTGATCCTACCTAGCTCTATTATTGTATTTTTAGTATCCTTGTCTTATATTGGACATGTCTGCAATTAGGGGCATCTTCTTATTTCCCCTTGCTTCTTGGGCTATCATTGATATATTCTTTACACTAGGGATACCATATTTTTTCTCCTTGTCTTCTTTGAGCTTATATTGACATCATACATCTTGGTCTTATTGAGCTTATATTATCATATCATATATCTTAAACCTATACTATATATTGTTCCTATCTTGTCATATCACTAATGCATTGATCCTATATTAATTATACATTAGGGAGCATCACATCTTCCCTCTTGTTCTATTGGAACTTTGTTGTTGTATCTCATTATCTAGATTTATGTTTATGATCATACTTGTTATACATGGAGAGCTGCCCCATTATCAAGATTTGCACCATTTAATCCTATTGATCATGTTTAGATTCATGTCATTGTTGGGTTTCATGCCATTATCCAACCTTGTACCATGTCAAGGTTTATTCTAATGATTGTGTCATTTCTACATTTAACAATATTTTGGTTATTGAGAGTTGTGTAACCATGATCTTTCCCATGTTGGGTGAAACATTGTTCTCTATTGAAATTATCTCTAGTCTCATGATGATTGATCATGATGCATTATTTACAAAATATATTTTATGTACTTACATGCTTATGATTATATCATAATATACTCCATTCATGCTCTATGATCATTACATATTCAGATACTTATCATTGATTTATCTATCACAATATTCCTTTAATTAATCATTCCCTTTCAGGGAAAACAATTGAGGTAGGGGCATAAATGATCACTGTTGTTCTCATTTTATGTATTTGATAAATAATATCTTATGTCAAAACCTTGTGAATGAAATTTTCTCTCCTTTATTTTGTAGAAATTCATGAGAGAAAATATATAGAAGCCATATCCACATTATCATATTTAAATGATGGGAAATGGTGTTCTAGCCTAGGGACATAAACTAAGATCCCAAATCGATATCAATTGATTGGAGGAAATAGCCACCAAGATCCAACTTATCTTATGGAGGCTCAGGCAATTTTACTGGCTGTGGAGCATGGTAGTCGGTTGGGGTGGCGCAGGATTATATGTGAATCCGATTCCCAGGTTGTGGTGAACTTGCTGAACAGGCGGAGGTTAGAGGATGTTAGCTAGCACCTGGCTTTGATTATTGAACAAATTCTCAATCTTTGTGTTTCTCTTGAGTTTGTTACTTTCACTCATATTCCTAGGGAGTGGAATGGTGTTGCTAATTGTTTGGCTAAATGGGCTTCTGATCATATTCATGATTGGAATTTGGTTGATCAGGGTCAATTACCCCCTGGTTTGTCTCAACAGTTGGACCATTTGGTGGAGCTTGATAAGGCTATGTAATGAATTTGCTCTGTAATTTTCTCTTGTTTTAATAAATTTTTACCCCTCTTTTATGTAAGATCCAACTTTGGTCCCAAAGGAGAGCTTGATACTTTGTCTGACTATCTCCTCTTTTTGTGTTTGATATGATTTGATGCGAATATGTAATGACTAGGTAAAATTATAGAAAATTGACAAGACTTAGTGTAAACAAATAGATGTGAAACAAAAAGAAAACACAAAAGTACAAATCTAGAAATGAGATGTAGAGAAGATCCTGTTACTGAAATCTAGAGCTGAAAGTGTCAATCTAGTGTGCTAGGCGCCTTAGTCCTAAAGGTCTTTTCATCAACTAAAACTTTAGATTCTAGATTAATTTGCTCTGTAGACTCCCTCTAAAATTCAGCAAAAAAGTACTGATCACATGTACAAATCCACATAGACCATGAGCTTTCACCTGCTAAAAATCTGGAACTGTGTCTCAATCTACACTGCACAAATTTATAACTTTCGACTGTCAGATCTTTAGCCTGTACACAAAGAAGAAAGGAAAATTTTATGATGTATAGGGGTATTGGTGCTTCCACATTCACATAGCAATGTTGGATGAAAGAGAGCTTACCCCTGGTAGGTAAAAGGCTGAAAACGTTAAGGAAATACTGAATTGAAAAAATATTACCTTTTGATTGATAATGGTGGTGATGCGATGCCCTCTAAATAAGTCCTCCAAGTGTTGATTCAATAACATGAACAAAATCCATCATGAAAACATACTTCAAGATAAGTTGATGTAACTTGATGCTCCTTGTACTAAGATCTACTGTTGATGAAGGGATTAGGACTCTTGAATTGGAATGATTGAATTGCTAGATTAGATTTATGAATGATAAATGATTTGCTTATATGGGGTTCTCAAGGTGTTATTCACATTTAGGCTGACTTCCAACAGTCATGAAAATATCAGGATCATATAACAAATGTCGGGAATTGACACCTCGACATATTCAAATTTGGCCCTCTTTTGGAGGGACTATGGCTTTAGCTGCCCTAGTTCACCTAAAATAGGAGTAGAGAAGGATAGATGCAGAGTGCACAGCCCAAGACATAGGATCTAATCTTAATCTTGACATATGACAAAATTATGATAGCATAAGGAAAAAATAGGCTAAAAATGACCTAGAAGGAGGCACACTATAGCAAGGGCCCAAAAGGACTGAAATTGTAAGGGGTTACAATTTATGACACTACATTTAGCTTCCAATTTAGCGGGAGTATGAACTTATGCTCATACTCATAATAAAGTAGAGATGGAGAGGTAAAGCAATTGAGAGTAAGACAAGCTAGAGATGAGATGACACTAAGTTTGAGGGACGCACAAACCCCCAAGCATAGGATCCTATCAATGCATGTAAAAACCTTCAAATATACACATAACAAGCAACATTAATACTAAATCAAACAAAAGGTTCCAAGTCAACTAGTTGAAGAGACCTCAATGTTAAAAATATCTCAGCAGCTAATATCATTCTTGACATGTTATTACAAGAGCACAAGCGGAATTATGGAAAGAGATAAGAACATACACCAATTGATGATAGAAATCATGAATTCTACTAGCCAACAATGTATGTTATGTTGGGTGATTCATGTAGTGCGACAAAATGACCACACTAGCAAGCCACGCTATACTAGGTAATCAACACCTAAGTAAGAATAAACAACAATGATTACACTAGCAAACCATGCTATACTAGGTGGCCAACACCTAAGGAAGCAAAAACAACCATCCAACTAGTAATACACACTAAGCTAGTTGATCAATGCCTGAGAAAGTGTAAAATATGCTTGTTAAGGGGATCAAACTAGTAAGCCACGCTGAGCTAGATGATCAAAACAAAGGGTACGAGCAATGAGGAGGCCTTATATGCCCTTCCCCCCATAAGATGTCAATGTATTGCCATGTTGATATCTCAAGGAATATTGAGAAAAACACCTTCAACACCAAGGAGATCTATCATCAACAAAAATGCATGCATTCCAAGCTAGGAAGAGGATACAACTCTTTAAGCAAGGAAGAGATAGTTGAAAATGGGATATCTTGCAACAAGTGTAAAGGGATCCTTATCAAGGATATATGACTATCAAAGGGGGGGGGGGGGGGGGAAGAGATATTTGTCTAGAGATATATACCTTTGAAAAGAGAGGATATATTTAATAAAGATGGCATCTTCAACTAAAAGGGAAAGGAGATTAAGAATACACACCTTCCCAATTGCTAAGAGAGTGGATTCTTGATGGAAATTTGCACACTTTCAACATCAAGGAGAGATCATTTAAATATATACACTTTCAAGCAAGGAATAGGTCATAATTAAGGATACATACCTCCAATCAAGGATAAGATCCTCATGAATAATTCTATGCATGAAAGGAAATCGTTAGAAAATATATAACTCAAGAAAGGGAAAGTGGATCCCAAGGAAAGAGAGATGTATGAAAACTATTCTTGTCCCCTAGTATAGAGACAAGAATAATTAGGCTATTATGTACCACCATGACTGACAATGAGCTGCCCCCAAAAAGGGTACTAGTTACATAGTAAGGAGCAACATAATAGGAAACAAATGTTATTTAGAAGGGGCGGGAAAAAGGTGTCGATCATTGTCACTTGTCATTTGAATGATACGAGTTACATAAGTTGTTGAATTTTACACTCCAAATCTTGACATTAATTAGTGGAATGGCCAATAATTTGATGATAAACACAAAAAGAAGGATTTCTAAGATTTTGTCTATGATTTTCCCTTCAATTTTTCCAAGGGAGAGTAATCAAGTTGGTTTTAAGAAGTGTAGAGGAGGGGATTCACTACTCCTAAGATGACGAGGTCTCAAGGAGAAAATATCCCTCAACTATCTCAAAGATCACAGCTCAGGTGACGAGATAAAGTAATGAAGTTTGTTTATTTATGTTTTATGGAAAATTAGGAGGTGAAAATTCTAGAAACCAAAAGATCAAGTCACAGAGGTCTTCTGGATAATCTGACGAGCTCTCATCTAAAGATGGTAGTGCAATGCATAGATATCCTCACGACACACTAACATCTCATACTGAACGAAAACCTAGAGTATCCTAGATTTTCAAGGAAATAGAACTGATAGGTGGTACAAAAAGGTCGTCATGAGCACGGATCATAGCCTTTGATTACTCATATTTCTCCTTATGGAAATTTTTAATATTTAAAGAGTGTCTCCTTCATGATGACATTAACCTTGTTGGCAAAATCAACCATAATACTGGTTACGATCTTACCATTTACTTGAGCAAGGATGCAAAGAGGAGAAGGATCCCTATTAATGGGAAAGTCGTGTAGTGTGAAAGTTATGTCAAGAACCTTATACACACGACTTATAGGAGGAATAGGAGTAAAGGATACCATGTTCACATACTCGCAATGATTGGGTTTAGAAGATGTGGAAGCACTAGTAATTAAGTTAGCAAAATGGGATAGAAATGGATCTATGTAGATTTGTTTGATTTTTGTTTTCTACCACCGAGTCAGATGGTACCATTGTCTATGTGGTCCTGGATTACATGTTGAAGATGCACACAGTGTTCAGTGTCATGACTTAGGACCTAGTGATATTGACAAAACTTTTGTGCATCATACCAACTAGGGTATGGTTTAACATTAGGCAATGGTCTGATTTTTGAAAGAGTAATTAAATTATATTTTACCAAATTTTAAAGAATGCTAGCATAAGATTAAGATAATTTTGTAAAAATACTATTATGTCCCACAATGTTCTTTTCAGTAGGAATGGAAATGATATTCACTATTGCTATATTCTTTTTAGACTTTTTGAAATAGACACAACTGTCTAAATATCAGGATGAAAGTATGAGGAGGAACCCTTGTACTGTGCCACCAAGAATGTGGTATCAAAAATTTGATTCTTTTGCATTGAATCATGACTTTATTATAAGTGAAGAAGATCATTGTGTCTATTTTAAATTAATTGATGATTGGTTACTAATCATTGTCCTATATGTCAATGATATGTTATTTATTGGAAATGATTAGGGAAATTAAGAGTCAGTTATCTTGTGCATTTGACATGAAAGATTTAGGGGCTGCAAAATATATCTTGGGTATGGAAATCAACAAGGATTGGGTTAACAAAAGTTATGGTTAAATCAAAAGAAGTATGTTAACACTATTTGCAGCATTTTAGCATGTATGATTGTAAACCAATTAGTATTCCCTTTCCAATTGGCACTAAGCTATCTCTACAGCAATGTCCTAAAATAAAAGATGAACTTGAAGAGATGTATAAAGTTTCATATGCTAGTGCTACAAAAAGCCTTATGTATGCTATGATTTGTACAAGACCCGATATTGCCCAAGCAATGGTCGTTCTTAGCATATTTATGGAAAATCTTGGTAAAGAGCATTGGACTTATGTGAAAAGGGTTTCCAAATATTTACATGGAACTTCTAATCATTGTATTTGTTATCATGGATCTTATGATATGAGTAGAGTGATTGATTTGCATGGTTTTGTTGATTCAAACTTTGCTGGTGACCTAGATTGCAGAAGGTCCACAATTGGCTATGTCTTTACTTCATTTGGAGGAGTAGATAGTTGGATGAGAAAAAGACAACCTATAGTTGCATTGTCCACTACAAAAGAAGAGTACATGGTTGTGACACATGCTTGCAAAGAGGTAGTGTGCTTAGAGAGATTGTGTTCATGTATTTGCTTTCAGTGTAAACAAGAATTAGATGTGACAATCAAAGTGCCATATGTTTGGCTAAAAACCCAATGTATCATGCCCACATGAAGCACATAGATGTTCAATATATCACTTTGTTCGGGAAATGGTTGAATGTGGTAAAGTCATGTTACAGAAAGTAGACACTATAGAGAATGTTGCAAATTCTCTTACTAAACTAGTGAGTATAGAAAAATTTAGTTAGTGCAAAGAGGCCATGGGCCTCACTTCTTCTAAAGCTTGGTTTATTCAGTTTTCCTTTATGCTCTTTTGCAAGGTGTTCGACAAGTGGGAGAATGTTGAGAAAATGTCTCAACGTTGCTTTATTTTTAATTTATTAATTGGCAATTTGTAATTGTCTGTTAATTTTCATGAAAGTTGCTAAATGCAACTATGACAACTTGCAAAGTATTTTTTAATTTTCAAATTAGAAAAAACATGAAAAAAAGGGAAGCTAAATGTGAGCTTGGAAAAAGATAAAACAGATTTTTAGTTGAATGTGCACATTACTGAAAATGGATAAAATCACAAGTTTGAAGAGGAAGTTTCTTTTCTTTATGATTTACGACTAAATGGCTTTGGAAACCATTCTTGATTTGTATTTTCACTCATTCCTATATAATTAATGCTTGAGTTGAAGGAAAACCAAGTTAAGTTGCAGGTTGTTGAAGCCATGAAGTGTTGCAGTGATCTCAGAGAGAAAAGTTGTATTGATGTAACTCATTTGAAGGATTAATACAACTCTTGGATCTCTTTGGGTGCAGAATTTGTTCTCGCAAAGATTTCTCTACATAATTCTTGTGTTATGGTTTGCATCTTTGTTGTAATCTAATTTCAGCTGTGATTTATTACTATCTGTTAATTTAGATGCATAAAATTATCTGCATATTTTCATTGTAATAATTTATCCTGTTTTACAACACATTCATGATAAACTTGTTCTGCTCAACTAATTCTCTAAAGTAATAAATACCCGAAGGATAGATTTCTGTAAAACGGGAGTTCTGCATAGTTATAATATCTCTCTTATATGTGTGAATAATACAGTCATGATAAATAAAAACTCGTGACAAATACATTGTATTGACATTTTGGTTGAAAACCTGTGATTGAAACAGATTAATATAGGTACTTTGCATGAAAAACTCTGATAGAAATAGATCACATTGACATTTTGGATAAAAACAGTTAATATGGATTATATTGACATTTGCATCATACTAGAAAACGTTGATGAAACAAGCAACAAAACGCTACGTAAGATAGTCTGAAACTATCAGTTGGATTTCTTCTAAGAGAAGTATAGATATCATAGATAAACCCACATAATAAATAATTAATAAATAATAATAATCAATAGTTAGAAGATGTTATAAATTTAAGCAAAATTCTTGCATAGTTTTATAATTCCTTATCTAGTTCTTGAAAGAGAGGGAAAACGTTTGATTACAATTCTTCTCACCTTTAGAACTTCAAGCTCTGGCCCCTGCAAGGCATGATAATATCTTGCAGCAGGGATTTCCACTGAGTCCACACTGACTGAATGTAAAAAAATATAACGCCCAGAATGAGCAATATCCTTTATCTCCTCCATTATGGAATTCGAGTTCTGCATATCCATTCTCCTGGATCAAATGCAGTCCTATGTTTCTTTGGCTTTCGAATATTTGTTTAACTGAGATAACAGTTTTTATAAGCTCCCTCAACCCTAGTCCCAACACTCTAGAATGTGGAACCATAATTCTAGAATATAGCTTTCAGAGTTGTAAAAAAATTCTTACCATGATAATGAGTGGTATACAACTTCTACAAAGAAGCTCATTATGGTAAATATTGCTCCTTCAACATCTAAATTTATCAGACTTGTGGTTCAGAGATGTTCTCACTGATAAGTATAATAGAATATATATTCACCCAATATTAATTGGCCATATAAGTCAGTGCATCT
>VDFB02047230.1:446168134-446197093 GCA_007258455.2 Sequoia sempervirens | reverse complement strand
TGAAAGGAAGATATATTATCCAAAGAATCTTCAAAAGAAGCATTCACATCATTATCAGAATGAATCACTTGGTGTTTTGGTTCATTCCCTTTCCATGAAGTTGCCTCCCTTAGGGGGCCATGGCATAGAGATTTAAAATATGATGAGCTACATGTAAAAGAAATACCCCCATAGTCAAATTATTGCCTCCAAAATTTGTTTCCAACTTTTAAAAAATTTCTTTAGGTAACTTATCGAAAAAATCCATTATGTCAAGAATTCTTTAAAAGGTGAAATGTCTAAATATCTTACACAAATTTAGGATGGAAAAATGTTTTCCCATTGACTTTCCACTTGAAGAAAGACATTGAATAGATGAAAATTTCAAATTGGAAGGTTCATAAGATTCATCCAAACTAAAGAAAAGAAAAGGATTCAAAAAGGTGATTAAAATCTGGATGCCAAGTTTTTAGATCCAAATAAGCCATATCCTAAAACTGTAAGCCTACTTTGAGAAGGCCATCTCTATTTGAAGGGTTTTTATAGAGTACCCAAAACTAAACTTTTTCAATGGAAAAATACCTATGTCTTATTTCAATACAGGTTCCAATGAATAGACAATCAATCATGGAGCTTTGGAAAACTTGGCTATTTTATTTGAAATTTATAGATTAGGGTAACTTGCATCAACCATTATTCACTCTCAACCACCTCTTTCTCAAACTCCAATCATAACTTTCTTAAGTATTGACTATCTTCTGCCTTGGTATGAAAATTGACAAATTTGAATGCGTTTATGAAGCTCCATCCCTACTAGGAGGAGACTGTCGATCCACATGAGGCAGAAGAATCCCTGCAAAAGTTGAATTTGTAGGGGAGAGGGACGACTCTACCTTGGCAGAAATATAAGTATTCATTCTTGAAGATTGAGAATCCTATGGCCCATTTGCAGTTGGAAAGCTTGAGTCACCACTGTCATGGATGATAATGTAGAGGCAAAAGTGTGGAGGCCAAAGCTACGCCTGTGGGAGAATATTGAGTAGAGGACATAGTCAGCGATTATAGAGAGTCACCCCCATTCATTTTAAAAACCATTCCCTTCCTTTATAATTGGAGTAATTAACTTTATTTATTTCTAATCTCTATGAACTTTATTTGATATGATATAACAAAACCAAAATTTTCATTATTTTTACAAATACTATATGCTTTTTCAATAAATAGCATGCTACTATGGTTTGTATCCAACAAGATTTGGATTAGATTGGCAAAATTTAGTATTGTTTATTCGAGTTTCCAGAATGAGGGAATGCAGGAACATGAGGATGCAGTTTCAAGGATGGCGAAAACTATGTCAAATTTTTGAGATGCTGAGTGAAAATTATTAATTATACATAATAATAAATTTTATATAAATTCTATTAAACTTCTTTTATTTGATATTTAGATAATATTATAATATTATTTAATTAATCTAATTTTAAAAATGATTAAATTTATAAAAAAACTTATTTTCAATAATAATAATTATAATAAATATAATTTTAAAAATAATACAAATGTAATATAAATATGTTAAATAAAGTAATAAAAAATGAATTTCTTGAAAATGATATATCTTGACATTATTTATATATTATTCAATAAAATAGATATACTAATTAAATTAACCTATATAATGTGATCCAAAAAAAAAATGTTTTAGAAATCAAATGATTGCAATAGTGACCTGGCTATAGGCGGGAACTTAAAAAAGAAAAGGACAACAATGGCTGGCTATCTCAGTGTTACAAAATTATTAAACGCGGGCATAGCTGTGTGGACCAGGGAAGAAGGGCCCGCAATTCCATGATTAATGGTACGGGCCTGTAGTAGGTGACAGGCGAAACTGGAAAGGGCAGAAGGAATGCTCCATCTTCTACGGCCCTGCTACACACCCGCATTGTATGGAAGCGTCTTATGCAAGGAAGAAATCTCCTTCAAGGAGATCTTGGGTGACTTCCTGACCTCTGATTTGTTGTTATGTTGGGAACTGGGGACGCATTGATTGGCCAGATTTAGTTTTTAAGGATCTAGTTTTTAAGGGTTTTTATAGAGTACCCAAAACTACCTGAACTTTTTCAATGGAAAAATACCTGTGTCTTATTTCAATAGAGGTTCCAATGAATAGACAATCAATCATGGAGCTTTGGAAAACTTGGCTAATTTATTTGAAATTTATAGATTAGGGTAACTTGCATCAACCATTATTCACTCTCAACCACCTCTTTCTAAAACTCCAATCATAACTTTCTTAAGTATTGGCTATCTTCTGTCTTGGTATGAAAATTGACAAATTTGAATGAGTTTATGAGGCTCCATCCCTACTAGGAGGAGACTGTCGATCCACATGAGGCAGAAGAATCCCTGCAAATTCACCATTCTAAAGTTGAATTTGTAGGGGAGAGGGACGACTCTACCTTGGCAGAAATGTAAGTATTCATTCTTGAAGATTGAGAATCCTATGGCCCATTTGCAGTTGGGAAGCTTGAGTCACCACTGTCATGGATGATAATGTAGAGGCAGAAGCGTAGAGGCTAAAGCTACGTCTGTGGGAGAATATCGAGTAGAGGACATAGTCTGCCATTATAGAGAGTCACCACCATTCATTTTAAAAACCATTCTCTTCCTTTATAATTGGAGTAATTAACTTTATTCATTTCTAATCTCTATGAACTTTATTTGATATGATATAGGGGAGAGGGCCCAATAGTCGTGCGGGGTCTAATAGTCGTGCACCCAATCGTAAATATAATACTCAATAGTCATTTATATAATGTTCAATAGTTGTGATTTGACTACCCATAATTAAACAAAATGTATGCTTTTGATCTAAAAAGCAACCAATCATGTGATACCACATCAGCGCTCAACTACTCATGATGTAATGCAGGAGAATTGGTCTCACTATTTTTTGGGGCCTTTTTGGACACTTTGACAAAAACGCATGCTGATGTGGCATCATATTTGATGATGTGGCCCTGAAACCTTAGTTATAAGAGAACTTGCCAAGTAAGCTGCTGTAAAAAATTGGGAGTGATTTGAAATTTCAACGTAGGATAATTAGAAGCGCGAAGTTAGGGTGCACGACTACTAGGCCCTCTCCCCTAACAAAACCAAAATTTTCATTATTTTTACAAATACTATAGCCTATGCTTTTTCAGTAAATAGCATGCTACTATGGTTTGTATCCAACAAGATCTGGGTTAGATTGGCAAAATTTAGTATTGTTTGTTCAAGTTTCTAGAATGAGGGAATGCGGGAACATGAGGATGTAGTTTCAAGGATGGTGAAAACTATGTCAAATTTTTGAGATGATGAGAGTGAAAATTATTAATAATAAATAATAATAAATATTATATAAATTCTATTAAACTTCTTTTATTTGATATTTAAATAATATTATAATATTATTTAATTAATCTAATTTTAAAAATGATTAAATTTATAAAAAAACTTATTTTCAATAATAATAATTATAAAGAATATAATTTTAAAAATAATACAAATGTAATATAAATATGTTAAATAAAGTAATAAAAAATGAATTTCTTGAAAATGATATATCTTGACGTTATTTATATATTGTTCAGTAAAATAGATATACTAATTAAATTAGCCTATACAATGTGAACACAAAAAAAAAAGTTTTAGAAATCAAATGATTGCAATATTGACCTGGCTATAGGCGGGAACTTAAAAAAGAAAAGGACAACAATGGCTGGCTATTTCAGTGTTACAAAATTATTAAACGCGGGCATGGCTGTGTGGACCACGTATGAAGGGCCCGCAATTCCATGATTAATGGTACGGGCCTGTAGTAGGTGACAGGCGAAACTGGAAAGGGCAGAAGGAATGCTCCATCTTCTACGGCCCCGCTAGACACCCGCATAGTACGGAAGCGTCTTATGCAAGGAAGAAATCTTCTTCAAGGAGATCTTGGGTGACTTCCTGACCTCTGATTTGTTGTTATGTTGGGAACTGGGGACGCATTGATTGGCCAGATTTAGTTTTTAAGGATCTATTTGCTTGTGGACACAAAAAAAATACACAACGGCAATTTTAATGGATGGTCGTCTCTAAGTAAAAGATACATTTTCAGAAGAGGGAGGCCGAGTTTAGCATCTGAGTGAGGATGGTGATGTGCGTAATCGGGTATGGATCACTGGTGTGGAAGAAGAAAAACGTCCAGTGTGAGGGGAGGGGGAAAAAGAGGAGAAACAAGAGAAATGGAGAAGCTTTAGCGCAGCAGAACAGGAGGCTGTTGACCATCTTCAATGATTTGAACAGGTGTGTCATTTTCCCTGTTAATGCCCATCTGGTTATGCCTTTCAATCATAGCAGTTTAAGCTATAAGCAATATGTTAAATAGCTATCGTGTCTTGTAATCGAACCTGTACATCTATAGCCTTTTCAAATAAATTAGCTAAATAATAATAGGCAACATACTGTAAACTACAGATTGATACCCCCCACGCACCTATATGCATCCCATTCATGCATGTGCATAAGAATTTGTATTGAGGATGATCTGCACTCGATGGACGAAGATTCAAATGTAGGATGGAGAGAATTTTAAAATGATCTCAGAGTGGCCTCTTCACCGTGAAAAAAAGAAAAAACTTATGCAATTTAATCGATTTGAGCTTTGTTATAGACTTCAATGGGAAATAGAAATTTCACTTGGGCTATGGATTTGTGGTTAAATTTTGCAGAAGTGCAGATATATTTTAAGAAGGTTTTATACCAAAAGACAATTTACTGAGGAAAAAAAAATTAAAGAACCTAAGCTTCTACAGTGCATAACTGTGGAAGACAAGATATTCTGGATAACAATTGCACAGAGAGCATCTTAGATTGCTTATACAATATGGATCATAAACGTCGGCAAAGATTGCGAACCTTAATAGATTTTGCCTAGAAATTATATTATATTAAATTAATGGACTTCAAAAAAAAGAAACATAACTGTTTTAGCTTCCACCGGCTGTGGTCTAGCGGCTAACCTATTTGGTGACATGGAAAGGCAATCAGAAACTTTCTCAGTAGATGCTGCTTAGGAAACTTGGGACTGTTTGCAGATAAACAATCCCGTGCAAAACATTTTCTTTGGAGTATGCGACTTAATTGACCAAACATTTTCATCTTTTAGATTATGCGACTTAATTGACCTAACATCTTCATCTTAATTTGAAGTGCTAATTACAAGATTTCTTCATTCACCAATAAGACAATAAATTATAATCACCAATTATGTACTTGCAAAAGGAGTGGTAAGGTCCCAAGGTTAAGGTCTTTCCTAGACCTATAACCTAAGCCTCGAGGGTTCGTGATGACTTTGCCTACGCATTCCTTAGTGGGAATCATAAACTTCATAGTTTGGCCCACACCGTTAGAGGGAGTTAATTCTCTTCTCTTACATGAGATCCTTGATCTCACTTTTAATCCAAGACTATTAATTAAGCATTAAGATATCAACTTAGTTAATTATAATATAATGATAATAATTTTTTATAATAGTTCACCATCAAGTGTTGGGTTGAAACCAAACATTAGTGTACAAACATTCATAATATTCACAAGGGGTCATTCATACCATAATCTCAAAGATCATACACAATGGTTGTCACGAACATACATCCATATACACATCACAAGTACAATAATGTTTGATCATACACAGATCACAAGTACAATGGTGATTACTTTATATGTACATCACAAGTATAACAATGATTGTCTCATATGCATATCACATTTACATTAATGATAGGCTCCAACATATATCACAAATACACAGTGACAAGCTCTTACATACATCACACCATTATACATCACGATTACACAATAACGAGCTCTAACACACATCACAAATCCATAGTGATGAGCTCCAACATACATCACATACACAGTGGCAAGCTCCAACACACATCGCATACACATAGTGATGAGCTCCAACATACATCACATCCACAATGGCTAATTAACACATCACAATGGCTAAGACATGCCCATAATGCATCACAAATAGAAAGAATATCGGTTCATTGCGCACTACACCATGCGTCTTATCTTTTCTTCCAGTTTTTTTTACCATTGGACAAATGGGAAGAGGATTCAGTGCATCCTATACTACATTGCGGGGTTTTCCTCAAACCCACAAGGCTAAGTATATAGTTTGACAACTAGGAAGGGGATTTAGTGCATCCCATACTACACCGGATGTGTCCACCATCTCAAGGGTTTCCCCAAGTAGTGAACCTACCAAACTTGATGGATTCTGACTTCAATTTCCTATATGCCACCGACGACAAGTCTGTCCACCTAAGAAGAAGTAGTTCCCAACATATACCACCTTTGTGACCTTACTGATATTGTTAGTTATCTTCTTCACAATCTCGGTTAACACTAGTCTTGGTCACTTTAGTGCCCTCAATGATAGCCAGTGAACACTCTTGATACAATGGTTAGCCTTAGATTACCATTACCTACATGAATGGGTCCCTACCCATCCAATCGTTACCGTATCTTAATCATAACTAGGGTAGCCCATAGCAACTTTCACCTACATGAATTAGGTGAATTTCAGCTAGTCCCTAACAGTAGCCCAAACATCGGTCATTGGCATGGTCTAATGACTACCTGTTACTACTCAAATATTTTGGAGCTTCACTCTTAGGTGGGTCATATCACAATCAACAAATACATTGGCCTATACATAAAGACCTCTAGATATGGAGTTGATTTTTACAACACATGCAAGTTACATGGAACCAATACAAGATGGATTTTACATATATTCAAATATTGATTATAAAGTTGTTAAATCCATTAGTATTCAAAGCACATTATGTATTAAATATACGTTATTGAATTTCCTTAACTCATTCATACCCATTTTGCCTCAAACCAAAGCTAACAAAGGAGGAAAGATAAAATCATATTGGAAAAACCCCAACCCTTAGATTTATCCCCCCTAAACCTTCCCCCTACAAACTTGATGTCATAGAGGCATCCTTCACCCAAAGATTTCCTACATACTCGCTTCCAAATAGATCAAAGTCACATGTAGTTCTCCTTGCAAGATCTCTCGAGGATACCTACACACTAGTCATGACACTTACATCCACACATACAAAATCTCAATTTAAACCTTACCATGGTTATCATTCCTCATTCAATGCAAGCATCCCTAAACCCATTACAATTTCCTATCAAAGATATTGTGCCATATTTGGTATTCTAATGATAATAACATATAGTTTTCAACATAGGGTTCTACACATATTAATATTCTCTTACATAGGAGAATAAGGATTCATTAGGTTTTGATAAGAATATTGTTATCCATGATACATCTCTCCAAGCATGGAGATTCTAACACACCTAAGTATGGGTTGCCATACAATCTAGACTCAGTTTAAAAATTGGTTAGTAGTAAAGAGTGTACATCATTTGATAATAATAGTCAAAATATCGTGAAATATGCATCAATTATGCTGAAAGCCTAAACATGGGTCCAACTGGGGTTTCCCACCCACAATGTGGTTCTATAAAATAAAATATCATAATCATATAAAACATCCTTATAGACCTCAAAATAAATACAACAAGAATTACATACTTGATCTATCCATGATCAATGTCCGAGCAATACTGGAGGCAAATGGACCATACTATATCATTTATATCATTGTATGAAGATGGTACAAAACATGACCATATATGAGATTATTCAAATAGTTCAATTCAACATGTTAAGATGACATGTTGCTAAGGACAAGGTTCTATCCTTTACATGTAATGGTCCCTATTATCATACATCTACATATTTAGCTAGGCATTAAAATGCCACCCATCATAAACAACATATCTTGGACCATGGTATCTTATAAGAGTAAATCCTCCAAATCGATTCTATACACAATAATTATGTAATGCATTATAGTCATTATAAAATAAGTTCAATATTGACTTTCTTATACTCGAGGGGTCAATAGATATTTTATAATCATATTAAACCTTTACCCTAATACCCAAATACCATTCTAGACTTTTATAGCATGTCTTAGTTTTGCATTAAGTGGGGAGGATAAAATTGCACTAAAGGAACATGTGACTCATATTGCCTTTACAATAGAATTTCTTAAGTGGTCAAAGACACTTTTCTTAACCATGAACTAATAACATGATGATTACACAAACATCTTTTGCCACTATTGGCTATAATCTTTTTAGATGATTATGACCCATTATATAGATTAAGTACCCCATATTAAGAAATATGTCATCAACCAAGAATCTATTAAAGTAATGTCATGCTTGAGAATGGTCATGGATGCACAATTATTGTCTTTTCACTCTATAAGTGTTCAAACTTTAGCTAGAACATACAAGAGACTACTTTTCTGGGGATTAAAATCCTACTTAAGAAACTTGGCAACACTATATCCTTTGGATTGAAATATAAATCCAATAATAATTTTACTAATATTATTCTTAATCTTTCGGTTTTCTTTACATGATCATTCCCATATCAAGGTTCTCATATTTAAAAAGGTTGATAGACATCATCCTATCTACAAGACACATAAAAATCTTTGAACATCAAGAAGCATAACACCCTAGTTATGACTTAGCTTTAAGCATGATCACTTATACATCTATCACACACCTAGTAGATTTGAAGGCAATAGGTCTTATGATTAAGTGCTTGGTATAGGTGTGGTTGCTAGCATATAACTTCATCTAAGTTTGGAGTAATATGATGCTTACAAATCAATGTCATGGCTTATGGTCACTTACTATCTTAATGTTGTTAGAAACAACACAAAGATTCCATAATAAAGAGATTAGATAGATTTTGACTCCTAGAGTTTTAGCAATTTGTATATAGTCAAATCATGACTTGTAACTTACCTATATCACATAATTGATCCATCCCAAATCCAAATGAAATAATCAAGATCAATTTTACCATATTTACCGTATGCATATCACTTAATGCATCCCAACAAATCATAAGTCCTTTAGAAAGGAAACCATTTCTTTTTAATAATAAACTACAAAATATTAGCTTCTTACATGAAAGTTTCTTCTGCTCTGCAATAGTTAGATTTAACAGAACAAGAATATTAGATCTCCATAACTCACCGTTTCACCTCCATGTCTAATCACAAAATCACATTTGTCATAGGTCGAGAGAGAGATTCCACAGATTGCCTTGGTCGTCTAGCTTTACACCTGTTGCTTATGTTACCTTGAAAATTTCTAAACCTTCTCGACAAATCTGTTCCATGCCTCCCTTCATCGTATTCCCTGTTCCCAATCTCCCATTTTGGGGCAGACAAGGAGAATGCTGGCAAGGGTTGTAGATTTTGGGCTTTACACCTACCAGTTACATTTCTCTTAAACTTCCCACTTCCAACAAACCCGGTTGTGAATCTCCTGCAACCATTGAATTCCAGGAGTCTGCATCTACTGAGGCATTCTTTCCAAAATCTTGAAGGTCGCTTCCAACAACACCCTATTGCGCATATACTGCAATCATTGCATTGCATGGGACACCATTTCTTTGAGGGGTTTCATCCACTCTGCGTCCATACTGGCACCGTCCCTTCTTAAATGCAATTACAGTTTAACCTGTCCACCGACACTCTCTTTTCACGTTTCAAAAGTTCATTTTAAAATTATTGATTCCACGGTCAACTACCATGGAAGAAGCTGACGTGTGGGATGTGACAATGGCTGTGTGGACCAGGGAAGAAGGGCCGGGAATTATCCTATGTATAATGGTAGGGGCTTGTAGTCGTGACAGTCGAAACTGGAAAGGGCAGATGGAATGCTCCATCTTCTACGGCCCTGCTAGACAAGTCAGGCACCCGCATAGTATGGACATTCATGAAAGTAGTATGGCAATTTTACTGGATGGTCGTCTCTAAGTAAAAGATACATTTTCAGAACAGGGGGGCCGAGTTTAGCATCTGAGTGAGGATTGTGATGTGGGTATTCGGGTATGGATCAATGGTGTGGAAGAAGAAAAACGTTCAGTGTGAGGGGAGGGGAAAAAAGAGGAGAAACGAGAGAAATGGAGAGGCTTTGGCGCAGCAGAACAGGAGGCTTTGGACCATCTTCAATGATTTGAACAGGTTTGTCATTTTCCCTGTTAATGTTTATCTGGTTATGCCTTTCAATCATAGCAGTTTAAGCTATAAGCAATATGTTAAATAGCTATCGTGTCTTGTAATCGAACCTGTACATCTATAGCTTTTTCAAATAAATTAACTAAATAACAATTGGCAACGTACTGTAAACTTCAGATTGATACCCCCCACGCACCTATATACATCCCATTCATACATGCGCATAAGAATTTGTATTGAGGATGATCTGCACTCGATGGACGAAGATCCAAATGTAGGATGGAGGGAATTTTAAAATGATCTCAGCGTCGCCTATTCACCGTAAAAAAAGAGAAAAAACTTATGCAATTTAATCGATTTGAGCTTTGTTATAGAATTCAATGAGAAATAGAAATTTCACTAGGGCTATGGGTTTGTAGCTAAATTTTGCAGAAATGCAGATATATTTTAGGAAGGTTTTATACCAAAAGACAATTTACTGAGGAAAAACAAATTAAAGAACCTAAGCTTGTACAGTGCATAACTATTGAAGACAAGATATTCTGGATAACAATTGCACAGAGAGCATCTTAGATTGCTTATACAATATGGATCATAAGCGTCGGCAAAGATTACGAACCTTAATAGATTTTGCCTAGAAATTATATTATATTAAGTTAGTGGACTTCAAAAAACAGAAACAGAACTGTTTTAGCTTCCACTGGCTGTGGTCTAGCGGCTAACCTATTTGGTGACATGGAAAGGCAATCAGAAACGTTCTCAGCAGATGCTGCTTAAAAAACTTGGGACTGTTTGCAGATAAACAATCCCGTGCAAAAAGATTTCTTTGGATCTCCTTCCTCCAAGCCTCCACATTGATCAGCAACCCTGTCGATATATTCAAAAGGTCTGTGAGGTAAGATACAGGTCCATAATGCTTTACAAATGTGGATTGAGATTCCAATAATTGTAAGCAAAACAGAGAAAATGGTAACAACCACATAGTTAGCTTTATGAATCATCTGAATCTGATTAAGAAGTTCTACGAACTTATTCCTCCTTGAATCTAATGTTAATGGAAGTTATTTTAGATAGAATATTCAGATGAAGGGACTAGTTTTGGACATGGGAAACATGGGTACGGACTTTGGTATGGTATTTAACCAATGGTGTTACAGGGGTACAGGAGAATTACACCATACGATTTCTTTTAATTGTTTGCAGTTTGGATTTCTTTTTTTTTTAATGGGGTCAGAAGCTTTGAGAAAATAGAAAGAGGAGAGAAATAGGACATGGTAGACAGGAGAGGAGGAGGGCAATAAGCAAGGTTATATGTTTGTTAGTAATTTTGGGATTTCAGGTGAGTTCTACCTCGGTTGTCATTAGCCGCCGAGTCATAGTCTGAGTGTTTAGGTTTTTATGTTAGTTTCCTTTCTGTGCTATTTTTTTTAGCGACTCCAGAGATTTGAACCTATGTCGTATCCTGCCTTGATTGGTGTATTATATATACATGTTCTCTGTCGTCTCCTGCCTTGATTGACGTAAGCTGAACGATGGAAAATTGGTTAACATACATTTATCTTAAAGAGAGTATTGTTCGCTAGGACCACAACAAAATATTGGAAACTAACTACTAAATAAAAAGATAAAAGTATCTTTTGTGGTGGTCAAACAAAAGTTGTAAGTTTTATTGTAGGTATATGTGATCTGTTTGAATATTGGTTTTATTTTATAAGAAAATAAATGATAGGATGAGAAATTTATTAAGATAGTTTCATCATTGTATAGTTCTATCAAATTTTAAAGATATTCAAAGGTTGAAATTTCAAATGTAGTAAGTTTTATTTATTTCATGATAGTCTTAGAATGATGTGTGGTGTATATGTGGTAGTTCTAATTCTTATTTTTATAGTTGAAAGTTGGGTATTAATGTGATTCAAATAGTATGATCTATCAAGATGAGGTTTATATAGTTGACTTTAATATCACACCCCACATAAAGGTGAGTTCCTTCACTAAACAAATCAATAGGGATATGCATGTATGTTGGAGTACCACAAACATTAATGGAGAGTTTGTTGATGACTTAAATATTTCATTCGTATTATGAGCTTAAATTGGAAAAATCATAAAGTTGTGACTTAGACTACATAATTCAAAATATATCAAGGAGCATGTTATCCATAAAGTCTAACATGAAGGTTTATAAGCAAGATTTATTTGAAAAAAGTGAAGTGGAATTTAATTAGAAGATGGTACTATGTTAAGTTGTGATTTAAGTATCAATTTTAATTGTTTCATTGCTCTTTTAGCAATATACTATAATATTACGAAGCTTAGCTAATAAGAAAATTATGGGTTAGAGTTAAAACATATGTATGCGAAGGACACATGTTATGCTTATTATTTTCTATTGGTTGATAAATCTACCAATTTGATACTCAACTTGATTTAAATAAATACCTACTAATATTCAAAGTATTGCTTTATAAATTATTATTTGGAACATTTAATGATTATTTTATATTAGAAATCACTAGTAGTTGAGATATGAAGTTATTGACCATTATCACCACATATTATCATTATATGTGTGGGTTTTCATTTGCATTGCATACCACCATTAATATTATTCCAATCTTGGTCACCCTTTAATTGTCTATTAACTGATTTGATAGTTGTAAGATATCATTCTTGGTCAAGTTATTATCCTCATAATAATAAAGATTTCCCAACACCCATTAAGTCTTGTGATTTAATATCCAATTTTAATTAATTCTATATGTGTACTTGGTACTAAATCTTGTCTCAAAATTTTGTTTTATCTTATTATAGTGTGGGCTAGTGTTGATGGATTATGATTAAAATTGATGTCAATACATCATTTTAACCTAGTGGTTATATCTGATTATTGACCAACCAAGTATGAGATGGTTCAAGCTTAAGCTATCAAACTATGAAGCATCTTCGTGTTATGTACGCAAGGCCATCAGAGATGAGCCCCTGAGGTATAGGTCTAGCCCTTAGGTCCTATCTTTTTGTAACTAATTTCTAATTATTCTTAATTTGTGTGCATTTGAAACAAACTTTTGTAAGTTATTCTAGTGTTTGTAGCCAAAATTTGAAATTTGTCTTGTGTCGTTAGCTTATTTTAGATGTAAAATTTTGGGCATGACAATAGAAGGTTGTAATAATGTAGGATAGGGAATAAATAGACCTTAGAAGGATTTTAATAATTGAATTTGAAATGCTTTTGAAAGTTGTAATAGTTTAGGACAATTGATAAGTAGGCCTTAGAAGGATATTGCAATTGATGATAATATTATTGAATGAGATAATTTAGTGTTATAGAATAGATAAGAAAACTTTAGGAGGCTACAAATGTGTTGAGTATTGAGTGTCTATTCAGATGATAAGGAATGCATTGTAAATGTGTAAGGTTGCCTAATATAATGGCACAATATATGGAGAGTTGCTTGGGATGTTTAAAGGTCATAAATGATGTTCAATAGGCCTTATGTAGGGAGGCATAAATATTTGAAGACTTATAATTTTTTCCAAAGGGGGTTGAATTGATAAATATCAACAATCAATACAATCAATACAAGTGTAGTTTGTTGATCAAAATAAAAGAAAATAAATGAGAAAATGAAAATGGACTAAAATAAGATAAATAATAATCCAATATAATAAAAATTAATTAATTAAATGTTAATTAATATACCAAAAAATAAAATTCTGATAAATGCAGCTTAATTATGAAGTTTTTTTTTATTCAAAGGGTAAACGCTTTTGACTGGAGCTATGAACCATAATACAACCATTCAACAATACCATCCCAACAGGGTTTGAACCTTGGTGGCAAGAAGAAAAATGCCACCTATAAACCATCACACCATACCAATACCAGCAGCTGAATTATGAAGGTTAAGAGCAAGTTTGAATTAGAAAAATCAATAAAAACTTATTGATTATCATCCTTTGCAATTATACCTATTATCTTTATCACATCTAGATAACATGAAAGATTCATAGAGGAGGAAAAACCGTGGGAAATAAGCTAAGGAAGGATATGGTTTTGTTGATTTAGAAATTATAATGTACATAGCTACAAACTAGTTGATTTGGATTGTTGGGTTGACAAAAAGGTGTGAGGAGTTGTTAGAATACTAAAACATATTATAGAGAATACAATGGATTATATCTAAGTTAGAGAGTAGAGATCTATTTTGATTGGAATGAAAAAAGTAGAAATTACCTAATGGTATGAATACTCTTATGTCATTCACCTCTCTCAAAATGGGTGTATATAGGCCGTGGGAACCATTTAAATGTGTGGAGGTCAAAGGGAAAACTAAAGGATGATGTAGAGGAAGATATAGTGAGTTAAAATATTGAAATTCATAATTTTGCATATTGGGATGAAACAACTAGTTTCTAAAGAGGGGTAGTTCCAAAAATATTGCAATAGTTATATGATTGTGAGTGACACTTTCAAAAATATCAATATGGTTGTATGAATGCGATGACAACTACATGATCACCATAATTTTTTTGCAAATACTATCTATATTATTGGCAATTTCATCATAATAGATGAAACATATAACTTGGAAGTCATAACAAGGTAGAAATTGGCAAATAGCCTAGTAAGAACACACATGCAAAGGAGAAAACATAATAAATAAGGAAATCCAAGAATCACATACAATATTTCATTAGCTTTTACATCATTAATTATCTTAAGTGGCATTTTTCATCATTGGACTCACAATCTTTCCCATGTGCAATGGTGAAAACTTGACCCATGGTGTCTCATGAAAAATACCAAATCTATTGGATGATTATATAATATGACATAAAATTTGTACTCCTTTGGTTTCAACTCAACCATAAAATAGTGCATCCCAATGTATTGATAAGCATTCCATTATGCATTTGCAATGATCCTAAAATGTGTGTACTAGTGAATAAAATATCTTTAATGTAGATATGAACTATTATAAGCTAGATCAATAAGAAATTGAGTAGGTGATGTGCAATTCAAACTACTTGGTATATATAATAGACCACAATAATTATTTTGTGGGATCTCATCATAAAAATTTAATCAATGGGGAAGTAAGAGGAGAAGAATATATGTAGCTCATTAAAGTTTCAGTAGCTACCACAAAATTATGCTCATTGTTGTATATGCTAGAAAATTGCTTGATTAATTTATTCATCATTATGTAAGTCCATTTATACAAGAGAGAAGTAGTTTGAATGTGTGATTGCATGATTGGAATGAGTGGTTGTAGAACTGCTCAAAACTATTCAAACACTCGCAACCCCATACAATGTATTATATGCTAACACTCCCCCCGTATTACATTGTTCCTGAAACCCTTAAAATCACCTTGCTAAGGGACCTCTCCTTAAGACTTACATAACAAAACTTGTTGATTACAAAAAATATGGATACATTTTTGAGAATATTTTCCTTTTGAAGAAATAAATCTTGAATTAGGCAGAACTCCATCAAGATGCCTTGTGACCTTCAAAAGGTGTAGCCTCAAGTTGAATTCCTGAGTTCTTCCTCCCATGAACTCTTGAATCATAAATTCCTGAATAATTCAACAACAATCCATATTGAGCTCTCCAAACACATGGCTCCATCCAGTTGTCTGATGACCCTCAGAAGGGTATAATTCTGCTACGCCCTTAATATTATTGTACATCGGGTTATGAATAGTCGGCTTGTGGCTATCTTAACTCTCTATTAAGTCATATTATCATTATTATATTGTTATTTAGTTGTTTAGGTCGGCCTAAGTCTTATATAGGTGTGTCGAAGTCGGCCTAGGTGATATCCTTGGCATAAATAGGTATATATAGGAAGTTGTGAGTCTTATTTCATCATGAGGTGTGAAGTGTGTTCTCATTAGAGATATTTGGAGGTTTTCCCCCTCAAAGTGGCTTGTTATTCTCAGTTATCATCAAGTATTTGCAACATATTTCATATGATATTCTTCTATTGTGCAAGTTATTTCATAACAAGTGGTATCAGAGCATGATCTTGGCACCATAGAGGCAAGGTTTTTCTCAATTTTAGAGGCGATTTTGGGAAGAGCATATCTTTCAGATTTTGGTGAATTTTTTTCTGATTTTTAAAGGGTTTTTGAAGAACATATTGAAGAAGCTACAATCCAGATTTAAGAAGAATTGGAGCAGAATTAAGTGAATTATTGCAGAATTAGTGTTTCTACACTATTTTTTTGGAATCTACATATCTCGCACATCTTGTTGAATTGGAGTCTAATTTTTATTGGGTTTTTGAAGACATAATAAAAGAGATTACAGTAAAAATTTGAGAGAATTTAAGTTTCATTTGTGTGATTTATTTCAACATTAGTGGTTTCCATCATGTCGGGGCCTAGAACAAGGGGTAAAAAGAATGTCACTCCGGGGAAGACTCGATAAGGATGGTGAAACAATCGAGGATATTACTCATAATGAGGAAATAAATAAGGTCAAGGAAGACATTTCCTCAATTAAGATGGATATGTGTGACCCTAAGAGGAGATATATATCGGAACCTCTGAAACATATGTTAAAAGCACCCTCTGAGAATTTTGAATCAAAGAGTTCTCAAAGTGGCCAAGGTGAAATTTCTAGGTCAGCTACTCTTGACACAAGCTTTAGTACTCTATGGGATCTAGGAATTTGATACAAAAGGTGGATATGTGCAAGTTTGATGGAAATGATTCTCTAACATGGATAAACCAAATGGAGATTTTTGAAGTACACCAAATCCCAAATGGACAAAAAGGAAGGTCACAATGGCTATATATCTAGAACTAGAACAATTCATTTGGTATCGTTGGCTTTGCACTCATGGCGAAGTAAAAGGGGGCTCACCATCATGGTCAATTTTTCTGAGAGGAACTCCAAGCACAATATAGCAATAGCGTCACAGACAACTTCTTCAGCCAGCTAGCTAAACTTCAACAAACAAGATCAGTTAAGGATTATATTCAGCAATTCCAAAATCTATCCTTAAGGGTGGATATAATTACAGAGGAAAACTTGAATGACTTATTCTTGGGTGGTCTTAAAGATCACATTCAACATGAGGTACGCATGTTTAGCCCTAGTTCCATAAATGAGTCTTTTATCTTAGCACGCAGGGTAGAGAAGTATTTGATTCCTAAGAAGCAAGGGGCTAATGTGACAAGAGAGAAAGGATATTCAACACAACCTACTAAGTTGACTCCACAACAAGTTGAGGAGAAAAGAGCAGAAGGCTTGTGTTTCAATTGTGATAGCAAATACAGTTGAGGACATAAATGTAGTGAAAAGAAATTGTTTTATATTGAAGGTCCCAATGAGGAAGAAGAGGAGGAACCCATACTAGAAGATGAAAAGGAGTCAAATGAGGAATCACATGATTCTCAACCAATCATTTCTTGTCATGCACTCTCAGGTTTCAGTGCTCCACAAACTCTCAAGGTGGTGGGGTTCCTAAAGAAGCAGAAGGTAACAGTGTTGATCGACTTAGGTAGTACTCATAATTTCATCAACAAAAAGTTAGCTACTCGTCTAAATTGTTTCATATATCTAGCTCTAGAGTTTCAAGTTTTGATTGCAGATGGTGGTACAGTTAGTTGTTCAGGGAAGTGTCATAGCATTAAATTATCCATGGGAGATTATCAACTTGATACCCCAATGTATGCAATATCCATGGAGTCGCGGCCGGATATTGTTTTGGGAGGTACAGTGGCTTACTACTGGTAGGGAATGATTGAGATGAACTTCCAGGAACTATTCATGAGATTTCAATCAGAAGGAAGGGTAGTAGAGCTAAGGGGGTTGAAGGAAAAATCCCCACAAATGGTAAGCTCTCATCAAATGCAAAAGTTTCTTAAGAAAGGAGTGGATGGATTTGTGGCCCAGCTATGTTCATTAGAAGTCTCTCAATCCAATGCTCCTACTCATCTAGATATGCAAGCTATAATTGATCATCACTCAGTTGTTCTTGGAGATATTCCTAAAGGACTTCCTCCTAAGAGGGATCATAATCATGCCATACAGTTGAAAGTCCTAAGGAGCCAACCAGAACATCCGGGCCTTCTGAGGGTATCCACACATACAAAGAGTAAGGATAGAAAAGATTGTTGAAGAGATGCTAGAGGGAATCATGAGCATAGCCCAAAGTGCTTACTCCTCACATGGTGATGATGCGTAAGAAAAGGATGATAGTGGTAAAGCATGTGTCGGATATAGAGTGCTCAACATGTACACCATTAAAAGATAAGTTTCCAATTCCAGTCATTGATGATTTGCTAGATGAATTAAATGGAGCTATGTTTTTACCAAGTTAGATCTTAAGATCTGGTTATCACCAAATTTGGATTAAGGAGGAAGATATTTGTAGAAATGACATTTTGGGACTCATGAGGGGTCATTATGAATTTTGGTGATGCCATTTGGTCTTACCAATGCACCATCTACATTCCAAAGTTTGAGAATTCCATTTTTAAAGAAGTTCTTGAGAAAGTTTGTGTTAGTATTCTTTGATGATATATTAATTTATAGCAAGACTTGGGAGAACATTTGCAACATGTGGACCAAGCATTACAAATACTTGAAGATCATAAACTCATGCTAGAAAGCCATCAATTGTGCTTTTTGGTCTTCTGGTGGAGTATTTCGGGACACATAGTTTCTCCTTGAAGGAGTAAGGTGGACCCTAACAAAATTAAGGCTATCATGGAATGGCCTATTCCAAAACCATTAAGAAATTAGAGGATTCTTGGGATTGGCCGAGGGGTACTATAGAAGATTTGTGAAGAATTATGGTAGTATAGCGACACCTCACCCCTCTATTGAAGAAGTATTATTTTCATTGGAACGAGTCTGCTAATACAACATTTTGGAGATTAAAGGAGGCTATGTGTACAACTCCGGTGCTTGCCACTCTTGACTTCACCAAGGAATTCATTGTGGAATGTGATGCTTCTGGAAATGGGATAGGAGTAGTGCTCATGCAAGAAGGTCGGCCAATTACTTTTGAGAGTCGTCAATTAAAGGGTAAGAATCAACTAAAACCTATTTATGAGAAGGAAATGTTAGCAATCCTCCATGCAATTAAACGATGGAGGCCTTATCTATTGGGTAGACACTTCAAGGTTAAGATAGATCATGATAGCCTAAAATATTTTTTGGAACAAAGACTATCTTCTAAAGAGCAACAAAAATGGGTCACTAAGATGTTGGGATATGACTTTGAGATTGTATATAAGAAAGGGAAAGAAAATATTGTCGCAGATGCACTATCAAGGAAGGATGAGAAAGATGAAGCCTTATTGTGTGCCCTTTCAATATTACAAGCAAATTGGGTGGAGGAAGACAAACCAGAGTGGCAAAATGATGTTGCGACAAGTAATCTCATCGAGCAATTAAAAAGTGATCCTAGTAGTCTAGATAAGTTTTGTTGGAAGGGAGATACTCTTTGGTATAAAGAGCGTTTGTATCTCTGCAATAATTCCAACCTTAAAATCAAGATTCTCACAGAGTTGCATGAGTCTCCAGTGGGTGGTCATTCAGGATTTTTAAAGACATATCATTGAGTCAAGCAGGATTTCTTTTGGGAGGGGCTAAAGGGTGATGTTCAAAAATTTTTGGCTGAATGTTTGGTATGTCAAAGGCATAAAGGGGAGACAATTAAGACACCAGGTCTCTTGCAACCCTTATCTATTCCTAGCCAGCGTTGGGAAGAGGTATCCATGGACTTCATCACAGGGCTTCCCAAATCTAAAGGTCATAATGTCATCATGGTGGTAGTTGATTGGCTCACTAAATATGCACATTTCATTGATTAGCGCATCCTTTTACAACAAGTGTAATGGCTAAAGCTTTTTTGGAGAATATCCAAAAGCTACATGGTACACCTAAAGTTATTGTTAGTGATCGTGATCCTATCTTCACTAGTCACTTTTGGAAAGATTTATTCTCATGTTTGGGTACTCAATTGGCTCTTAGCTCTTCATACCACCCTTAATCAAATGGGCAAATGAAGGTTGTTAATAAGTGTTTGGAAGGATATCTATGTTGTTTCACTTTAGAGAAATAGTCCCAATGGGTAGATTGGCTACCACTTGAGGAATGGTGGTATAACACTTCTTTTCATAGCTCATCAAAAATGTCTCCATTTTTGGCACTTTATGGATATCATCCTCCTTCCATCACATCATCAATTAAGGTGTCCCCAAGAGTTCAGGCAGTAGAAGATCACTTGCTTCATCAACAACAGGTACTTTTAGGACTCAAGGAGAATTTAGCCATGACACAAAATAGAATGAAAAAACAGGTAGACGAACATCGTAGTGAAAGAAGTTTTGAAGTTGGGGGTTGGGTCTTCTTGTGATTGCAACCTTATAAGAAAATCTCACCAAAGCAGCGAAGAAAGAATAATAAGTTGTCTCCAAAGTTTTATGGTCCATACCAAATCATGCAGAAGATCGGTGGTGTTGCCTACAAGCTTGAGTTGCCACCAACAACAAAGATACATCCAGTTTTTCATGTTTCCTATTTGAAGAAGGTAATTGGGCATAATATTCCCACTCAAACAACACTTCCCGAGCTAGATGAAGAAGGAAGAATCATTTTGGAAATTCGTCAAACACGCACAAAGAAGCTGAGGAATAGAACTATCACTGAGTATCTCATCCAATGGAAGAAGTTACCGGTTGAAGATGCCACATGGGAAGATGAGGAGTTCATTCAAAAGTTTCCAAACTTGATTAGCATTGAGGACAATGCTTCTTTGAAGAAGGGGGGCATGCTACGCCCTTAATATTATTGTACATCGGGTTATGAATAGTCAGCTTGTGGCTATCTTAACTCTCTATTAAGTCATATTATCACTATTATATTGTTATTTAGTTGTTTAGGTCGGCCTAAGTCTTATATAGGTGTGTCTAAGTTGGCCTAGGTGATATCCTTGGCATAAATAGGTATATATAGGAGGTTGTGAGTCTTATTTCATCCTGAGGTGTGAAGTGTGTTCTCATTAGAGATATTTGGAGGTTTGCCCCCTCGAAGTGGCTTGTTATTCTCAGTTATTATCAAGTATTTGCAGCATATTTCATATGATATTCTTCTATTGTGCAAGTTATTTCATAACAAATTCTCAATCATAGTCTTGTAAGCTCGCTAGACAACCATCCATATTGAGCTCTACAAAAAACCCCTTACCTTTCTCCAAAAACCAAACTACTCAATATATGTATTCTTCAAATATGTTAGCAACAACAAGGAAAAGCAAAAAGTTAAAGCCAAAAATGCTTCTCATGCAAAGCATTATCTCAAAGTGAGAAGATGACTTGTGATGATGGAAATTCCTACATCCTTTGGTGCCACCAACCTCCAATAAGTTTAGACTTATAGTACTAATGCATTATTAACACCACCAGAAGAATAATTAGTAAAAGCTTCATCATCTGATGAATCCTCAGTGCAAGAAAAATTTCCTTCATTTGTTTTATCTTTGATATTTCCTTTAAGAACATTTGTAGCTTGAGTTTGACAAGACCAAGCTATGTGACCTTATTTCTTATAGTAAAAACAGTTAATTTCCTCATTGCTTCTACTTGATCTTTTATTATGGCTTTGAGAATATAATACCTTCTGCAGTTGAGAAACATCTTTTGAATATTCTACATTTGTTCTCTTTTCTTCTGCTAAAAGAGCTGAAATCATATCTTCTAAATTTTGAGAGGTTATTTGGCTAAGTGTGAAATAGCATTACTATATTTTTGAAGGCAAGTTGTCTAACATGATAGCTGTAGCATCTTTATCATCTACTAGAGCCTTAACTTCTACTAATTGCCTAATGAGAGACCTCAAACTACTTATTTGACTTGACATTGCGATTCAATTTTCCATTTTGAACCTGAAAAAATTGAAGTTTAAGGGAAAATTTCGCATTGAAGGCCTTTGCTCCAAATAATTTATTGAGATTATCCCAAATTTTTGCTGATGATTTATCTAAATCTACATGATGCAGTTTAGAGTCAGAAAGAGCAAGACCAATAATAACCATGGCTTTATCATCTCTATTGTTCCAATCTAATAACTTAGTAGCCTATGTACCTACTTTTTCCTTTCCACTCACTATTCCCCATAAATTCTTATTCACTAGTTGCATTTGAATTTTCATTTTATAAATATAGAAACTAAAACCATATCTTATCTAATTTATCTACTACAATCTCCATAACGATATATCCTTGCTCAAAACAATCAGGGACATGCAGTCACTGCGTGAATGAAAAACGTCCAAGGATTTTTTTCCTATCATTCTTGAACCCCCTCATATGTAGCATATCGGTATTTAATTGTCTAATTGTGCAGAATGTAGAGAATGTACTTGATGGATCTTTTTGGTAAAGAGAAGAGGAACTTGTATACGAATAAAAGCCTATGAAGACTGTCGACAAACCAAAGGGCCTCACTTCACCACTCTATCATTCTTCATGTCTTCAACATCTACGCCTCCCTTAGCAACACCGTCTTCTATTCTCCTTCACACGCTCTCCATACAACTTCAATGTAACAATAAAAAATAATGATAGCACCAGTATTCATGGGTGATGCACAGGCAAGTCGTTCACAGTGTGAATATTTACAAACCTTCTACACTGGAAATCCTTTAAAATGGAACAGAATATGCCAATAAAATGTTATGCTCTTCACATCCAGAAATGAACTTCTCATGCCATGATAGGAACACAAGAATCATATCGGTATCATGATAGGTCTACGCCATGCCTTCTCTTTCTCTAGAATCCAAACGCACAGGCACAAGGATTTCGTGGTGCTCCGATACCAAATGTTGGCAAAATGCTTAATTAATTTATTCATCATTATGCAAGTGCATTTATACAAGAGGGAAGCAGTTGGAATGTGTGGTTGCACTGTTGGAATGAGCGGTTGTAGAACTGTTCAAAACTGTTCAAACACCCGCAGCCATATACAATTTACCATACAATGTACAATAAATGCTAACAGTATATGCTCATTTGAACACCATCCCTATCTGTATTATTTTATACCTTAATATTATTTAAATTATTTAAAAAGGGATTTGTGAAAATATCCAATTTATTATCTACAACTACAATCATGAATTGACATTTCCATTTCCACCTTCAACATTGATCACATAGTATTTGTAAGTTCATATATGTCTTATGAAGTGGTTTGTTGGGATTTAATGGATGAGATGGAGAGTGATCAAATTAGAATTCAATAAAATTTGAAGAACATAATCCAAAGAATTTTGTAATTTAGTATATGTCCTAGAAGTATTTAGTTTGATTGAATGAAATGTGGAAATATTAACATATTAATGAGAGTTTTTGTCCATGTCATTACACTTTGAAAAGTTATTTGAATTTTGATTTGATGATCCATACATAAAATATTTCTAGCTAATAATTTGGATTCAATGGTTTTTAAGTGTGCAAAAAGGTTTATGAAAGATACAAAGCTATATACATATTGTCTATACTACATTTAAGAAATCCCTTAATAAAAAAAAATTGTAATTCAAAATCATGTAAGGGAGTAATCCTTTAAGAGCATAGAAGGTTATCGATATACTATAACATAGCTAGTGTATTCATTGGGTCCTTGTGCACACCCACACAGACTATTAGTTAATACATTATCATCATATATAAAGTCTACATTGTTAGAAAAATGTTGAATATCATTGAATACATTGATTTGATATTACATTCGCATGTATAGAGAGGTGAAAGAAGCAGGCTACAAGTGGTTGAATAGAGGTAGTTAGGTAGTTAGGCAGATAAGTAACCGAGACAGAACTACAACGTAATATATTCTCCAACATTCCCCCCTTATTACATTATTTTTGAAACCACGAAAGCACCTTGTCTAGGGACCACCCCTTAAGGCTTAGATAACAAAACTTGCTAATTACAAAATAGATATACATTCTTGAGAATATTTTCCTTTCGAAGAGACAATTCTTGAATCAAGTGGCACTCCTCCAAGTTGCCTCATAACCCTTCAAAAGGTGTAGAGCAAGTTGAATTCCCAAGTTTGTGGTCCCATGAACTCTCGAATCCAACCGTAATTATTGGAAAACCACCCTCCAAGTTGTCTCCTCAACCCTTGTAAAGGTTTAATCCTTGGTATTGACCATAATTATTGGACAACCATCCTCCAAGTTGTCTCTTTGACACTCGTAAAGGTGTAATCCTTTGTCACAGTCTTGTGAACTCTCTGGGAAACAATCCATATTGCGCTCTTCACTAAACCCCTTAGTTGTCTTCAAAAGTCAACTTCACAATATATGTATTCTTCAAATCTATCAGCAATAACAAGAAAAAGCAAAAAATTAAAGCCAAAAACACTTCTCATGCAAAGCATCATCTCAAAGTGAGAAGCTGACTTGAGATAATGGAAATTCCTCCAACCTCTGGTGCCACCAGCCTCTAGTTTGATCTTGTTACACTTTATCCATTTAATATCTTAGACGATTCTTTGGAGGACTCAACAAGAATAGCAAATATGGCCCCGAAAGTCCAAGCATAACTATTTGAAGATCCATTGGCAACATTGATAAACTCATCTTCAAGATACAAAGCAATTGTTTTATTGTTTTGAAATGCACTTTCCCAAACATTGGTAGTAAGAATATAGATTACGTGATTGGCATAACTCAACGAATATATATCAATTGCTTGATGTCTTACAATACTCATAAAACTAATTCGAGTTGCATCTTCTCTTACAAAGAAATGTACCTCCAAGTTACAACTAATAAGTTATGCATACAAATGACTATATAACCATTTATGTATTCTCATATTGCAAATGACTGATTATCCCATTCATGGATGATTTGTTGTGTCCTCACTCTCTTGGTGGTACAAATGCAAAATAGGTGGTAGTTCTTCTAAGTATAATAAAAATAATGGTGGCCTTCTGAAATTGACTTTCCATATTAGTGGATGAATCAACATTGATATTTTTCCTTGCGCAAACTTATATCAATATTTCTCTCAAGACAGGGAACAATACTTTTGAAAATAGACTAACTTTTTTTTATCACCAACTACATCATATTTGCATTCAAACTAGCATATCACTATTTAATTGTATATGTGTGTAGAATGTACCTAATAGATATGTTTGGTAAATAGAAGGTAGATCAAAGCCTACAATGAGAGTCGACAAACAAAAGGGCCTCACAATCAATTTTTGTGTGTACTTCTATTGGATACCAGTATTCATGGGTGATGAACATGAACTACAAGCACTATGTCACTACATCATCTCTTCCTCCACATGGCTGATGATTTTGGATGCCTCTCATACCATGTTGGAAAGATGCTCAATATATAAGATGAACATTGTAATCCAATGCATATTCTACAGTGAAATTATGCCCTTCATTATTTGCTCACCACCATATCTCTTATTCAGACTTCACCATCGGGTCATACCCAATCTTCACACATTCATTCTCATCTTTTCATCATGCACATGGATAGTTGCGGCTCTAATACCAATTGTTAGAAAAATGTTGAATATCATCAAATACATCGATTTGATATTACATTCACATATATAGAGAGGTGAAAGAAGCGACCTACAAGCGGTTGAATAGAGGTAGGCGAACAAAGGTAGTTAGGTAGTTAGGTAGTTGAGTAACCCGGACGGTTACAATGTAATATATTCGCCAACACTAAAATGTGTTTGGGTAACCTTTGTCATCATACATTGAAACTTGGGTGCTACAAAGCCCATAGGGAGGGGGTGCATGGGTAAAAGCACAAACTCATGTCACACTTTTGGCCAACTAAATAATTTCAAGCAAATTTTTTTTTACCTAAATCAAATAAGATGCATAAACTTAAACATAAATTGACTTAGTTTTAATAAATGATAGTTGTGGACATAGATAATTTTGAATTAAATAATATTTTAGGAAAGGAAAAGTGAAGGAATATAAATTGCTCTATGAGCATTTGTGAAGATAATTATAATGAAAATATTGATTATTATGATCTGATGTTGGAAAATGAAAAATAGGTTTCCTCCCCATTTGGAATTTTGAATTGATCCATCACTAATTTATGTTTGAATCCATGGATCTAGGTCAATTGTACATATGTTGATATGTGGAATGCAAGGCATGAATCTAATCTTGCTAATTAAAAACTTTTGTTGCTTGATTTGTCTAATTCACTATGCTTCATTGATTGTCAAGGATTGATAGTGTTTATAAACATCTAGGGGAAGTTGTTGAATCACAAGTCTCATGTTCTCCTTGCTTCACCCTTTTGATAGGACCAACTTTATGATCATGGAAGTAACTAAGGACATCAATCTTTAGGAATGCAAGTGCTCTAGAATAATTATCCAAATTTTAATTACTTTTAATATGCCAATTGAAATGTTTCTAGCATGCTTTTCTCCTTTAATGTAAATGATAATTAATAATGCTTACTGATGATACATATATGCAAATGAATGCCTTTAAAATATAAATAAATAATAAAGATTCATGCAAATGTATGTTTAATCAGCTCATAATGACTAGTGAAATGGGAAAGAGTCAATTAGTTTTTAATTTTGAATTTTAGAATTTTAGGGAATAAATTCCTAGATGCAAGATCAATCCTACACCCACGTGATTGAGCTAGAATAAGAGAGTAATAAGATCTATACAATGAATGAAGCTTTGACTATGGAGGGTGCAATAAACATCATATACATGGAAAGGTTTGAAAATATAAATATTGTGTGATCAAATATATGAAAATGTGTGTAAATAAAGATAGGTTGAAGATATAAGAATGAACCGAACTTAAAAAAATATATTATTTATCAATATATAATTACATAAAAACATTCTCAAAATAAATACAAAACTATAAAAATTAATATCAACTTTTCTCTTAAGCTAAATAGACCAAATCTAAATTATATCTAGTTTGTCTATGTGCATTCAATTCAATTCCAACCATTATTTGTTAGGAACCGTTTTACACAGATCAATTTCTACCCTTTATGTTTCTTGTGATCTGAATATCATACATTTTTTTTTAGCATTCAATTCAATTCCAACCGTTGTTTGTTGGTCTATGTGTAGATTGATAGCATTTAATACAGTCATATAACACACTACAATTTGTGCTCATCAAATATTCTCCTCTCTTTTCATCTTGATTTATCTCTCACACTAGCCAATCATTCCATTGCCCCCATTTATACTTCAAGCTGCTATAGTTGACACAGATGGCCCAATTGCTTTATGGTGTCTATTTCACATTGCCAAATTCAATTAATCATACTTGCATAATTGATAGTGAGGGAATCATATTTCTACATTGATTTATTCATAATCTTAGTATAGTTGTAATGGTGAAAATTGTATTGGTATGTTTTTCTATTTTAATTAGATTGTCTTTTATGTAATGATTAGTATGTAAGTTGGTATATTTTTTATTAAAATTTGGTAAACAATGTTATCTTAATTTTATTCCATCTCTCCAATTTTGATGCTTATATTTTACCCTCATCAAATATTCTCCTTTCTTTATATCTCGATTTATTCCACACATGAGTTATTTAATCCAATGCCCTCATTTATACGTCAAGTTAGGAAAGTCAGTGTATATAATCAAATTTCTTTATGGTATCTATTTCACATTGCCAAATTCACTTATGCATAGTTGCATTATCCATAGTGAAAGAATTAGATTTCTAAATTGATTTACTACCAATAATTGAAAAAGAGTGCACATGATTCTATGCATTTTTACTATAGTTGTAATGGTAAAAATCGTATATCGATACTTTTTTTTCATTTTAATTAGATTGTCTTTTATTAATGATTATTATGTTATTTGATGTATTTTTGTTTAAATTTTGACAAATAATATTATCCTAGTTTTATTCCATCTTCCCATATCTCAAAGTTTGGGACTCAACCTACAATTCTCCATCATTCATCATTTTGGTTCAGATTTTTGGGTGTGCAAGTGACCTAGATGACTTCTACATGTGTAAATTTGAACTGAAATATTTAAAATTGAAATTTAAAGAGATTATATTCCCCTTTCCAACTAGTCACTATGAGTTGTCTATAGATAAAATTACTTTAAATTACATGGAAGGATGTTGAATAAAAGAACAATCAAGGAACACAAGTTACCATCAAGGTATATTCACGTGAGAGTATTATTAGTTATCATCAAGGAACATTCACATGAGAACATCATAGAGCATTCTAGGCTTATCACATGCTTGCTTTATCTTTGATCCTTATTCATCAGTGTTAAATCAATCCACTTAGGGGTTTGATCAAAGAGAAATTAATCCTTTTTTAACAAGTTCATTAATGGTGTCCCTAGATACCATCCTTTCTAGACATAAATACAACTAGGTGAAGTGAGAAAATTTTAAATATCAAAATTCAGTCAGATTAGATTCACAAGCAAGGTTCAATTCTATGTGCCAAGTTTATTTTTGAAATAAAAAATCAAATCTATAGGTGGAGATTTAAACTAGAGTAAATTCTAGTTAATTTTTAGTTTTGATGTGGTCATAGAACAAGGCCTAAGTTTTTAGTACCATGACAAGTTGATTCTTTACATCTATTGCCACTATTTCTACATTAGATCTAGAGTAGAAGATAATTTTTTTCATTTAATAATCACATTGATTATAGTATTTATTGCAATATTAATTATCAATCTTAGATACCTATCCTAGGTTAGTACTTGGCATCATCACA
>VDFB02047230.1:446143612-446158845 GCA_007258455.2 Sequoia sempervirens | reverse complement strand
ACTCTATTTTACAAGCAGGATTTTTGAATGTTTTTGTTTTGATTTTCGTGGATTTCTCTTGGATGTTTTGGATTTTGATGGATTTTGATGTTTTTGGATTTTCAAGATATTTGATTTGGAATGAGATGATATGATTGATTGAAGGAACAAGATGAACCACAATAGAGGTAATGCAACCATGGATAAATGATAGATCAAAATGAAAGTCACCACAAAACATGTTACACAAGCAACATATCTCTTGTTGAAAGATGACAATAGTTGATTGATTAATATGCCGGGAATGATTGATTCCATAAGGCATGATGATGATAAGTACTTAGGATTATTGATATCCTCTAAGTACAAAAAGATTGATGATTGTTGACAATTGATTGACAAAAGATATGAGGATTGGATAATGTTTTACAGCTAGGCTCAAATATGATTTGCATGATAAGATTCAAGGTTTCAAAGGGACATGATGACATGGATTTTGATAAGCTAGGAGATATGGAATGGAAGAATGCAAGGATAACAATAATGAATGGGATGATCAAGATCAACTAGACAAGATATATACACAAGGACCAAGTGCTTTGCCCCCATTCCTCATCAAAACCAAGGATGAAAAGAAAGGATGTATCTAGTAAGAATGATGGACTATGGATGAAATAAAAGATATGGTATGGAAGATATGGATAAAGCATATAGGATAAGCATATATGATGTTCAAGAAGATTCTTAACCTTATCAAGATCAAAAGTGGAAATGTAAGGAATGAGTGTAGAAAGGATAATGACCATGAATGATAAGATGGATGAGACTTGCCCCTAAGTGTAGAGTGCAAGAGGAATATGGAAGATAGGATATGGATGATAGGGAGATGGAGGAAGGACTTTAACATTGAGTTTCACAACCAATTATCCCTTTAATTAACTATGGCAATGGGGATTAGACTCATAAATGTTGGTAGATTAATGGTATGATGGAAGAGACTAAGGATTTATGCAAAGGTTTGGATTAAAGGGGAATGATGGGTGATGAATGTTGGATAATGGATGGATGGAAAGGATGACAAGCTCAACATTGGCACACACCTTAAAGGATGGTGGAGTGATGGAGGAAGAATGGATTTGGAAAGTGATAGGTTATTATATGTAAAATTGGAGGAAGCTTTTGGATAAGAAAATTTAGATGCCAATTTTGATTTTATTGTTTCTATGAGACTTTTAGGAATCCAAATGATTTTTGACTTTGATATTTGCTTAGTGGGCCTTTGTGGCCTTGAAAATTTTTCATTTATGGACCTTTGTGGTCTTTGAAAATTTCCTTTTTTCTTTGATGGGCCTTTGTGGCCTTTTGATTTTTTTTTTTGATTTATGGAACCTTGTGGTCTCAAAATTTCCTTTACTTTCATACCTCAGGGTCTTTTGATTTTTCCCTCCTCGATTTTGACCGTTTTCTTTATTTTTGCATGTCTCTTCAAGGAGACAAGTTGATCCTTGACACATGTGGACTTTTGATATAAAGTTTGATATTTGGCACCCAAATTGCTTCCAAGCAATGGGAGGGGTGGATTATATTTAATGGTATGGAGGTATTATGGATGAGTTAATGTGGGTAGAATTTGAAAGGGCATCAAGGATGTGCCTCTATTGTTCTTTTGAGGAATAGGATATGACCTAGGATAGATGGAAAGTTTGATGGACTAGGATGAGGACCTAGGATAGATGGAAAGTTTGATGGACTAGGATGAGGACCTAGGATAGATGGAAGGTTTGATGGACTAGAACACCTAGGTATATAACCAAAGCCATGGTGATATGGGTGTTTTTGAATAAAAAGGGGTTCTAGGATACCTTGTTCATGAATGCCTAATCCTTTTCCTTTGTAGTTCATACTTAGATGCATTCGTTTGCCAATGGGATATGTATTGTTTTTGAAACAAGATGCAAGTCCATTTTGGGGAGGATATGATATGGATGAGAGGTTAGGTGTTGGAAGTAAACTAGAATGGATAAGGTGGAGGATCCAAATTTATAGGTATGGGGTTCATGGATAGTTTGAATAGGTGCGAGAATCTTGACATGGGATGATGAGGTGTTTCTATCTTGATCTGAAAAGGATCATGAGGTGGTATGAAAGACATATCTTGATCATGAGAAGGATAAACATCTTCATGGGATGAAAGGGCATCCTTGAATGGAAGCATATCTTGATCTTGATGAGGAAGGGAATCATTAGATTTTGTAGAAAGCGTGTCTTGATCGTCAATTGGTAAGAAATCATTAGATAGGATGGAAGAACTATCATGATCTTGTGATGCAATAGAATCATGATATGGTATGGATTGATTAGATGATGTGGAAAAAGAACTTGGAAGGATAGTTGTCTCTTGAGATGGGTGTGAATTATTTTGGATGAAAAGTGAAAGGAGGGGATCATCATAAGATTCTTGAGAAATGGGATCTTGATCAAAGATGGGAAGACTTTGTGAGATTGTGGAATCATTGGATGCAGTGGAAAAAATATTTTGATCTTGATGTGTAGGGGAGTCTATGATAGAATCATTGGATGTAGAAAATATGATAGAAGAGGATGATTGGATGGAATTGTTAACTTGAGTGAAAGAATCTTGAGGTTAATTTTGGCTTATGGTGGATGGAGATAAATGCATGACATGATAAGATTGTTCAATATCATTTGTATTTGAGGACTGAGATTTTGGCTTATTGAAATTTTGGAAAAATTCAAAGATATTGAACTTGGATGATGGAGTTGTTGGTGAAGAAGGTCTCATGTTCATTGTTTGGTCAAGAGGATATGGGTAGATGTTTGGCATTAGATATCTCTTTGTGGTTGTTTCCCAGATTTGTTGTTGAAGGTTCTTTAGTTGATAAGCTAAAGAATTCAATTGATCCTCATCTATTTCAGCCATGGTGGTTTGTGTTTCTTTTTGGGATGATCTTATCTGTTTTAATGACAAGAAAACATAGCAAGCAAAAATAGAACTGTTGTTGATTAAATCCTAAAATCTTAAACAAAAAGTGTATGTTCAAGAACCAAACATGGTTCTTCTTGATTTTCACTGGTTTATAACAGATAAGACAATTCAGATAGACTCACTCCTAGAGACAAAAGGTCATCGTTATATACTCAAACGACCCATAGCTTGGAATTGTGTTGACTCACACAGCCATGTCACCCCCTACAGGGCGCCCGTGTTTTTGTCTTTTCCAGATGCATACTCAAAGTGACGGAAGTGGATACCGGATCCCCTGAGCAAACAGTCCTTGGCAATTATATGGTGAGTGCTTGAGGGTAGATTCTTCCCCGCCCCTGCACCGCTGAGTATTACAATGTTTAGAAACTGACAAGCGTGCTTCTATTTCTAGGTTCTTAGATAGGGTTTCCGTTTAGAGCAGCAAATGGATAAACTCCCTCGAGAGACCTCCCAATCTTTAGAACAAAGATTTTGGGGATGGTTATCCTGCACACTTCCATTGAAAGAGGGTTTCCCCAAATTCACATAAATTTTAAAGTGGGTTGGAATGCCATGGCTTTTGGCTATCCCCACTCAGGTCGTTCCCGTAGGGTGAGTACTTTTTCCCACTACGGCAGGCCTGTCTAAAGGTTTTAATGAAAGCTTGTAAATGCGCAATGTAAAAGTGAGTTTGGTATTCTGATGCACCCAGTCAAGGGGAGAGCATAAACCTATCACCCAATCACAATAAAGAAGTTGTTCACTTTTTAAAACCCAAAAGACAAATTATCTAATCTATATGGAGATATTGCTCCATAAAAAGCATGATGTTCAATTTTAATCCCACAAGAAATAATGAAGTTTCTATTCTAGGATTGATCAATTTTTATCCATTTGCTATCCTAGGATTGATAAATTTTAACTCATTTTTTGTCCTAGGATTGATAAATTTTAACCAAAAAGAGATTAAAGAACAAAATCTGGCCGAGGATGCGTCGGATCCAAATAAAAAGATACATTTTTATCGATGCTATTTGGTCCTAAAGCAAGAATGAAACAAAATATATGATGGGTTATTTTCCCATGAGTGTTCGAAAACACTATTACAATGAATATCAAATGCTCTTTCTTTCACTTCAATGCTCCATTTTCTTCTTAAAACAGAATTATGCTGAGGCGCTAAAACAGAGGGTTGAAGCGCTGCAGAGTTGTGCTAAGGCGCTAAAACAGTCGTGCGGCGTGTTAAAATAGTTGTACAGCACGCTATAGTTTTCCTCTGATGCGCTACAAAATCCAGCTGGCGCGCTATAAAAAACCACGATTCCGCTAAAACAAACACGCCGATACCTGTAAGACACTTTTCACAAAAAAATTGCAGAATATGGGGTTAGGCCCCACGGTGGGCACCAAAATGGAAGTGTAAGAATGAGGTAAACAATCTAAAATGCATCTACACTTCTAAATAAGACATTGTATCTAAGATTCAAAAGAATTTAAACTATTTTAAACACAGGAACCTTCAGAAAACTATCCTATTGCTCTCTAACTCTAAAGATTTCTTTAATCAACTTGCTCTCAGATTTTAGAAGCTAATAGAATATTGAAATGACACTTAGAGAATGAGAATTAAACTATTATGATTCCTAAATGCAACTAAGATGATTCTACAACAAAACTTTTGAGAAAGAAACTACTGTAAACAACCATAATTGATGAATTAAAATGCTGGATGAATGCTTGATGGATGTTGGATGAATGCTTCTATTTATTTGATTGATTGAATGCTTGAATGCTTAGAAAACCTGCAGAGTAAATTTGCACAAGTTAGGATCCTTTTCCTGTAGCCAGAAGCCTGCATTTATAGATTTCACGACACTCATTTGTGAAGGGGTACAGGATAAAAGGCTGGGATTCAATCTGGAGAATTGAATGGTATAAGATGAGAAGGTGGAGCTGATCATGAAGGATTGTTCCTCCCCATGAAAACACCAGGCAAGATGAGAGGAAAGATTTGAGGCAGAAGATTGAGAGGATTTCCTGCAGGTTTGTCCCAGAGGCTCTTCCCATGAATGACAGTTGAATTAATTAGATTTAAAAAATCTAATTTTATTAGTGAGGGAATGGAGGTATATGATTTATGCATTTATTTAAATATTTTTGATTTATTTAAATTCAGCAAAAGAGGAATAAATAATTTAATAAAACAAACTATAGGAGTTGTTTATTAAATTAAAATAAAAGGAATATGATAATTAAATTAAAGATTCTAGGATATCTTTATTTAATTAAGAAGAAATGTGATGAGGTAATTAAATAACACAAATTATTGAAGCTGTGTTTTTAATTTAAGATAGAATTAATGGATAACGTATAGAAGAAATAATAATGATAATAATTAAATAAAACAAAGTATTTAATTTTGTTTATTTAATTAAGAGAGAAATAAAATGATAAAATAGAAGAATTAATAATGATAATAATTAAATAAAACAAAGTATTTAATTTTGATTATTTAATTAAGAGAGAAATAATATGATAAAATAGAAGAATTAATAATGAACTTAATAGAAATAAATATTTCTATTTATTTACTAAGTAGATGAATTTAAGATTAATTAATCAAATAAGTCATATTTAATTAATTAGATTCTCCAGACCATTTTTAGGTGTCTACAGACTGTATTCAAGATCACATTCCTTACTTTTAACTGATTACTCATGCTTCAACTTACAAATGCATTTGGAAAATTAATCTATGATGGTCATATATACCTCTTTAAAAGTGTGAGATTTAGACGAGGGGAACATATTGAGGTTCTATTGTATTCTTTTCAAAGAGGCATAAATTTAATGTGGGAACTCCCATCAAATGCAAAAATATAAATTATAAGGAATAATTTTCATAGACTAAAAGCTACTTTATAGTGGATAAATGTCAATCAAGAGTATTTGATGATACAAACTGATGAGCCCAAAATGTGCTTCTAGTTTGGATATCATGATGAATTTTTAATACCTTTACTTTTGTTATTCATGGTTGTTTAAACTCTTTTGAGACCTTTTATTGGGATATCCTATAGCAATACACTTTCATGTTCCTGCAGCCTATCCTATTGTCTTATCCATATTTATTACCCCGTTTGACTCCCTAAATGACTGGTATATCACATATAGTTTTTGAATGATGAAATAGATTTAAATATGTGATTAATGAACGGATATTGTGTATGTGCCATGTGCCTTTTCTTTTGCATCTGTTACCTTGTGTTTCGCAGGTTGTTGAAGAAAGTATGATCGAGTCAAGTGCAGCCGATCTCGGCCTTGCAGTAAAGTCTATTTCCTGCACGACTTCAAGGAAGCTCTGGCGAAGACTCTTTGACCGAAACCGTTGGGAAGGATTTTTAATGACAGTCAATCTGGAAAGAGTGGAGTGCTAGATTCTCTCTGGATCGAGTTGAATGGATAAATTCATTTATGAAGTTGGTTCCTCGATTTTGGAATACATTTTACTTCCACGTCTTTCTTTGTAAGGGTTAGTTAGTTAGTTGTTCTCCTAACTTTAATAAGTGCTCCTCCTGCGCGAGTGAGCATAAGATGGTTAGAAGTAAGATAGAAGCATAGTGATAGGGAGATAGAAGATATCATGTAAGAGTCAGTATGATAATAATAAAAATTAGAATCTGTATGACAAGAGATAGAGTTTGTTGTTAGTTTTCATATCAACAAAGTAATGTATACCATTCTGAGTTTATGAATAAATTTTGATGAAGTTCTGAGTTCAGCACTTGCATAATTAGTAGATGCTTGCTAAGGGGGCCCACTTAGTAAGTATTTGTAGCTAGTTAGTTAGCTGTTCTTTTTCTGTTGATCATCAGTTAAATTTCATCTTTGAAGTTTTCATACAAACTCAGTCTTATATTGTTCCTGCAACATCGGGAATCCATCCCTGTGCCTGTTCCTGCAGCATAAGGCCAGTTCATAGTTTGTGTCTCAGTCATAGCTGTTATGATTTATGCTTTGGTTAAATCATGGTTGAGTTAAGAGAACTTTACATTACCTTCCTGTAGCATAGATATAATTCTTTCCAAGTATTTATTTCTGTTAAATTGTGACTGAAACTAGTTCTTAGTGCATATATTGTGTTGCTCCATTCAAAGTATACGTTCCCTGGTTTGACAAGTAAATGAACATCCATAAAGAGATATTAGTCACTTGCCAGAATGTCCAATTCCTAGGATAGGTTTTACTGTGATTTTCATATCCCTTTTGTGGGCGCGACCACAAACATTCAAGACCACAAGAGCACAAAAGAGACATTTTTGCATACAAGTCAAAACCAATCATAAGGATTCCATATATTACCATGGATAAAAGAAAACTACTATTCCCTACAAATCAAGATAGATGTAATAGGATAATAAAACAATAGTAATTACCAAAGATACCTTAAAAAAATAATAAAGAAAATTTAAAAATTTATTTGAAATTTGGATGTATTGTGTATGAAGATTTTGTGAGTTTCAACATATTAATTGTAAGGAATCTAAGGTAGCGGAACAACTTCCTACACTAATTTCGAGAGGAGAAAAATGCAAAACCTTATAGATCTTTAATATTTACAAAGACTTAAACAAAAATAAACAAAAATATCATGCGTACCACAACACAATGATTTATGTGGGGAAAAACCTTTTGGGAGAAAAACCCAACACTCCAAAATCCACCCAATATATTATTTAGAAATCAAAAGATTACAATACACTTGTAGAGCAAGCTTGCCATAGGAGTATCACCACCAAATATCAAGAGACAACATGACCGCTATCACACTCTTAGAATACACCATCATCTACATACATCTCAGTCACTTATAATAGTATTTTTGGAACCTTCTAGAATTAGGGTTTTACAAGGTCATTTTTCATTTGACATATTAATGGAAAAACTTTGACGTGTTAGTGGCAAAAAACCTTGATGTGTCAACAAGAAAAAAACCTTGATGTGTCAGTGAAAAAACCTTGACATGTCAATGAAAATAAATTTAGGGCAATGCCCCAAACACCATATCTTGTTACAAGTGTACAATATTTGCATGATCAGTCGCCACATACCAAAATACATCCTATCAACAATAAACCATATATAATTGCAAGGTTGAGACATATTTTTCCAATATTAGTGTTATTTACTATTGTCAATAGTTGAAACTTTATATTGATATATTTATGGTTAATTCTCTTGAAAATCTTCCCACTTCATTGAATTAGTATGTTACTCTATGAATGCATATATATTTGTTTCAATGATGTCTACTAAGCCAGAGAATTACCTGCACATTGAAATATTTTCTGATAATTTTTTTAATTTGTTTCCTAACATATTCAAATATTTGAGCCTTTTTAGAAGTAAACGAGGAAAGTATTTTATAGGCCTCCTTTTAAAAATTATATAAAAAAGCTATCTAGCAATACTAAATTGAAGAACACTAACCCAAAAACAATGAAGCCCAACAAAAATAAAATTGATAATCTATACTCAAAAATAAATAAAAATTAAATAATAGATAAATATTTTTTATTTAAAAAATAAAAACTCGTAAAAGCCATCCAGCCTATTCTAGCATAATTCATTTTCTTTGCCTATGCATTTTTTTTTAAAACTACAATCTAACACTGAATATTGTGAAAATTCAAATTTCAAACTACATTCCCTACACAACCAAGTAAGATAAATTTCATATTAATATCTAATATAATAGTATTAATATTCCTTTGTACGCAAAATCTTAATAACCAACAATAATTTTCAAATTTAAAATATTCCTTTGTATAAGTGTTAGCAAATAATGTATAATGTATAACATTGTAGTGTGCTAGGAATGCATACAATTAAGTAACTATAACTGTTACAGCTTTCCAGCCACCCCTCTTCTATGCTCAATTGCTTCCTTTGCTATACATGCATCTGCTATATCGATATGTCTAGTTTTATGCATTTTATTTCATATGGCAATAGAGAAGGTTAGAAACTCTATACCTACACGTTGAAGTATGCAGAGCAATATGTGATGCAAGGTGTAGAAAACATGGTGATGTGATCTAGGTTGCAATGGGATTCAATTATGGATTGATTGTTTGAAAGATGAAAGATGAATGTAATTGTCTGTGGAAGTAAAGATTGATTTTCTGCTATGAGAAAAGGATATGAGAAAGGCACAATTCATATTGAATATAAAGATTGATTGGTTATGTGAAGGCATCTGAATGGCTTGGGTGGTTATGTTGTTGCATTATTGTTATGCATAGAGAAGGAGACACCATTGTTTGCAAATGTTTTATCATTATTGTGTATATATAAGAATGTGTCATAGTTTGTAGACATTATCTCATTTCATTATTGGACATGAAGGCTTGAATAAAGTTGAGGGGCCTTGTTCAATGTGCCTAGAAATGTAAGGGTTTCTATATTGACATTGGAGAGTGGCATAGTGGAATCATGGTTGGGTTAACATTCTCATTGTAAGTCTTTCACTATTTTTCAACAAGACATAAGCAATTGGCATAAGGCGTGAAGATTTCATGGAAATTCAGTAAGGTAGAATGGATGCATAAGGTCTTTGATCTCTCAATTTAAAAGTTTTTTCATCTCTTCAATTGCTATGAGAATAGGCAAAAGTGGTGAAATTGTTGCCATATGATCTATTGTGGTTTTATTTTTCATAGTCGCATAAAAGAAAAAGTGGAGTAGTCTAGTTGGTTAGATTTTGGAGATTTATGCAATTAGATTTTCAAGCATATAAGTATAATTCCATACCAATCACAAGTAATTCATGAGACATGTGGGAGATGTGTTTTGGCTAAGTATAAGAACTTGAATCGAAAGTGTGAAATGTTAGTTTCATTTTATAAAACAAAAGTTAGAGTTTTTACTAATTGGAGATATATAAAGTAATCATATATGAATGCGAAAGGGATAACAAGTGATGCATTAACAATAAAATGTCTCTAAGAAATTTAGGGAGCATAATATTCAATGTGGAGGACTAAATGCAGATGTGAGGAAAATGTGGACCCACCAAGTGATCCAATCAAGAGTGGGACAACCAGTCATTTTTTTTGAAACATATAAGGATTATTGGTCATTTGCATGCATTACTTATTAGTTGTAATATTGAGTATCTTGTAGATGATTTTATCAATGTTTCCAATTGATCTTCAAATAGTTATGCTTGGACTTTCAAGGTCGTCTTTTCTATTACTAGTGAGGCCTCCAAAGACTCATCTAAGATATAAATGGATAAAGTGTAACAAGATCAAATTGGAGGCTAGTGGCATTGGAGGATGGAAGAATTTCCATCATCTCAAGTTAGCTTCTTGGTTTGAGATGATGCTTTACATGAGAAGCATTTTTGGCTTTAGTTTCTTTCTTTTCCTTGTTGTTGCTTACAAATTTGAAGAATACATATATTGTGAAGTTAAATTTTTGGAATTAGGTAAGGGGTTTGGTGTAAAGCTCAATTTGGATGGTTGTCCAATGAGAACTTTAGGCTGTGATCAAGAATTATACACTTCTAACGGTCATTAGACAACTTGATGGAGCCATGTGTTTGGAGAGCTCAATATATATTTTTGTCAAATAATTCAAGAATCTGTGATTTGGGAGTTCATGGGAGGAAGAACTCGAGAATTGAGTTAGGGGCTACACCTTTTCGAGGGCCATGAGGAAACTTGATGGAGTTACACATAATCATGATAAAAAACAACCGAGAAATGTGACAAATCAACTGAAAGTGAAGGATCATCAATGTCAATCTTCAAAGAAAATCTAGATGTATCAACTACCATGTTGAAACTATCATCAAAGAGGAGAGAAATATCCTCAAGTATTTCTTTGAAATTTGCAAGATGAGCCTCAAACAAATCTAAGATTCCTACCAAATACTCATCTAATAAAGAAAGATCTGAGGGATAAAAAATATCATGTTGTGTTGAAGAACCAACCTCTAAAGCAATAGGAGATGAATCAACATAGGTTTGAAAAACTCCAAAGTTTAAATGACCAATCTCTCTCGAGGAATTGCTATCAACACTAGCAAGAGGGGTGTGAGGCTCATAATCATCACCATCAAAAAAATGAGAGAAGGCATAGAGATGAGACTCATGATCAACTTTACCAAAAACAATGACTTTGACAGTATCAACCTCTTTGGTGAAAATAGAGTCTACAATGAACTCTACAATATTAGGTATCTCACCATGAGTAATTTGATAAATGGAGAGTAGATTTGCATACAAATCAGGAATACATAGTACATCTCTTAAAAAACCATCATAAATATCAATATTGCCTACCCCCATAACATCCAAAAGCTTACTATAGATCCTAATAAAATCTTAGAAGTATCAGTAGGATGAAGACCCAAAAAAGGATAGGGAGTAAAACCCATGTGGTGAGATGCTCCTTAATCCAAAAACCATCAATCACGACTAAAATGAACTAGAAAAGTTACAAATGTATACATCCTTTACCCATATAGAGTAACTTATCTTTTTTACTACTTGCAAATCTTGCATTCCTTGACTATGTAGGTTTGGATGATCATGTAGATGAAGATGCAAAGGCTATAGGAGGTGTCACAAATGAGGGTAATGGAATATTGTTCTTCTGAAGAAGATGTGAAAGCTCATCAATCTTCTTCGTATAACAATGGTGTTCATCATGTCCTTTATTCTTGTAGTACACACAACTAAACTTATCCTTCTTAGGTTTGTCCTCTTTTGAAGAGGTGGATGACTCATTGGACACTATCTTAGCTTTAGGTTTCTAGGTATGTGCAGGATCATGATGGGCCAAAAAGTGGCAATATTATGGGTATTTGTAGGGTATGTGGCTGACAACTTTTTTTAACCCAAAATTGATGAAACAAAAAGGGTTTTTAGAGGAGATTCTCAACTTTCCATCAATATAAATTATTCTTTAATTTAAATTTAATAAATAATTATTATTCATTTTCTATTAGAATTACAATTAAAGTCCTGATCAATAGGCTGATTGAAAAAAATCTATAACTTTCAAATGGTATCACTTTTTTGAATTTGAAACATGAGTCACATTCTATGCTTTACATACTATAGGATTAAAAAAATAAAAAATAAATTTCATGAATTTTTGACTAAGTTAAGGTGGTTAGACATACGAGTTTTTATAATTTTTAAAAGTTGTAATACAAAATTCATAATTAATTATTTACTTGGAAAAAAATTACAAAAAAATATGCATCACATCCAGACATGAGTCTTCTAATTGTATATAAAATATTATAAAATATTATCATTTTATTATGGTTAGGGTGGTCAGACAAACACCTACTTTTTTTTTCCCTGGAATTTAAGTATTACTACATTGAAATTTCAAATTTTCACCAAATAGATTTTATTTATTTTTAAATAAACCTAGTAGTTTAGAAACTACATTCAATTTTGTATAGATTAGATATTCTTACATATTTTTGAAATAATATAGATAACTTACTCAAATTTTTATGTCAAATTGTCAAACATTGATTTTTCTAAATTTTTTGCCACTTAAGGGCCTATTTTTTCCATGATGATCCTGCACACACCTGATGAGGGCGCAGCCCGAGACTTAGAAAATAACCTACAAAAAAGAAAATAATTTTATTATTCAGAAAATGGAGCTTCTTACATGCAGAGGATCTCAAATCCCCAAGTTCTACAACACATGCAAGTTACAGAAAGCTACAAAATAACCCTTTTGCAATATACGAGCTTGTCCCCAAAAAGCTACCCAAAAATTAGAAACCCATCCATAAATAGAGCTCCTCTTTAGTTTGGAGCTAAAATAACATTCAAATTTGAGTTTAGGCAGTTTGGCACCAAAAATTTACAACATGAAGTTCAAATTTCAAAAGAGCATTTGCAATTGTATCTTCTAGAAAGTGTGCCAACTTCCCGGGGCCATAACTTTTGATCCGAGACTCCGATTTACAAACCGTTTGAACCGTTGGAAAGGTCTTGAAGTCAATAACGCACTTGAAATATGCTACGCCAATTTCGGCAAGTTTTAGGGTCATTCCAAGAACTCTAAGTGCCTCAAATCTAACTCAGAAGATTTTCAGGTATAAATATGGGAAACTAAAACTGCAATATCTTTCAACCTAGGAACAGAAAATAAAAACCGTAAATTGGGAATTTCATTATGATGAAAAGGGTATCCAAAAATGTAAAAACATCTAAAAACTGAGAAACTTAAAATTTAACTATTTTTTGGTGATGCAAGATTGCCCTTACACCACTGGATGCTCCTGCATCAGACACCTAGGGTAATTTGAGAAGTGACCCCGTCACGTCTTAGATGGTGGAGGAAAACCCAAATGGTCAACTTCTACCTTAGGAAACTAGGATTAATCTTCAACAGGCCTTCCTTTCCATTTCACCAGATATTCTTCATATTGTATGTTCCTGGTACTCCTTCCCACACGACTATCCAAGATTTCTTTAATCTCCTCCTTTTCTGAAGTAGGTGCTAGAATCCCACACTGTTCCATCGTTGGTACTTCCTCTACGCCACCTTCATGATACTCTGTCAAATCTAAAATGTTGAACATAGGGGAAATGTTGAATCCATCCAGAAACTCTACCTCATATGCATTCCCTGAATCATGCCTCTTCAAAATTTTACAGGGACCAAACTTCTTCATCTTCAATTTGTTATATGTTCCCATTGGAAACCTTTCTTTCCTCAAGTGGAACATCACTTCATCACCAATCTGAAACTCCTTATACCTCCTCTTCTGATCTGCCTTAGCCTTATCGCATATTCATCTTGTTAATATGTTCTCTTACCTTCTCATGTATATCCTTGATGTGTTTAAAATCTTAGGCTTCAACACTTATTTTCTTCTCTTGGTCCATCTTCCTCAATTGCGGAGCTATTAGGGGCTACCTCCATACACAATGGAATGGTGATCTACGGTGCTTATGTTGAAAGAATTGTTGTAAAGAAAATTTTTCTGAGGGTAAGATCAGGTCCATCCCTTGGGTTTTATCTCCTACCAAACATCTGATTAGGTTACCCAGGACTCTGTTAACAACCTTTGTCTACCCATCGTTTTGTGGATGGTGTGTTGAACTTCAAGCTGTCTTCACTTCTTCCACAAGGTCCTCCAAAAGTACCCCACAAATTTGGTGTCACGATTTGAAACAATACTCTTTGGTAGACCATGTAGCCTAACCACCTCTTTGAAGAAAAAGTCAGCAATGTGGACTGCATCATGGGTCTTCTAACACAGAATGAAATGTGCCATCTTCGAAGACCTATCAACCACCACAAAGAATGAATCATTCCCTCGTTGTGTCCTTGGCAAACCAAGAACAAAGTCCATACTTATATCCTCCCATGGCCTCTCCGGTACAGGTAAGGGCTGATATAAGCCTGTATTCTGGCTCACTCCTTTAGCCATTTGACATACCCTACAGCTTTGTACAAACTTCTTCACATCCTGTGTCAACTGAGGCCAATAATAATGCTCACTGATAATGACAATGGTCTTATCCTGACCAAAATGTCCTACCATTCCTCCACTATGCTTCTCCTTTATCAAGTTGTCCCTCATGGAACTCCTCGGGATACACAATTGACTTCCCTTAAATAACATGCCATCCTGGATTATGAAATCCAGCCAGCCACCTTGTCCTGTCCACTATAACAGGTTCCTTGCAAGCTTTCCAAGCCTCTACAAACTCAGGATCTTCTGCATACAATGTCTTGAGTTCATTAAACCCAACCATTTCAATCTGTATCTTTGTCATTAATGTATGCCTCCTACTTAAGGCATCTATGACCTTATTTGACTTCCCACTCCTATGTTTCAAAACAAAGGTACAACTCTGCAAAAACTCTACCCATTTCATATGCCTCTAATTTAATTTTCCCTGACTATTTAGGTACTACAAGGCCTGATGATCAGTATATAGAACAAATTCCTTTAGCAACAAATAATGTCTCCATTTCTTTAATGCTTGAACTATTGCATAAAATTCCTGATCATATACATAATACTTTCTCTTGGCATTATTTAACTTTTCACTGAAATAGGCAATGGGCTTACCTTCTTGGCTCAACACTGCTCCAATGGCACAACCACTGGCATCACAATCCACATAAAACACCTTGTTGAAATCTGGGAGGGTTAGAACAAGTTGCTCTGTCTTTATACGCTGTGATTCAAAACTTTTGCTGCTCCGGT
>VDFB02047230.1:446111912-446143512 GCA_007258455.2 Sequoia sempervirens | reverse complement strand
AACCATAAATTGAGAATTTCATTATGACGAAAAGGGTATCCAAAAATGTAAAAACATCTAAAAATTGAGAAACTTAAAATTTAACTATTTTTGGGTGATGCAAGATTGCCCTTACACCACTGGATGCTCCTGCATCAATACCCTTCTTCTTCCCTTTGCTCTAAGATCCTTATGCAACTAATGCATGATTCATAGAGACCCCCTCTAACTGGGAAAGTTTGGATTTATCCCTCATCAAACGGTCACAAAAGTCTCAAAAGAAGGCATTTGGAATGCATTTTCCATGGCATCCATGGCAAAGTAGAAGGTAGAAGAAAAAACTACAAATGGACCTCTCAACTTAGAAAAAAATAGAAAAATGGACTCGTCAATTTTGCTCTTGTCACATCCTGCCAATTGTGACCTCACAGATTTTAACTTGACTATAAAATCAACAATGGAAAGAAATGCATGAGGGGAAAGAGAAGTTAGTTCTACCTCTAGTTTCAAAGTACAAAACTCACTGACCTAACCAAAAAAATTATGTAACTTATCCCATATCTCCTTGGGTGTATCACACTCATCAATATGAAAAAGAAGACTATAAAAAACATTCAATTTTATCAAACCCATAGCTTCATCACACTTGTTTCTATGGGAAAATATTTCATACTCCCTAGTAAGAGTGGGTTGGTTATCACTCAGTGTGGACCACAAACCCTTAGATTGGAGCAACCTATGCATTTTCATATTCTAGGTATGGTAGTAATGGGGGGTTAACAATTCAATTGACTCAAGAGTAGCCATGAGAACAAAAAGCAAAAATACTCCAAATTGAAATCTCCAAAAAATATTAACCAATGCAACCTATCAAGAATTGTCTTGACAAAAAAAATATTACTTAGGACATTTAAAAGGACTAAATCTAGAAAATTGAAGCAAAATAATTGTATACCTTACTATTTGTTTGTTGCAAATTTTTGCACCATATGAAAGTCAAATGAATGCACAAGTCTCCACAACTCAACAACCTCTTCACAATCTATGAGACTTCCTCACACCAACCAAACATGTTGCAATGCTATTTAAATAGTAAAACGATACTCCACATTACCAATGTGGGATAATGTCTTTAGCAACAACTTTAAAAGAACATGGGGCCACTTCCTCTAATGCACACTTTGGAACCCTAGAATGGAATATTTATGGGAAACTATATAAAATATAAAGTTTCAAAAAGTATGGCCACTTGGCCAAATAAGGTGGAAATAAAACACAACCTCAACTGGTGCCTTCAAACAAATGAATTCAGGACTCCAATTGCAAGAAATTGTGCCTCTAGTGAAGAATCTAGCCTTTGATGGTAATTGATACAAGATTTGTAAAAAAACATGCTTCCAAACAACAATGAAATCGCCTCTCAACAATAGAATCGTGACCTCTAGATGGGCTGTGTGGTTTGCAAAAAACAAATTTGTGGCCTCCATAGCAAGCATATGTCACACATGTAAAATATGAAATAGGAAAAAAATAGACTCCAGTCCAATTAAACCTCCAATAGTGGTGCTTTTCAAACTAAAATGAGGTCTACAATTGTAAATCATTGCCTATCTTGAAGGATTTCACTCCCCTTTGAACAAAATTGGGCCTTCGTGTTGGAATAAACTTTCCTCTACTGGTGTGAACACGTCCTCAATAGAGAAAATTGCACCAACAATCTTCCAAATAGGCCTCAGAAAACAAAATGCCTCTTCCAATCTACAAATTGTGCCCTATGAAAATGCTTCTTAGGCCTTCAAACAATTCACAAAAAAATGATTCCTTTCTCTGCTGCCTGTGCACTCACAAATGGATGCCAAAAAAAAATTCATTTAATGAAATTTTCCAATAGGAGATCATTATTTTCTTCAATGAAGTTCAAACAATCATCATTGGGAACAAATGCAACAATCTTCTCAACATATATCACAACCAACAAACACAAAATTGAATATCAATTTGAATCTCAAAAAACCTCTAATGAAAACTCTCAAAGGAAAGAGGGGAGAATGGTTGGCTTTAATACCATGTAGGTGGAAATCACCATTTGCAAAAAAAAAACTTCACAATGCACGAGAGAAGCACACACTATTTCACCAAAAGTGTATGAAAATGAGATGCCATAAATTACATATTGTACAGCATTTTAAAGGAAAGGAAAATACAATAGGTGAACAACCACCCAATATGGGAAAAAACTAATTACCCTATGTTAAACTTAACACACTAACATATATACAATTAAGTAACCTTAACTATTACAGTTGTCCAACCACCCCTCTTCTATGCTCAACTGCTTCCTCTACTATGTATGCACCTATTATATCGAATAATAAAAATCCATTTTTATGCATTTTATTTCAATAAGTACATAATAAACTATGAAATGAATGACAAAATGATAATTGGGTAGAAAATTTCCTACAAATTACAGGGCTAGAAATTCAACTATTGAAACGTATATAGTCACTCACAATTTGGGGCATATACAATACAACTATTTCCTTATATTTTTCTTTTTAATAAGTTGCATGGACTTCAAGAGATCATAGCTATTTAAATTTTCTCACATGATTAGTGATATCATTGTACAATTTTACTTTAATTTAGTGCTTGATATTAGTGTACTTGTGCAAATATACTTCCATTATTTTACTGTCTAGATCGAGTGTAGTGAGCGTTTGGAATATGTTTTAGGGAACATATAAGAAGAGAATATAGTTTATAGAGGTTTTGGATATCTAAATTATTATTTATTTATCCTAAAAAACAATTTGTGGTTGGATTTGTGGATAAGCATATGAATCTACTTGGATTACATGGTCTACATAGGTGTTAGCCATCATGTTTCTTTTCAAGCTAAGTATTTATACTAATTTAAACTCAATTACAAGGAGGGTTGACATGCCCAAGGAAATTTACAAAAATAAAACATTAAATATATATTAAATAGTTTTTGAGAACTCATTAGTTCATCTAGTTGACCAAGAACAACATACTTAAATGGGAATGAGTACAAGTGGAAAACCTAACAATTCGATTAAAATATTGAGGTAGCCATCTAGGAGACTCTACAAATCATGGTGAGACATGGAATCAGGTCACGAGGAGCTCCACAAAATAAAAATAAGTTCTTCAAATATTTCAAATGACCTTAAAATCCATTCCAAACATTTAAATACCCTAGCTCAACTACCCCTATAAATGCTCTGTAGGACAAGGTGGTGAGCACCTAGTTGCAAAAATTTGAGACCTCCTCACAATTGCAAAAATTTGACCCCTCCATAACCTTGTGGGAAAATGAGCCCAATTTGATGTTAGTTTAGTCATGGCTAAATTTGTGCAAATGAAGATTCTATAGAAAAATAAAGCTCCCTAATATTTACAAACTATCGGGGGATGCTCGACACTATGAAAAATCCAAGGGGGATCCAACTAGCTATCAAATCTATGTGAAATTATAAATATTAAACCTTGAATGCAATCGAGACCCAAGATAAAACAAGCATCTACTTAAAAGGGAAAACCAATCTAAAGCACACTATCCTATGATACAAAACATGAGAAAACCAGGAAAATAAAAGAGGGGGGCCCTTGTTTTAACAATGAATGTACACGTAAAGCACAATAATTCATTAGTAGATTTATTTTTTTAGGGAAGATTTTAGGCTATAAAATTATTTTCAATGATAAAAATAGTATATTTATTAGTTCTTTTTCATATAGATTATTTCATTTGACTAATACATAACTCACTCCTAGCACAAGCTCTCATTCATAGATAAATAAAAAATAGAAGTATGAATAAGGGGGTTGAATAATACTTGAGAAACTATAAATTAGATTAATAATTAGCATGGGATAATTGGTTTCACTTGGAGGAATACTAATACAAAACCACTCACTCTTTGTCCATTAGTATGCCTATATTTATGGACTTATCTGATTATAATGTATTGATATTTATTTATTTAATGTTCATATATAGTAGAGTAATAATAGCTAGTTACTTGGTAAAGCATATCCAAGAAATACTAAAGTCATTGAGAGAATCATCTTCGACAAGCCCATAATCACCAAAATTTCATAATAAAATTTAGAGATTATATAAAGTTTGAGATAGTTTTATTTATATTGTAGCCTTATAAGAAAACTTACATTAAAATAAGCCGAGTTGAAAAATAGAACCTTTTTTTTATGGGAATAATAATATTTTGAGAGTTGCTGAAGTTTCTTATGAGTTGGATTTTTCAAAAAATAGTAGGGTCTATAATATCTTCCATTTGTCTTTCCTCAAAAGCGCACTTGGAAAATATTTCACATCCTTAGTAGATTGACACCCTTGGATGGTGAGGAAAATATCATATTAATATTTAATGCTATTATTGATACTTGGGTGAATGATTTGAGAAATAGAATAACTATAAAGAATCTATTTTAGTGGAATAACTTGTAACATAAGATGTTACTTTAGAAGGACTGTAGATCTTGGAACATAAAAAATTACATTTCTTGAATGCAAACAATTTTGGGAAGGTAGACTTGTAATGTCTCCTTTTAATTAAAATAGTTTTAGAGAGAAAATTATCACTCGAATATTACCCATGGAATAATGGGAATTTTCTAGGCAACAATTTAATTAATATTTATTAGTTATTGTAAATTGGGGAAACTAAAGTATCAATTAATTTATTAGTTATTGTATTTTCCCATGAGGTGTGAGATTCCATAAAGTAGAAAGAGTAACACTCACAATACTTGGGACCATTTTTGTGATATAATTAATGATGAGATATTTAAGAATTTACAATTTAACATTTATGATAAAGTGGTCCAGCTATTTTAAAGAAGGAATATTTTATAACAAGGCATTAATGAGGAGTTATATATTTTATTTATTGAAAATAATCTTTATAAATTTGAATGACTTTTTTATGATGGTTGTGTGTTTTTAATGACTATAAATAATCAATAGTGAAGTGTTTGTTTATGATACCTCACTAGTTTTACATTTTTTTCCACCACTAAATGTGAGTAATGTATAATCTTCTTATGTGTTGTATAATCTTTGAATGCAGACAAACCATTCTTCCTTATTAGGTATTTTCATAGCCAAGTTACAAAAAACACCACCAAACCTATTGGATAATGATAGCTGCCATCATCTTCTCAAGGTGCTATTAACTTACACTTAGTCTCCACACAATGAGCTAACCAATATTTTGTTTCCTCTTCGTTCTCCTCAGGTGCAACAACAACATACACATGTCCTACAATTTTTTTTTGATTCAATAACCTTTATGTCCATATAACTTGACCAATCTACATACATGCATTCATAAATAATTAAATATACATTACAATTTTAATAAAGTTAATAAAATTAAATTAAATTACCTTCTTATACAAGGTTTAAAACACAATCATAGTCATCTGATGTGAACACTCGATCATTGTATTCAATTGTTTCTTCATATTTATCATGTACTTGTGGAGGTGTCAACAATCATTGCTTCCACTCTTCAACCAATTTTGTATTCTCACAAGCTTCTCAATCCCCTAAAATATAAAACTGACAAAAACATGCAAGATCCCTTGACCAAATAGTCCATGTTCTTGCATTCAAACTCTTAAATAAATGTCATTTATTAGATCCACTAATTGTCTCACAATCAATTCTAGGTAAAATGTTCTCTTCTTCAACCAACCAAGAGAATCAATCAACTATAGAGTACTCACTCAATCCTATAGATAACTTTGTATTGCACCAATCTACAAGCCCATGTGCATCTTTAAATTTAACTACATCCTCAAATTTCAATTGCTCTCAATCAATAATTCTTTTAATACTTGCACCAACTCCATAATGCTCTCCTTTACCATGTATAGCTTCAAAAAAATTCCACATATGTTGGACATTATGTTCCTTACAAACCATACTTAACCAATAGGACCTTCGAGGGTATGTGCAGGTTAATGATGGGCCAAAAAGTGGCAATATGATGGGTATGTGGCTGACGACTTTTTTTTAACCAGAATTGATAAAATGAAAACGGTTTTTAAAGGAGATTCTCAACTTTCCAACAATATAAATTATTCTTTACTTTGAATAAATAATAAGTAATTATTATTCATTTTCTATTTAAATTACAACTATTAAAGTCCTAATTGATAGACTAATTGAAAAACATCTATAGCTTTCAAACGGTATCACATTTTTTAAATCCAAAATATGCGTCACATTCTATGATTTGCATACTATAGGATTAAAAAAAGAAAAATTGAATTTCCCAAAGTTTTGACCAAGTTAAGGTGGTCAAATATATAAGTTTTCTATTTTTTAAATGTTTGTAATAAAAAAATCATAATTAATTGTTTATTTGGAAACAAATTACAAAAAAATATGCATCACATCAGGACATGAGTCATCGACTTATATCTAAAATCTTATAAAAAAATATTATCATATTTTATTGTGGTTAGGGTGGTCAGGAAAACACCTACTTCTTATTTTTTCCCTGAAATTTAAGTACTACTGCATTAAAATTTTAAATTTTCACCAAATAGATTTAAAAAAAAAAAAAAACCTAGTAGTTTAGAAACTACATTCAATTCTCTATAAATTCTATTCTTACATAATTTTGAAATAATATAGATAACTTATTCAAATTTTTACGTCAAGATGCTTAACTCTAATTTTTCTATTTTTTTGCCACTTAAGGGCCTATTTTTTCCACAATGATCTTGCACATACCCTCAAGAGTTCTTGAACTATATCATACAATTATGTGACCATATGAGATGTTCTATCATCTAGATTCCTCTAAGTTCTCTTAAGTTTGTATAAAACATATTGAAATAGTATTGAAAAATCTCTGCCAAAGGGTATGCGTAGGATCATGATGGGCCAAAAAGTGGTGATATGTAAGTGATATGATGGCCCATGTGGTTGAAGACATTTTTTTTACCCAAAATTGATGAAACGAAAAGGGTTTTTAAAGGAGATTCTCAGTTTTCCACCAATATAAATTATCCTTTACTTTGAATTTAATAAATATTTATTATTCATTTTCTATTTGAATTACGAATAAATTCCTAATTGATAGGCTGATTGAAAAACATCTATAGCTTTCAAACAGTATCACATTTTTTGAATCTGAAACATGCATCACATTCTATGCTTCACATACTATAGGATTAAAAAAAAATGAATTTCATGAAGTTTTGACCAAGTTAAGGTGGTCACACATACAAATTTTTATATTTTTTAAAAGTTGTAATAAAACATTCATAATTAATTATTTACTTAGAAAAAAATTACAAAAAAATATGTTTCACATTAGGACATGAGTCCTCTACTTATAACTAAAATATTATAAAAAAATATTATCATTTTATTGTGGTTAGGGTAAAATATTATAAACAAATATTATCATTTTATTGTGGTTAGGATGGTTAGATAGACACCTACTTATTTTTCCCCTAAAATTTAAGTACTACTGCATTGAAATTTTAAATTTTCACCAATAGATTTTTTTTAAAAGAAATAAACCTAGTAGTTTATAAAATACATTCAATTTGCTATAGATTCTATTCTTATATATTTTTAAAATAATATATATAACATTCACATTTTTACATCAAGTTGCCTAACTCTGATTTTTCTAAATTCTTCGCCACTTAAGGGCCTATTTTTTCCATGATGACCCTGCATATACCCCAAATGTAACCAGTTGTCACTCAAATAAAAATGATACTCCCTCAAAAAATTTCTATCATCCTTTGTGGTATCATTTGCATGCCGATATACAATATGGAAAAACATAGCCACTCACATTGAATTATAATCTTGTGATTGGATTTCCTATTACAGAGCAAGAGTATAGTTTTCTACAAAATCAACCACTAATATTATAGTTCCAATTGATGTGTTTCTACATGTGAAATTTTTTTCATCAAGGCACCAAGCATGTTGAGAGTGCTTAAAATATTTTGGTGCAATCTTACTCTTAAATTCTAATACAAATACATGCACACTGTTTTTTTTTGTAATTAAATCACAACACTTTACAATTTTTCCATCTTTTAAAGAGTATTCAATATTCTTAAATCTTTTGGCATCCACTAAATGTTATCCAAAATTAGTTTCAACACTTTCATGCATGTACAAACTCCTAAGAATGAAATATTGCCACAACTAATGCATTGTCTAGAAATACATGAACTTAAATCAAATAATTGCTGAAATTATATCATTCACAAAACAAACCTATTATAAAATCATTGATTGTTTCAAGTGGTATATTAACACCACATTCCTACATAATCATGTTAGTATGTAAAGTACAACGTATATAACATCATAATAATAATGAAATTACAAATGCATTTTACAACAAGAGATTCATTGCTTATTAATTTTCACATACCAAGGTTTACATTTTTCAAAAGATATTTTGAGTTATTCTAATATTACTAGGTAACAGTAAATTGCTACAATTTTTTTTATAAAAAATTGGTTTGAGTTGTGTCTAATAGCAATTTTGGATGAGGATCATGGATTTTAGAGCCCACTTTTAATTTCAAAACATCTATAATGTTAGATGATACCCTAGTATTATTATGCAAATATTTTTCAATCAAATATTTTATTTCAATATTCAATTTCATGTTAGACTTTTGGAGTCAACCACTAAAACTCCAACATTGGTTGATTGGATCATTTTCTATAATTTCTCTTCTCTATGTCACTCTTACCAATGTTTTAGGATGTATTTTTAGAATTTCACTAATATTTCTTAACATTTTTTTTTTTTATCAAAGTTGTTTTATTAACTATAGTAGTTGTTATAGCTCATCATGCTACATTCTTATCTTTAGATTGACTATTCTTTCCAATAGACTCAATGCCACTAGCAACAATAGATATATCACATTTAAGTGATTCAACTTTTTTTCTTGGTTTAAAAAAAATGCCTAATTTTTTTATTACGTTTCTCATTTTCCACATTCTCATCAATTGCATCATGAGTTGATATTGAAATGATAGTTTTTCACAATAAAAATTTGTTTGTATAATCTATTGGCATGTGTTCTTATTTGTCTCCAAGAAATCTTACCAGGAAGATTATCCAAGACAATACTTTCAATTTTTTTTTAAATATTTTCATTTTCAACATCACAAGGATTCATTTTCAACAAAAGCATTTTAATTTTCATTTTTAACAACAAAATTTTTAAATTTATTATCTCTACGAATTTTGTCGATGTCAACATTGTTAAATCTAGCAAGTGTTTTAAATCTTCTACAATCAAAGTTTTCATATCATTCAAGGTGGATTTGAAGATGTACCTATTAGCATTATTAGTAATATTGCATTGTGTATAGCAGCGGGTGTGTGGGTGTATATAGTTAACTATTTGCAACTATTTCATTAAACCACTATTTCATCCAACCATTCACTTCTTTTTGTATAAATTACTTGCTATGCATCAATAAAAAATACTTGATCCTTCATATTTGACAACATATTGTATTAGAGCTTGAGCAATTCTTATGCCTATAAGTTTGAATCCTAGAGAAAGAAGAGGCATGGCATAGAAATCTTGACGACAATATGTATGATGGCATTTGGGTCTACAAGAAAGGAGTGGCTACGTGGCATTTGAGGTGTGGACTATTTTCTTGAAAGAAAAATGTGGCCTCTAAAATTTCCTAAAGTTTGTACCTGTTTGTTGAAAGATAAAAAATGTGACTTATTTTCCTAGTGCATGGATATGTTGCTATTATTGGTGAAGAAAATACGTTGATATGTTCATCAAAATCTAGAGGAAGAAATGGCATAAAGTGGATGTGAAGGGAATACCATTTTCTTTTTTGGCACTATATTAAATCGCATTAAATCCTTTTGCAAAATGAAATGAAGGATCAAGCCACAGTTTGAAGAGGCATATTTAAAAGTATTTAAGTTATTCAACTTAGTTTCTTGAGCTTTTATTTTGGTGTCAATTCAAATAAAATTTGTATCATTTTGTAGGATATAGAGCTATGTAAAAGGGGATAATTTTTAAATTACATTGGGTCTTATTTCATTTCATGTTGGTTGCTACACATTGACCTATTTGCACCAAAATTGATGAAGCACATAGGTTTGAAGGAAGCCCATTAGTGCAACACCTCAATTTCAATTTTTGAATTAAGGTTGCAAACATGACTATATAGATTTTTGGAGTTGGAAGATTCATGTTTAAGATTCATGGAAAGCTAATTTGAAGGTTCATGCATTATAATTTTCCATTGCAAACTCCTTGCATGGCTTTGGCCTCCGGTGGTATTGTTTTCACCCAGTTAGATGTTGAGTGAGCACAAAGTGGTTTTGGAAATTGTTTAGTGTTGTGTTTTTGATGGTATGATTGGTCATGGGTTTGGTTCTTATTCTATTATAAGGTTGACTTCGACGAAACTACACTCTAGGTGATATTGGTAAGACATCAACCTTCTTTGGTTGATAAGATTAAAAAATACAATAAAGTTAGAAGTTCAACTTCTAATTAAGATTCTTGTAGAAAGGAGAAATAGAAAAAAAAAATTGATTGAGATTGTATGCTTTGGCATAGTAAAGTATCTAATGTTAAGGTTCAAAAAAAGGAAATAAGGTTTCACAAGATAAATGTGGTTAGATTACTATATAAGATGACAGGGAGAAAAATAGAGAAAGGATATTGATAGGGACAATTGCATGTCTCTAGTGAAGGATTTAGAGTATGGGCTTATTGATGATTTTATTGAGGGAGTATATCACACTTGTTATATGAATATTGGAGGTTTTTCCTCGAGTACTACTTTTGGAGGGTAAGGACTAATAAATGTCACATTGGAGGCTAGTGGCATCGAATGATAGAGGAATTTACATCATCTCAAGTTAGCTTCTCACTTTAAGATGATGCTTTGCATGAGAAGTGATTTTGGCTTTAGTTTCTTGATTTTTCTTATTATTGCTGATAGATTTGAAGATACATGTATTGTGAAGTTTTATTTTTGGAGACGGGTAAGGAGTTTGGTGAAGAGCTTAGTATGGATTGTTTCCTAGTGAGTACTTGAGACAATGACCAAGGATTACACCTTTACAAGGGTTGAGGAGACAACTTGGAGGATGGTTGTCTAGTAATTACAGTTTAGACCAAGTGTAGTGCCCCTCCGAATCGGTTCTTTTGGATTTTAGTGTAAGTGTATTTGTGATTTTGTTATGATAGGAACCTATTTCTTTTTCCAAAGAGCCTCCTTAATCACGTAATTGCTTTATCCTCTCATTTATTTTGACTATCCAACCTCTCTTACCTCAATCAAATCTTTATTTATGTCCTCTCGAGTTTAGAAATTGGTATTATGAAATCTTGAATAGGTGCCAATAAGGGTAACAAACTTTCCATTTAATACCTATTTGAAATCTCAGTACTCTCTTTTGGATGCAATATCACTATTTAGTGATGGTTATTAATTTAATTAAGATTTAATTAAATGTTAAATTAGTTTGAAAATTAAAATTATTATGTAAAATTAAAGGAATAATATCTTAATTGGAGCTTTATGAATTTTCAATTAGCAATTAAATAATAATGTTTATTTAATTAAATAATATTGTTCATTTAATTAAATAATATTATTTATTTATTTTCATTTAGGGTTTATTTTAAAAAAATAAAAATTAGTCGATTTCTTCATTCGGTAAAATTTAAAATAGATACATAAATATTTATTTAAAAACATTTTTCGGGATAAATGGGTTGATTAAATATTTTTCTGAAAGTTAAATGGGGGTAGATTTAAGTTTATTGAATTGAATTTGATATAATAATGTTTTTCGTGGCAGGTAAAATATTAATTAAGGATGAAATTTTCCTCCCATGGATGCAACTAAACCATAGTGGAGGTAGGTTTCTATTTTGTTGCAAAAGGTTGAGATTTACCTATAGGTGGAAATGGGGAGTGAGGAAAAGTGCCAAGTGTTGCATATGAAAATTATGAAGTTGACACATATTTCCTTTGTTTATTGTGAAAGAATTAGAACTGCCTTAATTTTTTTGGGGAAGACCGTGAAAAGAGATATGGGGGAATTTCATAAAAAAAAAAGAAAGAAAAAGAAAGGAAGGGGGAAAAGAAAAAAAATGGAGGGAAGAGTCGAAGGTTATGGATTTACTCCTGCCGCTGGCTCTCACAGGTAAGTAATTAGTCAATTCTAGGATCCAAACTTTGGTAATGCAGGAGCCTTTTCATGTTTGGTTTTCTTTCTCTCCATGAAATTTCATAGTGCTATGTTGCACTGTATTAATATGGGTTACTTGAGATAGATGTGCATCTGTTATGAATATTATGATTAACAAACAGTCATCAGTATAATTTGTATACAAAGGTTCTATATTGATAGAAGGTAATCACACCTATTTGAAATTCTGATCCGGAAAGATGAAATATATAGTTATCATAACAACTACATCAAATTTGAATTTGGTCATTTATCTTCATGAGAAGCTTCAAAGAATTAGTGAACTTTTAGTAGCTTAAATTATAGGAAAGGCAATAGCTTCTGCCTTCATCTTATTGACTATAGTATGCCATATAAAAAGAGTTGACATATACAATTTTAATATCAAATAAGTTGATTCATTTCAATTTCATTTATGCTTAGCCTTAGACTACTCTTCATTATATGATGGATGCCCAACCCACCTTGTGCGTACCCTGCAATCTTTTTCCCCCATGAGTATGCAACATCAGTGTATACTTTGGAGCTAACCCCAGTCGCATTTTCAAGCCCTTTATTCTTAACAACCACAGTGCCAGCAAGGAATGATGAATAATTATGTGTTTTGGAATTACCAGTCTGCAACTGCAAATTCTAAAACCCAAGTGGTAAATTAAAAAAAAATCCATTCTAGCCTTCACGATTTCGTCAACCTATCACAGCCACAACACTGGAGCATAAAATGTTGTAGAAATTCAAATGACCTTCCTAATTCCGTTGGCAATCTGTCACAGCAGCCAGACTTGAACATAGAAGACTATAGGGGCATTAATAGCCTTCCTGAATCCATCCGCAACCTGTCATATCTGCAGTGCTTGAAATTTGACTGAGTCTAATATTATTAATAACCAATCATTGTTTTTTTTATTATCTTATTTTTTAAATTTTTTTTATTTTCTCAATTGCTGGGAGCGCAACACTTCATGGCCAATTTCGATTTACCAATTCCATGTTTTTCCAATGGAAAGATCAATAATTATTTACCCTCACATATTTCTTCAAAAGTGCTGATACATATTAAGGGTAAAACTAAAGCATAATGCTTATTGACTGAACAGACTAGGTAGTTATCCGGAAAAGTATAAATAGTAATTGTGAGTTACTTGTTAAGTAAATAATAGCATTATCATTTGGAAGCAGTAATCTGTAGTAATCTTCATGAGGAATATATGACGGTAGGTAAATGTAATAAAGAATTTTAAATCTATGACTGCATGGCTAGAAATTAATAATCTACTATAATTTTGTCATATTTGATAATAGCCAAGATTTCCAAGTATGAATATTGCCCTTTCATGTGCCGGTTAAAAATATTTACCATGAGTAAATCAACAACTGACGAAGCAAATGAATACAACTAATATTAGCAATGATTAAATCATAGTATAAAATTTTATATTGTAAAATAATATTAATTTTGTTATTAATCTCTATAATTATTAATTATATTATGATATTGTGGAATTAAACAAATTTACGTTGGAAATTCAATTTCTTTTTTAGAAATCACTTTAATAATTAAAGGACTTCCATAAAAGTCTAAGTCTCATATTCAAGATAATATAAGCCTTAAATTGAGGAAATGGGAATATATCCCCATCCCCTTATAAAGGGATCATATTAATTTAAAATAGGAAAATGTACAGGATGAATTTAATTGTTACTAGAGTTTTAGAAAGGTAATTTTCTCTTTTGTCTTTTTTTATATTATTATTAGTTTCATTTAGAAAGTAAATCAATATGTGTTCAGGAATGATATTTTTAATTTTATATGATAATTATTATTTCTACAATTTTGAATTTATTTAGTTTAATTATATCTGGGATAATTATCATTCTTATATATAAGAGGTTAAATAATTAATTAATAAATATTAATTAAGTAAAAATATATGTATATATAGTAATATTGTATAGTGAAGCTTTAACCCTAGGGATTGGAAATAGTTACTTCTTGGATAATAGAGTTTGCTTGAAGTATCAATGTATAATCTTTTATGTTGATCAAGTAAATAGCTTATTTTAATGTCGAAGGCAGTGCAACCTTTAGTTTGAGATCATGTTTTAGATTTCTATTGCTCATTTGATTGTCGTCATGTCTCTCTCTTGGATGAATTGGCAATAGGCTTAGCTATTGGTTATTGTGTTTGAACTTGTATTAAGATGATAATCTTTTAAAAGTGTTGGCTACTAATTTCATTGTGATATTGTCTCTTTTACTTTGCACTGGTTGATTTGTGATTATGAGACTTATATAGTCATTTTGTGATCCCATGATGTGAATCTTCCTTTTGTGATAATTTTGTTGAGGAAAATTTATGCAATGACCCTGTAGTCATATTTTGAGATGGTTGGGGAACCCAAGTATTTACGTACCCTCCATTTGAGCATAAATGAATATTTGTGTCATAGAATCCCTTGCTTCTCATTTGTATGCCTTTGGAAGTAGTCACCTTGTAAGTGGTCGATGAGATTGTTGTATAATATGTTTTGGTTAACCTTGTGGTTTGGCCTTGTGATTGTTTTGCTTTTCTATCTTGGTTGTGGGTCCTTTCTTATCATCTCCTAGCACGGGGGGTGGGTCTTCGGGTCAACATGGTCGGGTGGAACGTGCTATGCACCCCATTGGGTCCCCAGTTTGAGTTCATGTTGATGCAGTTAGTCCACGACTCTACCTCAGTTCTTTTGTACCATGTTCCATTATGTAACCTTGTATTGGATGTATCTTTTCCTCTGCACAATAGGATGCATATGAACTCCTGAAGTAATGTAAGTTACTCCTGAAGTAATGTAATGCACTCCTAAAGTGATGTAATGTACTCTTAAAAATGGTTGTAATGTATTATTCTATCTTTGTAAACCTTATGTGATAGCCATTATCTGATATGTTGTATTTGTGGAAATATGCTCCACCACTGTATTATGGATCTGTGAATTGAATTCTTATAAAATGGTGTATTGTTTTATTCACATGTGATTATTAATGTTTGTATGTTATCATTATGTAGTCTCGATTTTCATTTGCTTTCATTTGATTAAAGTTTCAGAATTGTAATGACCATCTCGTGTACCCCAGAGGGCATGGATGAATTACTAAATGTATAATTGATTTCATGAAACAAATGTATAAGCTTATCTTACACAATGTTTTTCTTTCAAAAAAATAAAAATAATGCGACATTATGTTGTCCTTTGGAGTTCACTCGGCGGGGCGTTACACCAAGGGTTATACCTTTATGAGGGTTGAGGAGACAACTTGCTGAGGGTGGTTGTCTAATAACTACAATCTATAATTCAGAAGGTTCATGGGAGGAATAACTTGGTAATTTAGCTAGGTGCTACATCTTTCTAAGGGTTATGAGGAAACTTGGAGGAGCCTGCCTGATTTAGGAAATTTTTCTTCAAAAGGAAAATCTTCTAAAAAATGTATACATATTTTATGATCAACAAGTTTTATTTTATTACCCTTAAAGAGGGTTCCTTGGCAAGGTGATTTTGCAGTTTTAAGAACAATATAAAAAAGGAGGGGATATTATCATTATTAGTAATTACACTATGTATAGTGATGGGTGTGTGGGTATATACAGTTAACTATCTATAACTATTTCATTCAACCACTCTTTCATCCAACCATTCACTTCTTTTTGTATGAATTCCTTTTTGTGCATCAATAAAAGATACTTGATCCTTCATATTTGACAACAATACCTGGATTCGTGCCTATTTTCACATTTTCCATAGCATTGAAAGGCAGATTTCAAGACATACTAGGATTAGTTTGTATAAGCATATTATTTTCCACATCCACCTTTTCCAAATTTGCATCATCTACATCCATGGTCTCTTCAATGTTTATATCTTCAATAGTCATGGAATTGGATGCTTTAGCATTATTCATTATTCAAATCCTCATTCTTCTATCAGGCATATGTAGGATCATGATGAGCCAAAAAGTGGCGATATGATGGGTATGTGTAGGGTATGTGGCTGACGACTTTTTTTTACCCATAATTGATGAAACAAAAAGGGTTTTTAAAGGAGATTCTCAGCTTTCCACCAATAGAAATTATGCTTTCCTTTGAATTTAATAAATAATTATTATTCATTTTCTATTTGAATTATGACTAAAGTCCTGAATGATAGACTGATTGAAAAACATCTATATCTTTCAAACGATATCACATTTTTTGAATCTGAAACATGCATCACATTCTATGCTTTGCATACTATATGATTAAAAAAAATGAATTTCATGATGTTTTGACCAAGTTAAGGTGGTTAGACATACTAGTTTTTTTCTTTTTCAAAAGTTGTAATAAAAAATTCATAATTAATTATTTACTTGGAAAGAAATTACAAAAAAATATGCATCACATCGGGACATGAGTCCTCTACTTATATCTAAAATCTTATAAAAAAATATTATCATTTTATTGTGGTTAGGGTGGTTAGACAGACACCTACTTATTTTTTTCCTGAAATTTAAGTGCTCTTTGCATTGAAATTTCAAATTTTTCTAAATGGATTTAAAAAAAAAAAAAAAACCTAGTAGTTTTGAAACTAAATTCAATTTTCTATAGATTCTATTCTTAAATATTTTTGAAATAATATAGATAACTTATTCAAATTTTTATGTCAAGTTGCCTAACTCTGATTTTTTTGAATTTTTTGCCACCTAAGGACCTATTTTTTCCATGATGATCCTACACATACCCTATCTCTTTTTCTTTTTTCCTCCTCTCTCTTTGCTTGAATTTATTTAGTGGTAAATACCTTCCTATATTTCCTCTTATTACAAATTGTGATCCCATGATTACAAATATTTGAAGAATAAATGAATCTCAATAGTAAAAGTATTCCTTCTTTGTTCCTCCTTCAAATGAGTAGAAAATGAACACAATTCCACTCCAAAACTATCTCAATGATGCCTTTTCAAAATTCAAATCAAATTGCAAGTTTAAGAGCCTATAAAAGAAAAAATTTGATAGAAAATGGGAGAAGTAGTCATTGTCAGCCATACACTATCAAGTTACAGAATTTACACTAATATTTTAGCAGTAAAAATATAAAATGGTCAAGAAAGGAATGAGATCTCATTTACTAAATGGGATCCCGTATCCTAAATGGGATCCTATTTCATTTTCCAAAATTCATATTATCAAAAAAAGAAAATGGGATCTTGTTTAGGAAACAAGATCCAATTCCTAAAGTGGGATCCTATTTTTTTTTTTAAAGGAATTTTTTGACTAGGTTTGTGCTTTATTTTTAGAATTCAAGAAAAGGCTTGGAGATCTAAACCTAAGATTTGGACTTTGGTTTGAATTACAACTTGAAGGTCATGCCAATTTCATAATAAAAGAGTGAATTTAGACATATGTCAAAAGACCATTTTTTCAATTTTTTTTGATGAAATTAAAACCCATTATAGATGAGACTATGTAGATTCCAAATATGTATTTTTTTTTACAATTGGATTATTTTTTCTATTTTTAAAATAATTTTTGATGAAACTAGTCTATAACCTTGAAATATCATGGGATTTTAGTATTTTATTTTTTATAAAAACACCTTTTTTGAAAAATGAATAGGAAATCTTCAAATTGTTCTTTTCAATTTGAAAAAATCAAAAAATGATAAGTTTAGGTCATCTCATGTGTGGCGTACACGAATTTTTTTGGTGCAATCAAGGATGGAGGGTCTAGGAATAGGACTATCCAACCTTTCAGCAAGAGTAAAAACAACGAAAACTCAAGGAATTGGAATAAAAATCCCACATGAATATATATAATGATCAATTAGTCGCAGGAAACATGCCCTACCTTCCAACCTATAGATTACAGAATGATATGGCGCTAAGCCCATAAATACAATGCGGGTTAAATCCCTTATCTCCTATATCTTCTTACTTCTCTATCACTCTATCACTTCTACCTAATGCAACCGTACAATGCTTATATATATATAATATCAATTCCCAGCTCTTGAAAAGGTCCGCGTTGGCCTCAAGAGATCCCAAAACCTTGAAGTTGATGAAACATGTGATGGTTAGTTAAAACAAATGATTCTCCTTTGATCCTTGGAAAAACATGATGCGGATCAAAATGAAGGCTCCTCTATGAATGTGCATCCTTATGAAATGGTTTCCTAATCTTTGTAAGTCACATAATAGATCTGTACACTTGAAAAGCCAAGACTAATTTGAATATGCTCTTTGTCCAATTACAACTGATATGTTGTTAGTGATATCTTTGTATTGGGATCTCCAAAGCACATGAATTATGGATATAATGTAGATGTTGCAATGAATACCATATATCCTACTCTATGAGATCTGGTGTTACAATGTGATATAATGTGGTATGAAATACTGAGAGTGGATCCTAACAGTTAACTATTGAAATGCAAGAAAACATGAATGCAAATATTTTTGGTTGATGCAAGATTGCTTGGAACTTGAGATGATTCTACATCAGACACCCAAGTTGAAGAAAAGTGAACCTCTCACCTTCTTTGGGCTAGAGGAAAGCCAATGTAGTCCACCGTAGCCTGAGAAATCCATGATGAATCTTCCTTCAGTCTTCCTTTCCATCTGACTAGATACTCCTTATATTGCCTTCCTCTGGTACTATGTCCAACTATGATATCTAAAATTTCCTCAATTTTCATTGGATGATGTGCTATCTGGTCTTTAAAACAACCTTCTTTGTTCTCTGGTGACTCCCCTTCATCATATTGGTATAGGTCTTCAATGTTGAATATAGGTGATATGCCAAATTCCTCCAGTAGCTCCACTTCATATTCATTTCTAGAATTGAACTTCCTAATGATCTTACAAGGTCCAAACTTCTTCATCTTCAACTTATTATATGTCCCAACTAGAAATATCTCTTTTCTCAAATATACCATTACTTCCTCTCCTACTGCAAACTACTTATGTCTTCTCTTCTCATCTACTTTCTCCTTGCAGGTATTGTTCATCTTCTCTAGATGCTCCTTAACTTAAGTATGCATTGTTTCCATGAATCTTGCAAATTCTTCTGCCTCCACACTCCTTTTATTCTGCATAGCGATATCTTAATTCTAATACTCCTCTAGGTTGTTGTCCTATCACAATTTCAAATGGCATCTTCCCCATGCTCTAGTTTACTTAATTATTGTATGCAAACTCTGCTTGTGGTAGTATGAAGTCCCAATTTCTTTCTTTTCCTTTAGTCAAACACCTCAAAAAGTTCCCCAAAATCCTATTCACCACTTCTATTTGTCCATCTGTCTATGGGTGAAATGTTGAACTATACTTCAAATTATATGTCTTCATCTTCTTGGAACAATGTTTTCCATAAATATCCAATGAATCTAGTGTCTCTATTTGATACTATACTCTTTGGTAGTCCATGTAATCTCACAATCTCCTTGAAAAATAGGCCTCCGACATGTATTGCATCACTAGTTTTCTTACAAGGTATGAAATGCACCATCTTAGAAAATCTATCCACAACCACAAATATGGAGTCAAATCCTCTCGGTGTCTTAGGTAATCCCAACATAAAATCCATGCTAATGTATTCCCATGGTCTCTTCAATACTGTCAATGGTGTATACATTCTATTTTTCTGACTATTTCCTTTTGCAACTTGACAAATCCTACAACTTTGAACATATTTCCTGAAATCCTTATACAATTGTGGCCAATAATAGTTCTCACTCACCGATGCTATGGTCTTGTCAATTCCAAAATGTACTATTAATCCTTTGCATTTCTTTTCCTTGGTCACATTCTCTATCATTGAACTTCTAGGGATACATAACTGGTTGTTCTTGAATAACATACCTTCCCAAATGAAATAATCCAACCATTTTCTTATATTGTCTCTCTATGTTCCTTGCAAGCCTTCCATGCCTCAACAAAATCAATTTCATCCTCATACATATTGCTTCAGTTCTTCAAAACTTAATACTTCAAATCTCATCTCTATCAACAAACTTCTTCTCTTGCTCAATGCATCTGCAACCTTGTTTGACTTTCCACTTTGGTGCTTCAACACAAATGTGTAACTTTGCAAGAACTCTACCCCATCTCATATGTCTTTGGTTCAACTTCCCCTGACTATTCAAATACTATAAATCTTGATGATCTATATACAACACAAATTCCTTAGGTAACACGTAATGTATCCACTTCTTCAAGGCTTGTATGATTGCATAGAATTCTTGATCATAAATTGAATATCTTCTCCTAGAATCAATCAATTTTTCACTAAAATAGGCTATAGGTCTCCCTTCCTAACTTAGCACAGTTCCTATTGCACTTCCACTAGCATCACAATCTACTTGGAAAACCTTATCATAGTCTAGTAGTGCTAACATAGGCTATTTTGTCACCTTTTGCTTCAACAACTCAAAAAACTTACGTGCTCTTGATATCCACTTGAATTCCTTTCAGTCACGCCTCATTGAATCTATCATAAGTGTGAAAATACTACTAAAATTTATGATGAAATTCCGGTAAAAGCTTGATGGTCCATGAAATGATCTTACCTCTCCAACATTCACAGGTGTAGTCCATTCAACTATTTCTCTAGCCTTCTCAAGGTCCATCTTCAATCCTTCCACAAATATCACAAATCCCAAATATACTAGTTCTTCCTTCATGAAACTACACTTCTTGATGTTTATCAACTTCTCTTCTCTTAGCCTCTGAAATACTTGTCTGATGTGCTCCAAATGTTCTTAGTCTAAGTAATGAGATGTCAATAAGATCATAGTCAAGTATAGATTCCCATTGCCTAGGATGGATGACATCATGGATAGTCTAAGTGGAGAAAAGCATTTCACCAATATAGACCTAAAGAGTGGATACCATCAGATCAGGATCAGACAGGGAGATGAATGGAAGACTATTTTCAAGACAAATGAGGGATTGTATGGGTGGTTGGTCATGACATTTGGACTAACTAATGCACCTAGTACAATGATGAGGCTGATGAATGAAGTCTTGAAGAAATTCTTGGGAAAGTTTGTAATGGTTTACTTGGATGATATTCTAATTTCAATAAGACTAAGAATATTTGGACCCTCTTTTCTTAGGTGCAAGTAAAATTGGCACCGTACATGGGCTCATACTTTCTCTAATCAATCCTTTCTTTAGCAGTTCATGTATTTGTCTGTTTAGCTCTACATTTTCTGTTGGTTTCATCCGATGTGCAATTTTGTTTGGAAAAATAGCTCCTTGAATAAGATCCATATGATGACTGATACTCTGTATTGGTGATATAATCCATCAAGAACATTCTTTGATATAAGATCTTGGTACTCTGTGAATAGTTTAGTGACTTCCTTCTTCGATGATTCTTCTTCTCATGTGATGATTCTCTCTGCATCTAGGGCTTCACACTTCCTTGGAATCAAAGCAAAACACATGTTTTCATGTCTCAATCCATCCTAAAATTTCCTTCCATCTACCAAATTGATTCTAGCTGTACCACATACTTCACTTTCATCTCCCAAAGGTGTGAAGGTGATTCTCTTTCCATTGGATGTTATGGTATAGGTATTCTTTCTCCCATCGTGTATATCTTTCTTATCATATTGCCAAGGTCTACCCAACAACATACAACATACATCCATCGGCATAATATCGCATAATACTTCATCATGATATGACCCTATACAAAATTTTACTAAACATTTCTCACTTACTAGTATCTTGTGCTCGTCTTGAATCTAGGCTACCCTATAAGGCTTTAAATGTTTTCTTCTTTCCAAATTCAACTTTGTCACCATTTCTTAAGAAACTAGGTTATCAGTGCTACCACTATCAATGATAACTTTGCAACACTTACCTCTTACTTGCATCTAGTCCAGAAGAAACTTTTCCTCTACGGTGCTTCCTCAGGTACTTCTTTCTCCTCGAATAGTACTCTCCTCATGAATAATGATTCTCCCTTCTTGGGACTTCCTCTAGAACTTGATGGTTCCACTAGTTCTTCCACCACATATCCAGTTGTTGCATGATTTTCAATCTTCTTACTTTCTTGGCAACACTCAAATGCTCGACGTCCTTCTCATATTCACTTAAAATAGGTTCCTCTAAAATTTCTCTTGTCATATCCTTTCTTATCTCTTCAGTATCCATCATTGCGGTAAGAATTTATGTCATCTCTCCCTTTATAGTATGAATTGGAATCCTTCTCTCCTTGCGGTATGAATTTTTGTCCTTGTTTTTCTCTACATATGGTTTTTCTACTCCCAAATGTGACCTTACTTCTTGAAATCTACCTCCTATTCCTCTTTGCCTCTATTCATGTCTTTTGTTTACCTTGTCCTCCACCTTTAATGAAAAATAATATGCTTCCTCTACTGAATTCATCCTTACTAGACTCAACTCTTCCTAAATTTTCATCCTCACCCATTGATATATCTTGCCACTTTCTCCTTACTTGCTTCACTATGTCTAGTCCTGATGATGATCTTATGAAATTTCTCAATGTATTATTTCATAGTATTTTCCTTCTATCTTAGGTTTTTCAATCTCTTCAGCAACTCCAACTCATAGTCCGCAGGTATAAAATGGTTTTTCAAAATTTTCACCATTCTATCCCATTTTACAATCTTCTTTTTACCTTTTCTATTTCTCTCGAATTGAACTTCCTTCTGCCATATTCTATCATGTCCTTTCAGTTTATTCTTTGCAAATATCACTCTCTCTGGATCTTCAATTTCTTCATTTTCAAAGTATTCTTCAATTTCATTTATCCAATCAATCAACTCCTCAGGGTTTAGGTTACCGGTATAGTTCAAAATTTCCATTCTAGGTCGCAAATCCTATTTTTGAAATAGCCTTCAACATCTTCATCTGATCCGATTCTTCCTCCTCTGTGGTTTCTTCAATTAGGTTTGTAGCTTGAACTTCATCATCATGACATTCATCATTAGGTCTAAGGTTTAAGAATTTTCTTTTGTCTTCTTCAAGAACATGCAATCTCACTTTCATTGTTCACATAATTTCCATCATCTCATCCATCTTTGTAGTAACATTAATAGTAGTATGAATTCTCCTTGGTAGCATCTCTTCCTAGGATCTAGTGCAATTTCCTCATGTCAGCGATCTAGCTACAAGATTGTAATTTCCTCACAATCAATGATTTGTTGATGAACACAAGTAGGCTGCATCAAGTCAGTGATATGTCCACACAAAGATCTTATAGAATTCTTTTCTCAACTTCACTCTCCTCTCCCAAGGCCTGCAACTCACTAGATAATACCACTTGGTGCAATCAAGGATGGAGGGTCCAAGAATATGACTATCCAACCTTGTAACAAGAGTAAACACAATGGAAACTCAAAGAATTGGAAGAACAATCCCACATGAATATATAGATAATGATCAATTATTCACAGGCAACATGCCCTACCTTTTGGCTTACATTTTACAGAATGATATGGCGCTAAGCTTAGAAATAAAATGCAAGTCGAAGCCCTTACCTCTTATATCTTCATACTTCTCTATCACTCTATCACTTCTACCTAATTCAACTACACAATGCTTATATATATATATCAATTCCCAACTCCTGAAAAGGTCTGCCTTTTGATCCTTGGAAAAACATGATGTGGATTAGAACAAAGTATCCTTGATGAATTTTCATCCTTATGAAATGGTTTCTTGAGCTCCGCAAGTCATGAAATAGGTCCGCACACTTGAAAAGCCAAGACTAGTCTGTGAATGCTCTTTGTCCAATCACAACTGATATTTTGTTAGTGATATCTTCGTACTAGGATCTCCAAAACACTTGAATACATTATATGATGTAGATGTTGCAATTAAAATCATATATCCTACTTCGCGAGCTCTGATGTTACAATACGGTATGAAATACTAAGATTGGGTCTTGACACTTAATTATTGAAATGCAAGAAAAAATGAATGTAAATATTTTTTGTTGATGCAAGATTGCTTGCAACTTGGGATGCTCTTGCATCAATTTTTCAAAAAAAACAATGGCCACTAAAAATTTAACAAAAAAATAACATAACCATTCTTCAATGATAAATATTTTCCCAAAAGGATTCAAAAAAGTATGATTATTTAGGTGAAAATATAGATGACATACACATGCATGGTATGGTAAAAAAATGACTTTTAAATAGTGGTTTCTATACATGCCTATTGAAAATCAATTTGTATCATCTAGGCATTAAAATAAATTATATATTTGGAAACTATACTCTGAGTACTGCCTTTTATGATTAATGACTTTTTTTAAGATTTCATCTCTAAGTGCTTCAAATTTTAAGGTAAAATGTGACAAATTCTGAAAATAAGGGAAAACACTTCCACTTTTTGGCCAAAAAGTGGACACAACTTCTTGCACACACCCACTACAAATATATTTCTCACACTTGTGAACTCTTTTGAAAATTTGCACATGAATTATATATGTATTTCCTAAGCTTGTAATTTTACAACATAGTCATTTTAGAAATTTTACCACTAAATTTTCAAGCTATAAGATGTAGACCTATTATGTCACCCTACAACTCTATCATTAAAATTAAAAAAAAAACTCTCACCCTAGTGCATATGTGGGAAGGAATTTAGTTCTCCTACATGGACATAGTTAAGCCTAGTAAATGTTAAATTCATATACAAGTAGAAAAGGACACCATGGAAATATGTTTTTGTATGGAAAATATTTGTGCATAGTATTGTAATATAACTTTAGGATGTGGTTGGGATGATTTCAAATATACAAGCATAGGGTTTCACACCTTTGTAGGCCTATGAATTGATTACCTACTTTCTAGTTCAATGAATAAAGAAGACTCTATCCCATACTTTTAAGTACCTCAATAAAAATATTCTTCTTCATATAACTACTCTTTCCTACCTACAAATGTGGCTAATATGACATGATTTGAGCTAACTTGGACCTCTAGATCATATGCATTCCCACCATTTTGTTGGATGATGATTTAATTTTCCATATATGCATGAAAATTATATAATAATGGTTGTTTGGTTGGTTGATATGTAGCTTTGCATTGTTGTGTTTACTTATGTATCATTTATCAATGTTATTTTAGGACATCAATCCTTGTTGAACATAAATCACACATACATACACATACTATAAGTCAATAGAAGATGTAGAATATGAAGGTTTCTCCATGACATAAGTGTCTCCATATTTAGCTAGATGTTTTTGAAAGGGATAGGTATGCCATAGTTTTAACGCTACACATGATATCCTAGTATTGTATGATTAGTTAATCCTCGTTAGGATTTGTAGAAATGTGTCAAAGTGTATTTTAGACAAATCATTGAATGCACTAAATGGATTCATCTTGTTCACTTATATTTTTTTGAAGGATCTTTACCATGAATGTTGATGGTTATATACAGAGATGCTTTTGGATCATCATAGAGCTCATCTCATAGTTTTCAAATGTATATCTACTTCTTATGTTATGATCCACATGTATGGTTTTGCAGAATGCTAGATGTTTGAATCAACATACTATATTTTGTACATCCCCCACCACTCTTAAATCATTAAAATGCTTCTTTTCATTTTAATTTTAACATTATATGTCACTCCCTATACGAATGATTTAGCTCTATAAACCATCCCAAATTTTAAGTAAACTCATACTTGAATCATAACCCTAAGATTACATACTATATTTTTTCTCACATGTATATCTTACCATTAAAAATAGAAAGAATATCAAATAGTTGTAGCTCAGATGATAAAGATGATGGTATGTTCCTAGATTATATATCCATCAAATTCAATTTCCCTTGAGGTGCAATTGGGCTATTTTGACCCCCCTTGGTAGCTTTGATAGACTAGATCCCCATGGTAACTTAACCAAAGGACAACTAGTTTAAATGTAAGTTCATTCATAATATTGTAGTCCACTATATAGATGCAAACATGTCAATATCTACATAGTCAAATTATTTCCAAAAAAAAACATATAAAAAATTGTCACTTTTAAAACTTGATCATGCCAAAATAAGTGATTAGCTTAACAAACATGTTAAAAGGCTCTATGTGCCCTATTTTTCTAAACAAAGGAATTGAGCTAGAAAAATACAAATTGAAAATAATAATTTAATGAATTATGCTTGAATAAACTATGTTCTTTATTAAACTAAGCAAAAATATTGCTCTCTATATGTTTATTAGACTTTGGTGCTCATATGATGTAACATAAGCTTTTAATATAAGTTATACATGTGAAGAAAACTCATATATTCTAGATTCACCCTTAAACATGTTGTTTTAGATATAAATATGTGCACACACAAATTAATTTTTATATCAATTGACATTTTTTTTTATGATATACTTTTATTAAAAATTTGTTGCATGATATTTTCTTCATACATTTTTTCGTCCATCTTCATTATTATTGGCATTGTATTTTCTAAGAAATTAAATATTAAATATTAAAAAACTTAAAAAACAAATTTTATTATTGACTAATCATTTTTAAAAACTAATTTTTATATTATACAATCTACTAATGTTAATATATTATATATTGAAATAAAACAGAATACAATGATTAGCACATGTTGCAGATTGTGTTCCATCACCATGATGATAGAGAGTTGTAAGAGAAAAATGATTGTTTGCATACCAGTGCTGGATAAAAGGAAAAAGAAAAGATACATATGATTTAAAATTCTTACACAATTAAATTCAAAAATAACATACACTAATCATTACAAACTGTAAAAATCTAATAACATGCACTAATCATTACAAACTGTAAAAGTCTACTAACATGCCCAATAAAACTGTTAACAGACTATAATTCACTGGCATACCATCAAAGCTTGTAAAACCCTACAAGGATTATTAATCACCAGAAAAGTAAACCGAGACCCCAAAAAAAATGGTCTCAAAGGTTCTCGTCTATAAAAACAAATAGACAGGAAATTATAGCCACATGAGTATTGCAAACACAAATAAGATTCCATCTCTACATTTGGGAGGCTCCCCCTCGATGATTACCAGAAGATAATATTGAAAACATTGTACTTCTGAACTCTTCACAGACATTAATATTGATGTACAAAAGGAAACTTGACAGGACTTACAATATGGACCCACGATGTGGACAGGGTAAGCAGGAAGTCAGTAGAGATGGAAGGGAAGGCGAGGTTTAACAATGGCCTCCAATGGAATTGACTTGGGCGTTAAAGAGTCCAAGCCCCTCTGTCATGTCAACTAAAGTGCCCTCTGGAGAAAACCACTCGAATGTATTGGTGACCATAATCAATACCAAAGGCATGCCCGGGCAAGTTCTTCTTTCTGAACCAAACGGAATCAATTCAAAGTCTTGTCCTTTCACATCAATTTCTTTGCCACTTTTGAGAAAACTTTCAGGAATGAATTCCGTGAGGTGGTCCCGGTGAATTGCCCACACATTCACTATGAGTTGCGTTCCTCCAACATTGCAGGCCTCGCTGGATTCATGAGGAAGCAGAAGAGGTGCTACTGTATGAAGTCTGAGTGTTTCTTTCACAATTGCCTGCAAATATTTCAACTTGTGGATATCTGATTCTTCAATCAATCATTCCCGTCCGACATGTGTATCGAGCTCTTGATGGGCTTTTCCCAAAATGTTCGGGTGCTGCATCAGAGCTGGTAGTGCCCACTGGATGGGCAATGAGGATGTAGCAGTACCTGCAATTATCAGGGTCCTGCAAAACCAAAAGATAAATCTGGTTAAGAGCTTAAAATGCCTGTGTATTCTGATCGCTCTACAGAAAATTCACGTTCAACAATTTACCATCAACAAATTCACCTCCAACAATTTATCATCAACAATTTATTAGCAATTCATCATGGTGAATTTTCTATGAAATGAATTTGTCGAATTTTTTACGAGATAGATTTGTCATGACCATAAATCATTAACAATGAATTGTTGAAGATAAATTGTTGAAGGTGAGTTTTTCTGATGAAGTGTTGTGTTGTGATCTGTTGCAGTTGTTTGTTGCAGAGATGAGAACAGAAAGAAAGTGTTGTACGATACCATCACAGTTTTAGAGACTTTTTTGCTGTGTTGTAATTGAGCTTTGTGGGTGAGAGTTTTGATGGGCTCGTTTTAACTTTTCTAGGGTTCAGTTTTTTCAACATTTATGCGTTTTTGAGACAAAATAAATGATAGACGAAAATTTTAATATGCATAAGGATATGATACCTATACGAAAAAGGATAAGATATGATTCATATAGTGATTATTAATATTTTAATATTGATTTTAATTATTATGGTCGATCTGGATTTAAAATTGGATCTACAGCGGGTATAATTATGATTAGTTGAAGCTGAAGTTGAATTTGTTCAATAAAATATATTTGTTAAATGAAATAATTTGTTGGTAAAAAGTTTTATAGTTTGATTGTTGATTTTGAGTTCAATAGTCAAATCCCTAAAACTGTAATTGAAGTTGAGTTTATAAAAATGAGAATTGTAAAAATTTCAACTTTTCATTGGTATAATGTATTATGTCAATTAATATATTATTTAAATTATGCATATATAACATTTTCATACTTATTATAATACAATAAAAGTACAATAGTGAAAATCAATGGACAAACAAAACCAAAATAGTGATAGATTGGATGATAAATAAGTATAAATCAATATTGAGTTATTCAACAATGCTTTATATTGTAATTAGTATTGCTTAACTAGTTAATAGAAATTATATTTATAAACAAATTAGAAGTTACAATTTTTTCTAGCAAGAAATATTTATGTTTTCTAAACTAAAGACGGAAATTTTCATAACTAAAAATACTTTATAAATTAATTATCATATCTAAGGGTTGGGTCCCATGATGGGGGTTTCCTAAGAATTTCAGTTGGTGTTGCTAAGATTTTTTAGGCATATTTTAAAGAGGGTGGTCCCATGATTTTTTTAGTGCAATTTAAGCTTGAAAGGTTAATCTCTAAAATTTGTCGAAGGTAGTGGTCACATGAGTTCTATTATTTTGCATATTCAAGAATAAATAAATATAAAATAATAAAATGCACATGTTCAAAATTTGAAATTATAATGTATGGTCTACTATTGTTCAAGAAAAGATTCTAATTAATCTTATTGCATATTTATCTTTTTGCTCCAATAAAAAAATAATAATAAAATGATCACAAAACTAACACATATTGATCACAAATAGACTCTTACTAGACATGTATATGATTATCACTTATAATTATTAACAATTTATCAAAACTATCTAAAATAGTTAATAAAATTAAAAGAATTGTTAACAAAACAAAAAACATACACCAATTAGATACTTATTGAATTCTAATGCATTTTAATAATTTTAACTCACATAAAATGAAAAAATATCACACCTTATCGAAAAAGGTGCACAAAAAGTGTGAAGAGTCGCAGTGGGGCCTTCATCATGATTGTCATATGAATTTTTGGTCATTTGGAGTCCTTTTAGGCTTAATAGAATGTACTCATGCTTTGTAACATGAGTGCACTTTTTCTCGTTCACATGCTTTGTAACACAAGCACATTTTCATCTTTATAGATATAGTTTTAAGTTCTCAAAACCAATCTCATTGGATGCCAACTAGTTTTAGCTAACTAGTCAGTTACAAGCTGATAAATACCATCGTAAGATAAATAGCTCCTCATGGCATTAAAATATCTACCAACCACAACATGAATTTTGTCAAACTCTTGAAACATCTACCTTTTCTCATAATGTTGGCTTCAACATCTTTATAGACTCTCTTAAGGCTTTGATAATCTACTAGACAAGTCAAGTAAACCTATACCAATCACCCTTAGCACTGTTAGTGTGCATTTTACCCTAAATTTCCTAAACCTTAAATTAAAATCCTTAATACTAAACCTTAAAGACTAAACTATAAAACCTAATCCCTAAATCCCAAACCATAAACCCTAAAATTTATACCCTAAATCCAAAATCCTAAACACTAAACGATTAAATGAAAACCGTAAACCCTAAATCCTAAAGCTCGAGCCCTAAAACTTAAACCCTAAACCATAAACTCCAAATCCTACACTTTGAAAATAAAGAATAAACCATAAAACCTAAACCTTAAAGCCCAAATCCTAAATCATGCACCTTAAAACCTGAACCATAAACCATAAAACATAAGCCCTACACCCTACTTTATAGATCCTAGTCCATAAATTCTAAATCCTAAACCCTAAACCGTAGATCCTAATCCTTAAACCCTAAATACCAACCATAAACCCAAAAACCTAACTCCTACACATTAAAACCTAAAGTATAAACCCTACACAGTAAAACCTAAATCGTAATTCCTAAACCATATAAACCTTCAACCCTAAATTGTAAAACCTAAATCCTAAAGCCTAAAGCCTGAAGCCTAATTAATAAATCGTAAAACTGAAATCCCTTTACCCTAAATCCAAAATCCTAAAGCCTAAAATTAAAACCATAAACTATAAACCATGAGATAGTGAGAGACATAGAGGGAGGAGGTAAGTGAATTATAAATGGAGATGATAAGAGATAATGATCAGGATCCTCGAATCGAGATCAAAAGATCATCGTCGAAATCCGCGTCGAGAGGATCAAAGATCGAAATCGCTTCGTCAAAAATCAATCGATCAGCATCCGGAAAAATCCGTCAAAATCAAAATCAAAAGTCGATCCGGATCAAGTCAAATCGAAATCGGCGAACTTTTGCGATCAAAAATCTTTTCCGGCATCGTCGGGAGGAAGAGGGAATAGATATATAGATGGTGAGGAAATGAGATGAAATGGATACATGGAGCAAGAGAGATAAAGAGAGGGGAAGACACAAAGATACAAATAGTGAGAGAGAGAAAGTGATATTAGATACCCTAAACTTTATACCATAGACCTTATAGCCCAATACCTAAATCCTAAATCTTAAATCTTAAACCCTAAACCCAGATCCCAATCCCTAAACCCAAAATCCCAAACCTTAAAATATAAACCTTAATCAGTAACTCCTAAACCTTAAACCCTAACCATAAATCTTAAACCCTAAACTATAAAACCTAAACCCTAAATCCAAAATCTTAAACCATTAAATTAAAACCCTAAATCCCAATCCTTAAACCCTAAATCATAAGAACTAAATCCAAACCCTAATCCCTAAACCCCTAAAGCCCAAACTATAAACCTCAAACCATAGGTAATAATACCTAAACCATAATCCTTAAAATTAAAACATTAATCCCTAGACCATAACCAGTAAACACTAAAC
>VDFB02047230.1:446058083-446111812 GCA_007258455.2 Sequoia sempervirens | reverse complement strand
TTTGATGAAGTTCTTAGTTCAGGACTTGTGTAATCAGTAGATGCTTGCTAAGGGGGTTCACTTAGTAAGTATCTGTAGCTAGTTAGTTAGCTGTTCTTTTCTGTTGATCATCAGTTAGCTTTCATCTTCGAATTTTCCATACAAACTCAATCTTGTATTGCTCCTGCAGCATCGGGAATCCATCCCTTTGCCTGTTCCTGCAGCATAAGTCCAATTCATAGTTTGTGTTTCAGTCGTAGCTATTATGGTTTCTATTTTAGTCAAATCATGGTTGAGTTAAAAGAGCTTTGCATTACCTTTCCGTAGCATAGATAGAATTCCTTCCAAGTATTTATTTTTGTTAAGTTGTGATCGAAACTAGTTCTTAGTGCATATATTGTGCTATGCCATTCAAAGTATACGTTCCCTGGTTTGACAAGTAAATGAACGTCCATAAAAAGATATTAGTCACCTACTGGAATGTCCAATTCCTAGGAAAGGTTTTACTGTGATTTTCATATACTTTTGTGGGCACAACCATTTTTGGCGCCGTTGCCGGGGATGGTGTCAATCTAAGAACTTGCTATAGTCATTGTTAGCAGTAGTTTAGTTAGTTGTTTAAGTATTTTCAAGTTCTCTTTAAATACCATCTATTCTATTGCATGCATAGAAGAAGAAGAGACGCACTGGGAAGGTTCCTCCCTGAAAACCTGTTTGTTGAACTACCATTTAACCCAGCTGACGAAGAACCTGAGGAAAATCCATTTGCTCTGCTATTCCAACATGCAAATATGGCAAATAATCCACCTAATAATCCACCTCCTGCTTTTGAGTTTCCCATTGTTCCCCAGCGAGATACTGACAATCTTAAGAATATTCTTTCTTCATTACTTCCCAAGTTTTATGGCCTAGTTATGGAGGACCCAAAAACTTTTCTGTTTGAGTTTGATGTCCTCTGTCGCGGTTATGACTACAATACAGATGCTCACAGACTGAAGTTGTTTCCTTCCACCTTGAAGGAGGGAGCTCTTAGGTGGTTCATGAGTTTGGGAAGAGGTGTTGTTGATAGTTGGGCAGCCATGCAAACAAAATTCCTTGAGAAATATAAGGAATATTGTAAGAGTGCTAGTAAAGGTGATGACATATTCAGAATTCAGCAGAAGGAGGATGAAAGTCTGGAAGATTATATCTCAAGATTCTTGTTTTCCCTGAAAAGGAACTCAAACCATACTTTGAATGAAGACTCTCAGAAACTACTCTTTCTAAGGGGAATCAGTGATGCCTGTATAGACGCCCTGGACCTGATGGGAGGAGATGATATAACCCAACTGCCTTGGGATGATATAAAGAAAATATGTCTTAACTACTCTCGAGCAATAGTTAAGAAAGGTCAAGGTCATCATGCTCCAGTGGGGAAGACTTCTTCTGGTGGAGTTTCCCAGATGGAGATAACAAATTTGCTGTCTGATTTCAAGCAGGATATCATTAATAATATGGCTACACAACTGGACACTATGCAAGCTCAGAAGAAACATGAGGAAGCCGAGGCAGTTTTGGCCGAGTTCTGTCGATACTGTAGATAGAAGAAACGTGACTGCAGATGCAAGATGGTGGCTAATCTAGAAGCTAAGAAATTACCTACTGAATTTAAGCCAGTAGAAGGTGATGATGATCAAGTGTTCTTTGTTGCACAAAGGAGACCATGGGCTCAAAGACAAGGTATGCCTCAAGATCCTTTAATTTTTGGTAATCCTTATTCTGGCTATAATAACCAATGGAAACCTACATATGGACCACTACCATCTTGGAATACATCTCAACCAAGTTGGCCTAATTATCAGACCGCTCAATGGCAATCTCCTCAAGGAGGTTGGCAGCAGCCACAAGGACAATGGACCCCACCCCCTGGTAATTGGCAGTAGAATCCTCAATGGAGAGGTCCTCAGCAATGGAAAAACCAGTCCCTTGGGTTCCTACAGCTTCCACAGCCACAACCACAGGCCCTCATGCCACCTCCTGTAGCAACTGCCACAAATACTGGCCCTCCAAAATAAATTCCTATGCCTGCCCAACCGTTGCCAAATCCCAATAATAAGCAACAACAACAACCACAACAACCTATGTATCTTGCTGAAGCCAACCAATATCAAGCTTATGCCTTAAATGTTAATGATATCCATTTGAGGTCTGGAACCACTCTACCTGCTCCAAAACTGCCTCTAATTACTGAAATACTAGATTCTCCCCTTGAAGAATCTACTGCACCTGCTGTTCCTACTGAGCATACGCCTATAACTGATACGGTTTCTAAGGAGCCTGTTTTGCAAAGTCAAGACAAACCATCTTTTCCTCAGAGGTTGCAAAGTACTGCATTTAAATCCATGGAAGAACAAACTTTTGACATTTTGGATCAGCTCAAGAATGTACAAATTCAAATCCCTTTATTTCAGGCTATTAAAGATGTTCCCATTTTTGGAAAAGCTATTAAAGAAGCATGTTTGAAGAAGCCTGGTCGGAAGAAAAAAGATCCCCAAAAAATTCATGTCTTAGGAAAATTGGCTGATATAATGTTGAGAAATGTCATTCCAAAGTATATTGACCCTAGAAGTCCTGTAGTGCAAATACAAATAAATAGCCAAATTGTGAAAAATGTTTTGATTGACTTAGGTGCTGCCATTAATGTCATGACAAAGCATACTATGGACTCCTTGAACATTCTAAACATTAGGTCTACACCTACAGTTCTGCAGCTTGCAGATAGCTCCACAGTTAAACTTGATGGAATGGTGGAAGATGTAATTGTCACTCTGGAATCTTGGGAGTATCCAGCTGATTTCATAATATTATCAGTTAAAGCAACTTTAGGAGGGTATCCAGTTATCCTAGGTAGACCATGGTTAGCAACTGTTGATGCTTTTATAGGATGCTATTCTAGAGATATGACCATTTCTGATGGACAGTCCACAAAAAAATTGGCTTTGTATCCGCCTGCTAGACCTCAACCAGATTTGTCCCAACCTGTTTGGCCAGATGTGGGGGAAGAAACTGAAGAAGCCAATTCGTTGGTTCAATTAATGATGCTTCAAAATGATCCATTCTCACAACTTCAGAATGAGGATGCCTTGTTTTTTCAAATTCTGCAGTTTAACTCTTATATGGGTAGTTCATCTAATCCAAATAGTAGCCATCTACAATGTTTCATGTAGCAACTAAATTCTGAGAGTTCGCTGCCTGAAATTCCTATAATTTTTCATAACTTGCTTCCACAAGAGGTACAAACATCACCTGTAGATTCTATGAATAATCTCACTAAGCAGATAGAATTGTCTCCAGGTCACTGTTTGAATATCAATAGCAAGCTGTCACAATCCCAACTTGCTGTCTTATTAAAAATGCTATAAGATCAGCATAAAGCTTTTGCATGGGAATATGGGGACATGCAAGGAATAGACCCTCGAATTTTTACTCACAAGATCTATATCAAAGAAGATTGCTTACCAGTCAGGCAACCTCAAAGAAGAGTAAATCCAACACTTAGAGAAATAGTTAAAAATGAGCTTCAAAAGTTGCTTGATGTTGGTTTTATTTACCCAATCTCTGACAGTTAGTGGGTTTCTCCATTAGTTATTGTCCCTAAGAAAGGTGGAAAATGGAGAGTGTGTGTAGATTACAGAGAGTTGAACACTGCCACTAAAAAAGATCACTTTCCACTACCGTTTGTAGACCAAGTACTAGACTCACTGTCTGACAAAAGATATTTTTCCTTTTTGGATGGTTACAGTGGATACAATCAGATAAAAATTGCCCCTGAAGATCAAGATAAGACCACTTTTACTTGTCCATGGGGAACATTTGCTTATTCGGTATTGCCTTTTGGTCTATGCAATGCACCAACAACATTTTAGAGAGTAGTAATTAGTATATTTGCTGATATATCTCATGACTATATGGAGATTTATATGGATGATTTCACTACCTATGGAGTCACATTTGAAGAGGCACTGGTGAATTTAGAAAAAATTATTGAAAAGGTGCAGAGAGCAAAATTTGTCTCTGAACAGTGAAAAGTGTTTTCTGATGATGGGAGAAGGTATTGTTCTAGGCCATCATATTTCCAACAATGGAATTCAGGTTGACCCTGCTAAAATTGAAGTTATTCTGAATTTACAAACTCCTGCAAAACAAAAGGATGTCAGAAGCTTCCTTGGCCATGCAGGGTATTATAGAAGGTTTATAAAAGATTTTAGTAAAATTGCCAGTCCACTTTATGCCTTATTAACTAAGGATTCTCAATTTGAGTGGACAGAGGCCTGTGAAAAATCCTTCCTGCAACTAAAAGACTTGCTTACTAAAGCCCCTGTTCTTTAAGGTCCAAAATGGAATTTTCCTTTTCACATACATGCTGATGCCTCTGATTTTTGTATAGGGGCAGTCTTAAATCAAAAAGAAAATTCAATTGAGCATGCTATCTATTTTATAAGCAAGAACCTTCAAGGTCCTGAGCTAAATTATACTGTTACAGAAAAGGAATTGCTCGCAGTAGTGTATGCTTTGAATAAGTTTAGGCATTATGTCACAGGTTATCAAATATTCATCCACACAGACCATGCAACAATCAGGTATCTAATGAACAAGCCTTCCATATCTGGTAGATTGGCAAGATGGCTCCTGTTGTTACAAGAATTTGACATTACAATCATTGATAAACCAAGAAGAGCTAATGTTGTGGCTGACTTTTTATCAAGACTTCAAATAGCTGCACCTGCTGAATACAAGGTCATTGATGATAGGTTCCTAGATGAACACTTGTTTTCCATTGCTACACATACTCCATGGTATGCAGACATTGCCAATTATCTAGCAGCAAGCAGAATACCAGCTCACTTTTCTCCAAAAGAAAATAAATTGTTAATAGAGAAGAGTTTTAACTTTTCATGGATTGCAAATTGTCTGTTTTATACTGGACCTGATCAAGTGATGCAAAGATGTGTAAGAGAAAAAGAGACTTATGATATCTTGCATGCTTGCCATGATGAACCATGTGGGGGACATTTTGCAGCAAAGAGAACATCAATGAAGGTTCTTACAACAGGGTACTACTGGCCAACGTTACACAAGGATGTTGTGGCCTATACAAAGAAATGTGACAGATGCCAATTTATGGGAAGACCAACCAAGTCAGATGAAATGCCACTATATCCACAGGTAATAGTCACCCCTTTTGATAAGTGGGGAATGGATTTTTTGGGACCAATTGATCCACCATCAAATGGTAAGTCATACATTCTAGTTTGCACGGATTATGTAACAAAATGGGTTGAGGTAAAAGCTATGACTCATGCTCAAGATAACAAGGTTGTTGAATTTCTGTATGAACAAATTTTCACTAGATTTGGAGTTCCCAGAGAGCTTGTAACTGATCAGGGAGCTCAATTCACATCTAATTTGATCACTGCACTAATGAATGACTATAAAATCAAACATAGGAAGTCCTACCCCTATCACCCTCAAGCCAATGGTCAGGCGGAGGTTACAAACAGGGAAATTGAGGCGATCCTAACAAAGACAGTGCAACTCCATAGAAAAGATTGGAGCAGTAGAATTCCTGAAGCAGTCTGGGCTTACAGAACTACATGGAAGACAATAATTGGGTTTACACCTTTTGAGCTGCTTTATGAGAAAACAGCCATGTTGCCCATAGAATTTGAGCACAAAACTTTGAGGACAGCTCTTGAACTTAATATAGAAATACCTGAAGCACAGAAGGAACGTCTCCTCCAGCTAAATGCTTTGGACGAAATGAGAAAAGCTTCCTTGCAGCATACCGAAGCAGTCCAAAAGCAAAGGAAGAAATGGCATGATCAACACATCAAAACCAAGTAATTTTCTGTTGGCGATTGGGCTCTGTTATTTGATTCTAGATACTAAGAAAACCAAGGTAAGCTCACAACACGCTGGCTTGGTCCCTATGAAGTTGAGAATGTGTTCGACAACGGAGCTGTATAGCTGGTGACAATTGATCAAGTCCGCTTCAAATTGCTAGTTAATGGCCACCGACTCCGGTTGTACCATAAACTAGTCTCCAAAGAAGAATTCATGCAACAGTTCATTTAGGATCCTCCCGCTACTCTTCCTGCAGTCGAAGGATTTGGCCTTTCTCTTGCAGCTTCACCGTAATTTTGAAAAGAATGCTCATAATAAAGGTTTTCTTTTTGAGGAAACCCCTTTTTCTCCATTCTCACTTGTCGCCACATCCCACTTCTTTATCTTCCATTCCATCCATCCCATCCATCTATTCCATCCATTCATTTTGTCTACCCACATCACCCATCCACCTCATCCATCCGCATTACCCCTCATTATGATATCATTCCCAACTGTCACCTCATGAAGACGCCGTCATCTTTCTTCACACGTACACGCAATTATCAAAGGTACACAATATCTTTTTTTATCGCATATTTGATTTATTTTATTCTATTCATTTACTACTATGCCTGTACTGGTCATTATTACCCGATCTTCACCTATTCTTTAGTACATGTGAGGACACATGTCATACTCTAAGAGGGGGCGGGTTAATCCACCTTTTTAAAACCTGTCTTTTCGCCGCTGCCATAACTGTGCAAATAACCTTTCTTTATTTTTTTTTGGTACTTTCCAAATATGATCGCATGTCCTTTTCATTTGCATGTTTTTCTTGTAAATTACAATCAAAAGCTGCTTGTTTAAAAGTTTATTTTGGAAAAGAGAGAAATGTGATGAGGGAAAGAAAATTGCGACTACGGTAGAAGAAACGGGCAAGGGTCATCTACTCCTGTAGCACCTAGTCCTGCAACTCTCACGCCTGAATCCTGTGCTAGGGTACAAACTAGGTCTGCCACTAGGAGAGAGAAGGGAAAAACAAAGGCAGAAGGGTCCCCAAAATCTGACCCTCGTTCTCAGAAAAGGCAATGCCCTTCTCCTGCAGCATCTTCCCCTGTAGCTATCTCTCCTATAGCAACACCTGTTCCTATTACTAGTTCACCATCATCCTCTAGCAAAGTAGAACCCTCTAGGCAGACCAGAAAGAGGAAGGCTACCAGAACACCTCCTGCAGCCGCACCAGTGCCAAGAAGAGTTTCCACAAGGAAACAATGTAAGACCTCCCTTGCTTCACCTCAACCAGAGGTCATTGTAATTTCAGAAGAGTTTGTCAAGTCTGAATTTGATGTTTCCCATAATGTGTTTGAGAATGCTGCACAAAGTTCATTCGTTCCTGAAGAGGAACAAGTTGAGACAAAGGAAATGGGGCATAATGAAAAAGGGTTACCAAGTCTTGATGACTTGGCTACCGCTGCTATGCAATTTTCAGAGGAAGCATAGTCTTCTCCACTGCAGCAACAAGAATTCATCCTGCAGCAAAAGCAGGAACAGACTGAACAATTCAATGTGGCTAGTGAAGCTACATTTCCCCCTACAACTTGTAAAGCCATTGTTGTTTATAAGAAGATGTTTTTAATTGAGTTTCTAGAATATGTCAAAGCTAACTGGGAACTAGTTACATTGCAAACCTTGACTTTCCGGTACATAGCCCAGACTGACATGCAACAAATTCTATGGGAGGTAGAAAGGAAGAAACTAAAAAAGGAAATTGAAAGTCAGAAACATGAAATTTTTGAGTTAAAAGCAAAAGTGGATGAAATTTTAAAAGTAACTGGTCAGATTATGGAATGCAGACCACCACCCAAAGTTTATGCTCTGTGCCTTAAGGAACAATTCTTATGGTTCCAACTAATGAGAATTTCCAGAAATCAAGATCCTATACTTCACACTACCAAAGAATTTTACGACGCATACCAGGCAGCCCCTAATTGGTTAAGAAATTCTCTATGTGAATTTTATTTACATGGCTTTTTAATTCCATTTGAAACAGAATGGAATCCTCTTCTGTATATTGGTGATATCCATTTGAGATCATTTATGTCTTGGGCAGCAAATGAAGCAAATTATGGCAGACAATGGGAAACATATGAGGAAGCCGAAAGGAATGAGCCTGTTCCATTGCGCCCTCAAAGTTCAGACCCCCATGCAATGTTGAAAACCTGGTTTACTTTGACATATGGCATTCATAATAATCCAGCCAAAATGAAAATATTTGATCTCAGGAAACAGGTATATGATGAATTTTAGGAATAGTCATATTCGTTTTGGAGACTGTTATACACCAGAAGTGAGAAAAGGTGGGAAAAATTAACTGTTGGGCTGCGAAGGTCCAAACCTCACAGTCCCCTAAATTTCACAGTAGCTCTTAAACGATCAAGCAGATATATACAGTTGGGACTTCAAAAGAGATTTGAACTATGGTTGCCATTGACATTCAGACCTCCTGTGCTAATGTGGCCCCTCTATCCTTAGTAGGCTACAAATCTTAATGATGATTTAGAAGCCCGTAGGTATGAAAGGTGCCAGACTTTTAGAGGATTTTATTACAAGTTTGGAACTCCATTTCAGAGTCATGCCGCAACCACTAATTTTAGAGAAACCACCAGGAAAGTTAATGCTGGAGGACCAGCATTGGGCTAAGTAGGGGGCAGAATGATGAGCCCAAAATGTGCTCATAGTTTGGATATTATGATGAACTTTTAATGCCTTTACTTTTGTTATTCGTGGTTGTTTAAAACTCTTTTGAAACCTTTTATGGGGATATCCTGTAGCAAAACACTTTCATGTTCCTGCAGCTTATTGTGTTGTCTTGACTACATTTATTACCCCGTTGACTACCTAAATGACTAGTATATCGTATATAGTTTTTGAATGATGAAATAGATTTAAATATTTGATTAATGAATGGATATTGTGTATGTGCCATGTGCCCTTTTCTTTCGCATCTGTTACCTTGTGTTTCGCAGATTGTTGAAGAAAGTATGATCAAGTCAAGCGCAGCCGATCTCGGCCTTGCAGTAAAGCCTATTTCCTGCACAACTTCGAGGAAGCTTTGGCAAAGACTCTTTGACCGAAACTGTTGGGAAAGATTTTTAATGACAGTCAATCTGGAAAGAGTGGAGTGCTAGATTCTCTCTGGATCGGGTTGAACAGATAAATTCATTTATGAAGTTTGTTCCTTGATTCTGGGATACACTTTACTTCCACGTCTTTCTTTGATAGGGTTAGTTAGTTAGTTGTTCTCCTGATTTTAAATAAGGTTCTCCTCCTATGCGAGAGAGAGGGAGATGATAGTTAGAAGTAAGATAGAAGCATAGTGATAAAGATATAGCAGATATCATGTAAGAATGAAAAGCAGAATCTGCATGACAAGAGACAGAGTTTGTTGTTAGTTTTCATATCAACAAAGCAATGTATACCATTCTGTTTTCATGAATAAAGTTTGATGAAGTTCTTAGTTCAACACTTGTGTAATCAGTAGATGCTTGCTAAGGGGGCCCACTTAGTAAGTATCTGTAGCTAGTTAGTTAGCTGTTCTTTTCTATTGATCATCATTTAACTTTCATCTTCAAAGTTTCCATACAAACTCAGTCTTGTATTGCTCCTGTAGCATCGGGAATCCATCCCTGTGCGTATTCCTACAACATAAGGCTAGTTCATAGTTTGTGTTTTAGTCGTAGCTATTATGGTTTCTATTTTAGTCAAATCATGGTTGAGTTAAAAGAGCTTTGCATTACCTTTCCGTAGCATAGATAAAATTCCTTCCAAGTATTTATTTATGTTAAGTTGTGACTGAAACTAGTTCTTAGTGCATATATTGTGCTGCGCCATTCAAAGTATACATTCCCTGGTTTGACAAGTAAATGAATGTCCATATAAAGATATTAGTCACCTGCTGGAATGTCCAATTCCCAGGAAAGGTTTTACTGTGATTTTCCTATCCTTTTGTGGGCGCGACCACCCACTCTAAAAAAAACTCCAAACATGTGGTATTTTGTAGATTTTATGATATCTACAAAGTGCATAGAATGGCCGTGAAGATTTGAATTGTGTTGCACATCCATCTAACCATACAAAATTATTTTCAAATTTTACACCCCTGCTTCTAAAATTCTCAAAAAATATTGTGAAGCAATGTTGGACAAAAAGTGTGTCATGCTCTTTATCATCACTAATATAAAAGTGATATTCTTTCTTAATGGCTCATTCTTCATTTGTACTCTCAACACCATCCAATTCTGATTGTGCATGTCGATAATGCACATGAACCATAATAGTTATTTGCTTTGAAAAGTAATACTCTGATTAAATCTCCTTTTGATGTACAAAGGAGTAATTTTTTGTAAAGTCAACTACTGATAGAACTGTTCCACATGGGAAATTATCTCTCAATGTTTGGAATTTTTGTGCTTGCCACTTAGCAAAAATGGAATGATGTATGTATGGTTGTATCAATTTTTGAAAATCTTCCATAAATTTTCCAATGGGAATCTCCTCTTCTACATAGTTCAACCTTGTGGATTCTTTCCCAAAATTTGTTTGCAACTTTACATACTTGTACCTGTGTCAGTAAAATATGTGAATAACTAATAAACCAAACTTGATCAATGAAACATTACATCAAAGAGAATCCAAATAACAATCTATGAGAAATTGAAACAAATAAACTCTCTAAAAATAGTACTTACCTCTTGCAATTTGTTGTCTTTGTTAGGTCAGTATCCTCAATTCTTGAAGGAAATTTAGCCAAATTTCCACATGTCTCACAAATTCCTTTTATGCAGTTTATTTGAGGTCCATTTTTATGATCAGATAATATAGACTTTATGAACAAACTAGCTTGTTTAGGAGGTGCATTTTGAAACCCACATCTTTCTTCTCTCATCGTTCTAAACATCCGATAGTAGAGATCAAATTCAATATGATAACGACAACAAAAAGTTTCAAAAAACTTGTTTATCTTCACATAATATGGCTTTAACCTTTGAAACATTGTTTTTCCAATCTTTATATGAGGATATTCATTACAAAAGTTCATATACATCTCAAATTGCGTTATGTATAGCCAATGTTTGATATGATTTTCATAAATACTAGGTCCAATCCTGTGTCTCATAACATCTCTAGTATTTGATAATGGATGAGTCTGATCATGCCAAAAACCTGAGACCAAGTTCCTAACAACATCTTCAATCTTGTCAGAATGGGGAGCTCTACACATAATTGCCCAATTTCCTTTTGAACTCCCATCCAAAAACTTTCTCTTTTTCTCATATTTTATCAATTTGGTTCTACTATAGCCAATTTCAATTGAAAGTGCAGACATTTTTCTTTTTCTTGCTATATCTTGATGTACAATAGATGTCAACATCACCCTTCTTGTAGTGGCCTTATCCACTGATCGATATCCTTTCCCAATGGAATCTAAACCCCTTTTAACATTTTGAACAATATCCTTTTTGTAATCCCATGTGTTTCTTCTTATTTGATGTTGAATGAACACCCAACAATTGTAATGACCCTTTGAGCTCATCACGAAGAAGTAAACGTGATAAGAATTGGGTTTTTTTTAGTGTATTAAGATGATTGAAATGTTGATTGATCATTCCATTTATAGATTTAGTCATTGACCTCTTTCTCTTATTATAAGGCTAGTTGGCATAATATTTCAGTTTCTCCATATCCATTTCAAGTAAATGATCTAAATTTTTATGAGAAATTTGTTTCCCCACCTTCTCAACTAGTTTTATATGCTCATCCATACCAGTAGGAGGAAGTGATCCCGACCCCTCTCCAACATGCATTGTTTGAACTTGTGTCTTCTCCCTATTTTCAAGGACCATGCATTCTTGAGCAGATTCATTTGATCCAATGTCTACATTTGGCTTGACTTGAGCATCAAAAATTCCTACTTGTTGAGCCCTTCCTACACATGTGTCACAAAATATTTTGCAAACAAAAGTGAGAGATGATGTTATATAAGTGATGTTTATGTATGCAAGCAAACAAACTGATAAAACATGATGCTATAAGTGAGAGAAGTTTGTGCTAGTTTTATATGCTCATCCATACCAATAGAAGGAAACGATCTTGACCCCTCTCCAACAAGTATTGTTTGAACTTGGGTCTCCTCACTAACTTAAAGGTCCATGTGTTCTTCAACAGATTTGTTTGATCCAATATCTAGATTTGGCTAGACTCTAGCTTGAGGAATCCATAGAGCATAAAACATAAAAATAATTTGAGAATATTGAAGTGATGAAAATAAAAGACCAAAGACACAAAACAAAAATATTGAAACAAAAAGAATTGGCTTATGGAATTGGAGTCAAGGATCATATAAACATTGCTACTTGCATGACCAAGATGACTTGAGGACATTTAAAAGTATTTATAATCATTCAAGTGCAATGATGGTTAGAAAACTTGAAAGTAAAAGTCATAAACACACACTTGAGAGTGAGAGAGAGAAGAAAAAAGCATGTACCTTATTTCTTTCTATGATAATTTTCCAAGTTTTGTTCATGCCTCTTTTGTTCTTCATCTTTTGACAATTTTTCGTTGAGACACATTTTTTCTTTTTCTTTGTCCCATTTTCTTCTTCAACTTAAAGATTACTCAAAACAATTCCTCTACCAACTTAGTTAAATTATCCTCCAAAATTTTCCTTGATTGATAAAAATGAAAAGTTGTTGAGCTCCAATATTTTCCTCCTTGATAAATGTGCAAAAACTTCTCCAAAATCTATGCTCCAAGTGATATAAATGAGAATTAATCTTGCAATTTGATATCCAGAATAATGAAAAATAAGCTTTTATTTATATGCAAATGGGATAGGAAAAAAATTATTCTAGTGTACATAGAATAACTAGATCCTAGTTTAAATGAATCAAGTAGTAAACAAACAAGTTATTTCATTGTGGAGTTTGTTGTTATTTAATTCATATGTATGCACAACATATCTAGTAATTTTAGAATTTTGTTAAAGTGTCAAAAATGTATATTAGAGGTATGATTTGAATTGAGTTTCAAGTTAGTTGTCAAGAATGTATAATAGAGGTATAATTTGAATTAAATTTTCTTAATTATATTTGAATTCAATTTCAAGTTACTTGTCAAAAACGTAAAATAGCTTGATATAATTTGAATTGAATTTTCTTAATTATATTTGAATTGAATTTCAAGTGACTTGTCAAAAATATTATATCTTGTTCTAAACTCAATGGTTCATGTTGCTTAAGTCATTTAAAAAAATATATTTATCGTGATCAACATGAATGAACTTAATTATAAAGTGGCATTGATTTCCCTAAAATTCTACTAGAGATCAAATGTACATTGAATATAAGGAAATGTAAGTTGTAAGAGATCATAAAATAAGAAAACATGTATGTATATTGAATATTTTAAGCAAATGCATACATATATTATGTGTAAACATGTTTAAACCATAAGCAAACGCATGTACATACATGTAAAGGGATTCAATACATATAAACATAACACATATTATAAGAAAAGAGGCAAATGTATGTATATATCATATAAGAAAATATATGTACATATCATATAAGAAAAATGTAAATTAAAGATCATCAAATGTCGAATACTAAAGATCAACAAATAAGAAAATGTATGTATATCATATAAGAAAATGTAAGTTAGAGATCATCAAATATCAAATACTATTAAAGATCATCATATAATCAAATATATGTGGTAAAGATCATACATCTACAGTGCATGGCCTAATATGAATGTCTACTCCTAGACGAATGGCCATCTGAATGAGAACGGTCCTGCTCTAATGGATGTGCTGAGCCCTACAAATAAAATTGTGTACAAGATGTGTTAAATAAATATAATTTATATTAAATAAATTTTATGAAAGTTTTTTTTAAATGAACTTGTACTTTTAAATATCAATCTAGTTCTATGCATACATAAATATATTTCATGTACATATACATGCGTGATTATATAAAAATGTAAAACTCACATGTCCACTGGCAGTAGATTCATCCATAGAGTCACATCGATCATGCACATGATTTGGACCTAGGCTAGGAGTGATATGAGGTATGTCCACCTGTAACAATACATATACACATATATATCAACTTACATGAATATCTAGTTAAAAAATAAAAATAAAAATAATGAAAAAAGAATTGAAGCATGCACATGCACACATACATGCACATCTTCTGATATCAGATGACCTAAGTCCTCTGAAATAGTAGCCTCCACCATATCCACTAAATGATCAAGCGATGAATCAACATCTGCATCCATCTGATCTATCCCATGTCATGCCATAAATGATGAATGTAGAGGAATATGAAGATGAGATGGAATTGGTGATGATGAACTAGAACCAATCAACATATCAGTAAAACCCATAGTTTGTGCAGCTACCATATGAACTGTAGGTGGATCCTGATGTGCACTAGTGCTCGGTTGAGAGTGATGGGATCCTAGAACTGAATGACCCCTGCATCTCAAATGATCTCTAACATGCTCTATATCGATCCCATTGTCTGATGCAATGTGGGCATATGCCTCCAACAAGTCCTCAGCCAAACAATGCAGAGTCATGCATGCCATATCTCCTGTAAGTGCATCAAGCTATGTAGGAGTAGGATTGTCGGCCACTATAAAAGGATCCATGGTGGTCCACTGTGTTGAAAATGGTGTGGATCGAGAATGTTTGGACATCAAATACTGACCTACACAATCATCAGATATCCTAGTGGTGGCAGCCACAATGTCACCTATAGTGTCAATTGCTTCCTTTTGGGAAGCAACAACAACCTCATCTGCTATGGGGGCTAGAGTTGGGGTGAGAGAAGGAGACCTGTCACCAACCAATACCCTAAAAACTGGGGGTGGTCTATATGCTCGACGATAGGTGGGCCTATTAGCAATCCTGCCACGCCCCTGACCAACATATGGTGGAACGTCCAGGTAGGTAACTTTGAGGCCCAAATGGACCTCAGCATACAATTGCTAAACAAAATACAATGGAATCTAGTCATTTTTTGGGTATAGATCATGTGTTGTGAGAAATCGTGGGTAGATCAATGAGGCCATAGCATGATCGACACATCTAGTGACCTAGTATCCCCTAACCTTACACACATTTTGATAAAATGGAAAACAAGTGGCTTTTATCATTTATTTGGTGACACTATCCTGTATTTGTTTAAGGGGAACGTCACCAAGTACTTCTTCTCACATGCAGGAAAGAATAGCAATCACTCTATCTAGGGAAAATTCACTAGTCCTCTCAAGTTCATCTTTTAGTTTTTCTAGACTATGCAATATTAACATGCATGGTTCACTATATATCCTCAGGTTTGCACCATGTGCTAATGAATCTCTCAAATTTTTAAGCTCATTACTAGTATTTGCAAACAAAGAATCTAGTGCAGGTGGAACATGATCTGCATTTTCCAATATATATATATATATATATATATATATATATATATATATATATATATATATATATATATATATATATATACAATACACCTAAATCTTGAGCAATGTGACTTTGGTAAATAATATATCTAGATAAAGGGAATACAAATCTAAAATAGTTGTAATAATTCATCTACTCATCAATAATAGTTTCATACCATTAAGAATTTAAAAACAATTGGAAGAAAACTATAATCTATAACATAGCATCCTTAAATGGTTCAAATTTTAAATGAAATGATGAAAAAAAGAATAAGAATACAAAGATTAATATAAAATTATTTGAAAATAATTGGGGATAAAAATATTTAATCTAATAGTTGCTAACATAAATGAACTTCAAAATAGGATTATGTAAGTGAAAAAAAAGTTTTATTGCCTTCATTGAACCTAAATTTATCTAGTTAAGATATGTCTAAAATTAAGAATTCACACTAGAATATCAATATTCCATGTAAGAATCTCATAAAGAGGATGAATTTAATGGAAGATAATATAAAATCCTCCATATGAGGATGAATTTTATCATTAAAATATGAGTGAATCATCTCAATTATATAGCCAAGAATATAAAAAAATTATAGATTGGAAAGCAAAATAATCAGACATTTATCATATTTATATATATATAAAGTTTAGATACCATCAAACTATTTAATCTAATAGATTGCATAAAGCTATAAATTGAATCGTTAAAACTAATTTATTAAGAATCAAATCTAATAGAGTTTGACTTCATATTGCATACTTGTTATAAATATCTCACTAATCCAACCATACATTTTATATATGTTAAAAAATATATAATTGTTATTCCAAAAAAATTTCACTATATCTTGATGTGGAACTCCTTCAACTAGATCAATTAAAAATTATTTGTAATGAGGAAAATGGATTTAATATCATTAGAGTTGTCATGGAACTACCTCTCTTGATCAACGATAGATATTATCCACTCTCGAGAATGTAAATATGTTCGAGATAACTAAAAAATAATTTGTATCCCTTATATCCTTTCATCCAATGTAGCCTATCTCTTAATTGAGATCCTCTACCACAATTAATTTCAAATCTTCTAAGTTTTATTTCAACGGAAGCAACTGCTCATTTTATAAAAATTATTAGTAAGTGCTAAAGCCAAAAAAAGTTTTTTTTTCTATTTGGATCCATATTTTTTTTCCATTCTAGATCTCTTTCTAGCCATATTCTTATTGTAAGATCATAGTAAGGTAGTGCAATAGATTTAATTGCATCATTCCACAATTGTATCCACTTACCATTTTGATGAGGTCTAGGAACATCAACCAAAGGGATATTAGGGAAGCAAGGTGATCAATTTGATTGAGGTGGGAAGTGTTGAGCTTGAAGGATAGATTATTAGGTATGAGGAATAAGAAGTTTGAAAAGTTTAAAGAATTGGGAGGTGATATGTGAGATAGGTTTAATAGAATCTACTTAAATAAGGGTGTTTTGTGGAGAGGGGAGAATGGAAAGATAAATAAATAAGTTTTAATCTATCAATACAACTAAGTTTCCCTTAGTTTTCCATCTCTTTAGTTGGTCCAAGTGAACTAGTGATGAGTATAAGAATATTTTTTGTCTAAAATGGGATCTAAACCCCTCATGGTATTTCTAGTTAGGATGTAGGAATTCAATTATTTTTTAGAGAGTTTATGAGAACTAAACCAACTTGTATCTTGGTTTTTTCCACTATATCATATTCACGTCCTTGTAGCCATTTAGTCATAGGGAGGGCTTAAAAATCCATTCCCACAATTTAACTTGAGATGAAGAGTCATTAGGCATATTACAATAAAGAAAAAATGAATAGGTATTCCTTGCATTAGTAGTAAGCACTAAGCACAATTGTTGTTGGGATCCACTCCTTAATAGATGATAAAATTAGCCAAGTATTGGGAAAGGTGGGTCAAGCTTGCATCCTAATATTTTTATTTATTATTTTGTCCTCATATTAGGAAATGAGGCATCTCACTTTGTGTTGGTAGTTATTTGTCATTTTTTGAATGCTTCAAGGGAGGTGTCTAAGATGTTATAAATGCATATAATATTATTATAGCTTTATAAGATGAAACCATAGATTATGACATATTCTTATGACATTTAAGAGCAAGACTATAGAATATTTATAGTAAAGTATTGACTGGTCAACATTATAAAAATCATAAGAAATATTTAAGAAATAGCAAATATGTCAAGGAAAAAGATGTGGAAATTTACAAGAGCTTTTTTTTTTAAGCAAAAGTGGGAGACCACTTATAATTTTATTTATATATAGTATTTTACATATAGCTGGTTCAGGTAGACATACTGGCAAGAAAGAACCAACAGGAAAACCCCCAGTTGCAGTCTAAGTAACAAATTTTACAAAATATCAAAAAGACCAGTGAGGTCCTAGTACAAATGACCAATTGTTTGATTACAGTGTTACAAAAGCACATTGGTTGAATACATCAGTACATATGCACATTCTCTTATGCACCTGAAATACCCAAAATAATACATCATACTAGATATACCTGTGACCCAAATACATAACACAATGGAGATTACAAAACCTTACTAAACATAAGACTGATAAGCTAGGAAGCCACTTTCAAAAAGATGCAGATTTTCCACCAACATGTTGAAAGCCATTAACCAAGCTTTCTTTTGTTTCCACTTGTTTACCTTTGTGTTGGCGATCATGCTCAAATGAAGGTTTTGATTTGTTTTAAGATCAGGAACATAATGATAACAAAATTTATTTTTGGATGAAGATGGAAGTTGCAAATCATGAATGCAAACACGACTTCTCAAGAAAGAAATGGCATGATATTTTATTTTTAAATCATCAATCTCCTCCATGGAAATGGTAGATCTGTATCTATTTAGAACTTCATAGAGATGTGTAGAAGTTTCATGCATTGTGGATAATAACATTCCTTGGAATATGTGAAGATAGGTCTCTTCTTATGAAACAAAACCTTCTTTGAATAATTAACATTAGAAATTAATATAGTTTGGCGAAAATATTGTATAATCACACTAGAAACCAACAATGGAAGATTGAGAGTCTCAACTAAGAATTCCACCAAGTATAGATAGCATTCATACTAGAAGCCAACAACAAAAGACTAAATTTAATAAATAAAGTTCATGTGTTATATATCATGCCTTTGAGGGGTCCACAAGTACCATGAGCCTTTTGAAATCCTTCTCCATCTAAATGCATCCATTCCAAGACCATTGGGAGGTGAGTATACAATATGAGCCAAGTATTAAGTTCTAATGTTAATTATTGAAATAAGGTATATAAATTATTTGAGCATCTTAATTCTCATATAGAGTTACATCTTAGTCAATTTCTCTTGATGTATGAGTTCCATATATTTGTAAATTTTTCTTAATATAAAAATATTTTTTATTACATTAAAATTAACCTATCTATTCCATGTTACAAAGGATGCTCTTATTTTAAATTATAAAGTATATAATTCAAAATTAATTAGTAATTTTCAAGATAGAGTACACAAAATTTATTTAGTTAAAATAAAATAATATTCTTATTTCCATGTGAGAGTTATGTAGAATGGTAGTTTGATGTCTCGAAAATATTTCTTTCATATATACTAATTTTTTATCATTGTACATTATGAGTCTCAATTATATATCCAAGCACATCAAGAATTTATAGAGTGGAAAGAAAAATAATCACACATTTATCATATTTTTGTAAGGTGTTCGAAAAGACTAAAAGTTCCCCTAGAAAGAACTAATTAAGGAATAAAAAAAAATGGAAAGTGTCTACCTCATTGTATGTTGACCTTTCCCATATAAAAAGATCATGGAAATGCTAAATGAGTTGATATAAGAAGTTTTAAGAATGAAGGCACAAAGTTCCATACCAAACCTAAAAGCAACAAGAAAGGAAATGAATAAAATCTTCCTAGTTATTTTGAAATAAACTTTAAAAGGTTCTAAATCCCCTTCACACCCCTTTCTAAATCAAGATAAAATAAATAAGCTACCAAATATTTCTTAGATTTTAAGGTGGTGATTTTAATATGATTTGATAATAAATAAGGTAAATTAGATGAAATCAAGTTTTGTTGTAAAGGTGATGAATTTTGGAGGAATAAGATGAAAATAATTTTGAACCTAGTTGACTCATTAAATGGCAATAAGATAGATTAGGGGATTTATTTAAAATATGTAAAAGTTAGATATGTACTAATACATTATATTCTCTATTAGATAGTTATTTCTTCCATAAAAATTTCTTACAATCTTATAATTTATTAATAATAGTGATGTGTGCATCCCTAGACACTCTTTGATAACCACACTATTAATGTTTATATTTTTACTAGAGGATTGATCGCGCCCACAAAAGGATATGAAAATCACAGTAAAACCTTTCCTAGGAATTGGAAATTCCAGTAGGTGACTAATATCTCTTTATGGACGTTCATTTACTTGTCAAACCAGGGAACATATACTTTGAATGGCGTAGCACAATATATGCACTAAGAACTAGTTTCGGTCACAACTTAACATAAATAAATACTTGGAAGGAATTCTATCTACGCTACGGAAAGGTAATGCAAAGTTCTTTTAACTCAACCATGATTTGACTAAAATAGAGATCATAATAGCTACGACTGAAACACAAACTATGAATTGGCCTTATGTTGCAGGAACAGGCATAGGGATGGATTCCCGATGCTGCAGGAGCAATACAAGATTGAGTTTGTATGAAAACTTTGAAGATGAAAGCTAACTGATGATCAACAGAAAAGAACAGCTAACTAACTAGCTACAGATACTTACTAAGTGGCCCCCCTTAGCAAGCATCTACTGATTACACAAGTGCTGAACTCAGAACTTCATCAAACTTTATTCATGAAAACAGAATGGTATACATTGCTTTGTTGATATGGAAACTAACAACAAACTTTGTCTCTTGTCATACAAATTCTGCTTTTCATTATTATCATACTGAATCTTACATAATATCTACTATCTCTCTATCACTATGCTTCTATCTTACTTCTAACTATCATCTCCCTCCTCTCTCGCGCAGGAGGAGAACCTTATTTAAAATCAGGAGAACAACGAACTAACTAACCCTATCAATGAAAGACGTGGAAGTAAAGTGTATCCCATAATCAAGGAACAAACTTCATAAAATGAATTTATCCGTTCAACCCGATCCAAAGAGAATCTAGCGCTCCACTCTTTCCAGATTGACTGTCATTAAAAATCTTTCCCAACGGTTTCGGTCAAAGAGTCTTCGCCAGAGCTTCCTCGAAGTCGTGCAGGAAATAGGCTTTACTGCAAGGCCGCGATCGGCTGCGCTTGACTCGATCATACTTTCTTCAACAACCTGCGAAACACAAGGTAACAGATGTGAAAGAAAAGGGCACATGGCACATACACAATATCCATTCATTAATCACATATTTAAATCTATTTCATCATTCAAAAACTATATGCGATATACCAATCATTTAGGGAGTCAATGGGGTAATAAATGTAGTCAAGTCAACACAATAGGCTGCAGGAATATGAAAATATTTTGCTACAGGATATCGCCATAAAAGGTTTCAAAAGAGTTTAAACAACTACGAATAACAAAAGTAAAGGCATTAAAAGTTCATCATAATATCCAAACTATGAGCACATTTTGGGCTCATCAAGGATACTCTAATTGAAAAGCATGTAAAGAGGAAGGGTTAGTTAACCTTGATATTAATGCAATGAAAGGTGGGATTATCTTTATGGTATCAAAGTTATCTTAAAGATATATTGAAGGTTTTTCTTCTATGCTTGAACACATTTAGTGAAATATAATTAATATGTGTTATCCTAGAAAAATATGTATAGCATTAAGGATAAAATTTAGACTTTAAGTTGAAAGAAAATGTCAAATATTTAGAATAAAAATGGTGGGGATGGAATACAAGCTTCAAGAATATCCTTGTAATAATTAATTGTAATAATAAATTCTTAAAACTAAACACGAATGGATATGTCACCAATAATTTTTAGATAAAATGACTAAAATTAGAGCCAATATATCTTAGTTCAAGTATCATGATAAAGGTATCGAATTCTTATTCAATGTAAACATAGCTGAGTTTGATAGATAAAAATTTGGCCCCATTAATACTAGGGGAGCATTTTCTAATGAGATTAAGTTGACACTATTCAATTTTTAGAAGTTAGAACCCTAACATTTATATGAGGCTTGTAAAATAGAACCTTATTAGGAAGAGTAGGAGAGGAGAAATGAACCCATAATAATTATACTCATAAAAATAAAAAATAATAATAATGTTTAACCATTTCAAAATGTTAAATTATTTTCACTATGGTGATCAATAGCTAATTGGTACAAGGAGGCCACAATTTATAGGGAAATGAAGACTACATAAGAGGGGAATTTATAACATAGTAGCTTGGTTGTAGTTGTTTCTTTAGCATTAACTATTCTCTATTTTTTCTTTTGTTGTTGAATATTTTATTTGATCTCTTAAAACTTATCAATGGTACTTGATCTTCATAATGATTATTTTCTTCTTTTTCAATTATTATCATCTTAGAAGGAATATCATTTCAATTTAGAGTAGGGAGAAATGTATTTTTCTTTAAAAGTATTTAAAATATTATATTTATTTGATGGTTCCTTCTTAACCTCTTCCACTCATTGGAAAATATTATCCAACCACTTGAATCTCCTTGTATTAATCAATTTACTTCTATGATTTATGTATGTGTTTTTAGTGATTTACTCTTTATCCTTTCAATTTATTCATGATATATTTTAATATAGTTATAACAAGTATCTAATAGTTTTTCATAATTGGATATGCCTTAAGAAACTCTTTAAACATGAAATTAGTTGATGAGGGAAGATATAAATTAAGGTTATTCTTTCTTACTTACCTCATGCTCATCCATATTTTTTGTCCATAAATATCTCAAATGAAATTGGATTTTGCAAAGAGGATAGCTATATTTTAAATATTTGCTCTTAGTCAAAGTCATTTATTTCTTTGTACAAATTTAAAATTGATTTATGTAATTTAATTTTTAATAGTTTTAACATGGATATATGAAGAATAGTTTTAAATATATATATATATATATAGTAAAGTGGACATATTTTTTATATTTTCCTAATACTAGAAAATTTAATAATACCTTCATTCCTTCTAATCCTAATAGAACTATTTTATTATACATTTCATTCAAACAATATAGTTTCTTTCTTCTAAATTTATTCTTTGATTCATACATTTAGTTCACCAACCATTTTTGGAGTAATGTCATAAGACTCAAAGGAAAAATATGAATAATTTTATCCAATTTTCCATCGTATGCACCCTAAACTTTATACCATGAACTATTTGATATAATTTCACAAATAAATTTGTTAATGAATTGTTTGATATAATGCTTCAAATAAATTTCCAATAGTGTTTTTGACGGAGTATGATAGAAATAGTATTTTTGATATAATGCCTCAAATAAATTTCCAATAGTGTTTTTGATATAATGCCTCAAATAAATTTGTTAATGAACTGTTTGATATAGGGTGCATACAATGGAAACACTATTCCTATCATACTCCATCAAAAATTACCATGAACTGTTTGATATAATGCCTCAAATAAATTTGTTAATGAATTGTTTGATATAGGGTGCATATAATGGAAACAATATTTCTATCATACTCCATCAAAAAATACCATGAACTATTTGATATAATGCCTCAAATAAATTGGAGGTGCCCTGGTAGAAATGTGTGCAAAATTTGGAAGCATAGACAGGGCATGTTACTTTTTTGATAGAGTAGAAATGTATCATAGAAATAGTGTATGTTGAAAAGACTTTAGAAACTTTCAAACAAATACAGTTTCAATTCAACAAATTTGAAAATTTTTGCATTTAGGGTTTCAAAATTTAACAAGCAAATGCATTTTGAACTCTACAAAATTTGAATTTTGACAAACCTAGTGCTTGATATGCAAGTTGGGTTGATGTACTTTGGAAAGATGAAGTTGAGTTTGTGTTCACTGGAGAGATGAAGTTGTCGCCATTTGCAGATCATGTTCGGTTCGTTGCACACACAAGCACAAGGAAAGCAACTAGTAAAAAGTGAAAATGAAAATGACAAATCATGTTTTTTTTTTTGTTTTTTTTAAGGGGTTTGGTCGAACCCATGTTCGAGGGTTCAACCAAACCCCTTAAAATATTTTTTTATTTTTAGGGTTTGGGGGTTCGGTCGAACATATAATGTGGTTCAACCGAACCATTGAGTTCCATCAAACCCATCAAGTTTGGCAAAAGGAAAAAAAAAGAAATTTCCTTCCTCATAAACTTTGTAAACCACTATTGTGGTTTGACCCTCATACAAGTTTCAAATCTACACTCCAAGGATTCAACAAGGTTTGGTGAGTTGTTACATTCATTTGTTCATTCATCATTCCTTCATGTTATTTCAATTCATTTCAAAGTTTAATTACTCAAATGAGGTATGACTGAGGTAGATCCCCATCCAATAATAAAACAATAATTTTCTCTCTCTTGTGATGTGTATTTTGTAGATTTAGGTGAATGGGACTCATTCGCCCAACCTAGTGATTTAGCAATTGATATAGCCTTTCGACAACATTCATTAGTGTTGGATATGAGTTTGAAAGATTCAGAAAGATCCTCATAAAAACCTAGAGTGGGACTCATGTAATCCCAACCTTGTGTATTAGTCCCATTACAATTTTTGATCATCACTCAGTAGATCTTGATCAACTCCTAGATGATGCCAGATCCTACCCAAAAACCCTAAATTGGGACTAAATCACCTAGATTGGCGTATGAGCACTAGTGCACTTCAAAACAATAATTTTTGAGGTTTTCAAATCTTTTTTTGACCTCTCCAAATTTTCAGGTACTTTTCTATTTCATGTTGTTTGTCAATTTGATTTAATACTTTCAAGTTTCTAGGGTTTTGTGCATAAGAGTTTGTATTTCTCCTTTAAAACTTCATTTGATGGTGAACCCTCATCTAATCACACAAGGAAACTCCTATTCCATCCCTCAATTGAGTCACTTGTTTTAGGTATCTAGGTTTCCCAATGATTAAAGTATGAAATAGGTCCAATTCCATCTCCCAAAAGGTGGAACTACTATTTCTATTTAATCATTTTGGTGAACTCAACGTGAAGGACCCTTGAATTTATACTTTGGAGAATATTGTAGTCCTAGATCTAGTTTGCATTAAATTTTCATTAGTTATTAAATTTCATTTATGGCTTCTAAATCTTGCATTAGTGAAAAGTGCATATATAAGTTGCATTTTTGCATTTTGAATCATTCAATTTCATTGGAAATATATAATTGTAAACAATAATTGATCATACAACATAGACACCCTAAAATCAACTCAGAATTTGTTGAATTTGGTTTGAAAACCCTAATCTAGAACTCATTCGCCCACCTGGGTATTTAGTCCTTGCATAGGTCTTTTTTTGAGATTTTTAGTAATTTTGTGTTGTCTATTTTTCAATATCTGATCATTTCAAAAACCCTAATTGGGACTCAATTATCCACTTGGGTGATCTAGTCCCAAATCAGGTTTGAATCTAAATTTAACAACATTAAAATCCTATCATTTGTGTTTCTGGTTGCTATCTTTGGATCATTGTTTTAGTTTACAAAATTACTTTCGTTTACAATATTTTCACAATTGGTTTCATTTCAAGTGCATTTGAATTTGAATTAAAGAATATCATTTATCTTATTTTCATAGAAAAAAATATTTCAATAGTGAAAATCATCAGATCTATTAGATAATTGTTTTCATCTCCAAGCATTTCATAATTTGGTTATATTACATTTCACAAATATTAGTATCTTTCTTTTAATACAAGTTTGCAAAGAAAAATTAAATTATCAAGAATGTTAGCCAGGAGAATATCTTAATGAAAAAAATTTAGCTTGTTGACATATTCCATGCTACCACATTATCCATCATCCCCTCATCCCCTTATAACTCTCCTATTTGTTAGAAGGTTCTAGTGAAAGAGGATGTAAGCATAGACAATCATGATAATCATAGTTATGCTTCTCCTGATATCTCTCCTATTCATGACAAAGGTATCTTGGTGAAGGAAGATACAATCATTGAGAATCATGTCCAAGTCTTTTTTTTCCCTCTCCTCCTCTCCCTTGGGAAGACATCATCTTTGACACTACTTTACCTTGTCTCAAGACATCTCCCAACACCTCCCCTACTTGTGATAATGATTTAGTGAAAGAGGATACAATCATAGACAATCATAAAAATCACATTTGTGAGGAGGATATGTTGGTATTAAGAGATTAAATGGTTGAGAGCTATGAAAATACTACCTCTCCTACTTGGGAATATGTGATATTACATGAGGATGTAAATGTAGATAACCATGAAAATCAAAATTTTTCTTCAACTAATATCTCTCCTAGATGCAAAGAAGATAGTTTTTTGTTAGAAGATACACTTATTGAGCATTATTATAATCATGTTCCTCCCTTCCCTAATGCTTCTACCATTTGGAAAGATCTACTTAAATGAAAATTTTCAATCATTGGTGAACATGAAAATCATAGTTGACCATTCTATTGATTGGTCACTATTTGTTTGCTCCTCAAACATGTGGCATTTGTAGCACCATATGTTTCATCATTTCCATTCATGAGGATACAATTTTTTTTGCAACCACATTTCATCAATGTGGGACAACACAATAGGATAATTATTCTTAGGAGGTTTGTATTATTTTTGAGGATCCCCTCTCCTCCTCCTTGTTCCCTTAAAATGTCAACATATCTAGAATGCTAACAATTCAAGGGGGGCATATCCCTTGTCCATATTCATAAATTTGACATCTAGTGAAGATTCAATTCTATTCATATGCCCATTTAGTGGTGGTATTATGCATGATACCCCCTAAGGTGTGGCCTTCCAATCAATTGATATGCCCCTTTAGTGGTTGTTGAAGGGCACACAATATACTGAGAGGGGGGGTGAATTAGTATATAACATGTATTTAAATATCTATAATTCAACATAAATTATCATTAGTAACTTCTCCAAGAATGAATAAAACCAACAATAATATAGATGCACACATTCACACAGTGAACACTAGATATATGTGGAAACTCGAAATGGGAAAAATCATGGTGAGAAGAGTTGCTTGGATCTACTATCCAAATCTAGACCCAAAAAAAGAAGGAATAGTTTATAATCATAAATTAGGAATCAACCTACTAGAGACACCAATCCCTTTCTATATATGTAGGCACCAACCTACTAGATACATCAAACCCCAATACATAGATTTGATCACTAGCTTAATAAGTAAGACACTAGCCCTACTAGATTACATAGATGAGATTTTTGGATATTAAATGTCGATTACACAACTTACACTCAATCTGATCTTCCTTTAGAAACTCTCCTACATGTCTTGTGATCTTCTAATGATGGCACATAATGATTGAGATGTAGCTACCATTGAGTCACCTAAAATTACAATTGCTTGCATAATTACTCACACACTCACATCTAAACTATGATGATTAGTCATTATATACATCCCATTACATTAAAATAATTTTATATCAACCAAAAATCCCTTAACACCATCTATAATTAGCCAAGTTGACTTAAGTGGTCCTAAATTCAAATTTGCATGAAACGTATAGTGGTCTAGTCCTAAAATCAATTGTCTTTCCACCAATAAAACATGATTTTGTGTGCTTCCCTCAAGGACCTTAACCTAGATCTATTTCATCTCCTCATGTTATCTTTGAAGAGCACACAAAACAAACAATTGTTGCATTGATCTAGAACATCAGTTGAATAACCAACACAATGACCCTTATGTCACTCCAAACTTTCAGCCTAATGAAAAAATTCTAAAAAATATCTAGAATAGGTTAAAAAATGTGTACAAATACTCCCCTTTCAAGCTATAGGATGTAGCTCACATCCATGAAGAAATGCAGATTGAAACATGTTACCAAAATAATCTCACTTTTTGAGTAACTTCAAACATTTTGGATCAAACTTAAAATTACTTATATCAACATGAATAGATACAACTGTGATATTTCAAGAATACTACATGTAGTCTTCTTTGTTGTTCTTAAATTCTCTAACATGACATAATTATAACAAAAATACACCTTTTTTTTTTTTTTTTTAGACTGTAAGAATCGGGTAGCACGACCCCCTATAAACTGCACGTGCGCCTGGTAAACTTTTTAACGTGACCGGCGGCGCTAGTGCGACACGCCCTCCAGTACCACGGGGGTGGGGGAGACTAGAACTTGTGACCAACCTCCTGCTACAGGAAAGATTTAGCCAACCAAGCTAGGGCCCCAACCAACAAAAATAACCCTTGAATTCATAAATACAATTACAATTAATTCTCACAAATTTGCTGACATCACTCCTTTAACATCAGTGAGCACCTCTAACATCAAGGATAATACTCCTTTGATGTCAATGACAACATATGTTCAACAATATCTCCATTTTTCATTGATGGAAAACAAAAAATGTTGCTGGCACAAGAAGAAAAATATAATGTGTTGAGATTAGGAAATCCCAACAATTGAATTCACTCCACATTGAGTTCCACTTTCTCCCCTTAGAAAATTTATCATTTTTAGTTACATTTCTCCCCCTTTGACATCAATAGAAAAGGTCAACTACTTATTGTGCAATCCAAAAAAATTCCTCCCAAATAGACCCCCCCTGAGTCCATGCTTCAACCAAATATTTTGAACACTCTACATCTACACAACCAAGTTTAGAAATACTTCGCAAGACTACCAAGTATTCTTGTAGTAGGGAATAAACAGTCCCCCTCAACTTTTTCTTCCTCTTGATTTAAGAGGAAGAAACCACTCCCAATTTTTGTCAAAGATACTCAAATCTCTCCTTTAAAGGAGGTTTTGTGCAAATATCTACTATTTTCTTCTTAGTTTCAACATACTCTAACTTCACCTCTTTTTAATATGCCACCTTTTCTCTCTAAAAATGATAATTGTAATATTATTTGTCCTTGATTGCATCACTAGATTCTTATAAATATTTATATCACTAGTATTGTCACTATTAGCTCTCAAAAACACAGGTAAAATACCTCAAGAGGTTGCCAATCTCTTGGTACGTTTTAGGGTAATAGACAAGGCCAAATGGTATAGACCTTCTTCTCTTTAGGTGCTGCTAGAACTAGGTGGGTATACCTATAAGAATTAAGAAGAATTAAAGTTGTATGACTTGATTGATTTGATGGATCTATTACAATGGCACAAAGTGTAATAGATGAAAGCTTGCTAACTACTCCTACTAAAATGTGTTATGTGAATGTTTGAATAATATTTTATAAAATTCTGGAATGGAATTGGTGTGACCAGTGCCTACTTTTGTTGGGCTAATGGAGTCAAGAGGTAAATGATATGTGTTTCCCTTTTTTGACTTAACTCTAGTTGCTAGGCACTTTGAGAATGAGGTTCTACGACTAGCATAAAACTTCACTAAATTTATGACTTGCATAAATTGTGCTGGAATATTTTCTTACCAAGTTATTCTTCAATTATCCAAAAGAAATCTTTAAATCCCTGTGATTCATCCAAAAGAATTTAAATATGACTTGCAGACACCAATTGATTAACTCACACAAAATGAGAATGCATTTTGATAAATCATAAATATACTTGATATACTGATTTAAATGATTAAAAGAACTCAAGTTGGAGACAACTAGATAAAAATGTAAATAATTGCATCACAACAACTGAACACCAAGAAAGGATTTCACCAAATTTATGCATTCTTCTCCATTAAATAACTTGAAAATATTTTACAATATACAACATGATGTTTTATTTGGCAACAGTTCACCCTATCCAACTACCTAATCTACTTATTTCTCCTAAATATCCTCCTTTTCCCTTTTTGATACAATTTTACTTTACATATATACATTGTAATTTGAGGGTTATGACCTTCTGCCTGTTCATTGCATCTCTTCAATATTCTTCTTCTTCGGAAAAAATATTTAATTAATTTCCTTTTTTGGAAACTTAAAATTTTTAATCTTCGTTATCTTTGTCTCCCATGAAAATTAATTCAAAAAATCTGCCTTTGTTGGAAATCTTCACTTCACCTTTTTACCGGTATGTATCTCCAATATGTCCTTCAAGTAAAAGTAATTGTCCCCTTTTGTCCTTTTGATGCAAATTGATTTATTTACCCTTTCACATGAAAATATTTTTTAGGTAAAATAATTACCTAATTGGTTAATTCTTCCATAAAAATATTTTACCTCCCAAAGCACTCTTACACTTTTGGTAAAAAATATATTTCCTTCTACTGTAAATATTTCATAATCTTTTATCCTTTATGCTTCTTGTGAATAAAATAATTCTCCACTTTTAAATCCCCTCACTAAAATGAATAAAATTTAGTTTTTCCTCAAAGTATTATCGATTTCCACCATTAGCATATTTCATTCAATTTTTCGTTTGCATTATGACCATACACACTCACATATGGGTGACATAAAGCATCGGGAAGAATTATTTGATCTTACATCGATATCAGAGAGTCTTGCCGATGCAAATTGTTGTAGGAATATTGTATCTCCGAGACATCATTCATGTCATGTAGATATCGCCAAGACATCAAACCACTCTTGTAGATATCGCCGAGACATATGAAGTCAGAAAGACATTTGAAAACTCATTCATGTCTTGTAGATATCGCCAAGACATCAAACCACTCTTGCAAATATCACCGAGACATATGAAGTTTAAAAGACATTTGAAAACTCATTCATGTCTTGCCAATATGTTTCTTTTTCTTTATCGGTCAGAAAAATTGAATGTCTTGCTGATAAAATTCCATCAGCATGACATATATTCTCGAGCTAACTTGAAAATATCACTTCGAGAGCATTTTTATTGCCAATCGGTGAGACCTCAAAAATGTCTTGCAGATCGGCGAGACTTCAAATATGTCTTGCAGATCGGTGAGACTTCAAATATGTCTTACAGATCAGCAAGACCTCAAACATGTCTCTCTGATGAACTCTTTCTTTGTTGCACAGTGACAAATATGAGCCAGATAGCCTCCAAAATGGCTTTTGAAAATTGATCAAATGATGTCGAAAAGCCATGAAAATGCACGTCTATTGAGCCATGATAGGGGAACATGTTTACTAGATGATTTGGCACAAAATGATCTAGACCAAAAACTATTAACGCTCAAAGTTTCCCATTCAACATTTTTTGAAAAATTGCACTTGTCAAACTGTGTAAAACTCATTTGATTTTGATTTTGAAAAAATACCAAATGATGTCCAAACACCCTAAAAATTGGTGTGGAGGTACACTTTGGCATAGAGAATTGAAGGAACCAATATTTTTGTGATTATCATCATCCATTTGCTTGATATCCACCCTCAAAGTTGACCATTTTAACAGATTCCACTATGCTGACAACAAATTTTCTAGAAAACCCTTCTACTTGTTGCTTCAAAACTTTGTCAAATCAGATCGTATGAGGCTAAAAATTGGCGTGCATACTCCCATGTGATAAATGAACATGTCTACAAAGTGATTTTTCTTGAAATTGTATTGACTTCATTTTGTGATTTTTCAAATTGAGCCACTTGAGTAGCTTTTTCAACTATACTCCTGAGTGTTAAAATTAACTTTTTGGATATGGGAGCCTAAAATTTGCATGAAATTTTAGACTCCAATAGTCACATGAATGGAAATAGGTTCATCAATCTCTATCTTCATCTCAGGTTCAATTTTTGCTTAATCCATAATATCTAAGTGCAACATGAAGTTGCTAAAATACACTCTTCTTCTATTGTAGATAAAGATGTCAAATCTTGTTTCTTGCTTAACCAGGATACAATATTGTCACCAAGAAAGAAAGCTCCACCACTTGTACTCTTCCAGAAATCTATGCTTCTTTTCCAATCTACATCTATGTATGTAGTTAGTGTGATTTTTTTACTCTTAGGATAGCACAAACCAAAATCTATTCTAGCCTTTAGATATCTAAATATCCTTTTTACTTCCTTGACATAATTTTCTTTAGGAATTTCTAGAAATCTAGCTACCATCCCAACTTCTTGCATTATATATTATCTAGATGCAGTCACATACAACAAACTACCAATCATTGACCTATACAAAGTTTGGTTTGATAGAATAGATTCATCATCCTTACTAAGTTTACACCTAGTAACCATAGCTATACTCACTAGTTTACATTCTTCCATCTTAAACTTTATCAACATTTCTTTTATGTACTTATTCTAATAAATGAATATACCTTTATCTAATTGATAAATGTATAAACCAATAAAGAAATACAATTCACCAAGCATTGACATTTCAAACTCACTTTGCATTGCATCCCACAAATCTTTACACATAGACTTACTACCACAAAACATAATGTCATCAACATAAGAACAATAATCAATAATTGATCACCTTTAATTTTTATATATAATTTACTATCTACACTACCTCTCTTGAAACTTTGTTATTGCAGATATCTATCCAATCTTGAGTACCATGCTCTAGTACCCTATTTGAGCCCATAAAGTGCTTTCTTTAGTCTACACACAAAATTCAAATTATCTAAACTTTAGAATCCTTCATGTTGTCAATGTAGACTTCTTCTATCTATCCATTCAAAATTCCAACTTAACATCCATCCGATATACTTTAAAATTCTTGAATGTTGGTAAGAAAAAAACATTATGATAGTTTCTAACCTTGCTAGCAGAGCAAATTTTTCTTCGAAATTAATTCATTCAAGTTGAGAATATCCTTTACATACAATTCTAGCCTTATTCTTGTAGTACATAAAAAATAGTAACCCTTTTTCACATTTAATTTAGAAATGAATAATTAATAATCTAGGGTTTTATTAATTAATTAAGATTAATTTAGGGTTAATTGGCCCCTTTAATTCAAATCCAAGCCTAATTTATTGTATTTTCTAAGGGATAAATCCCAACACTCTTAAATGTTATTACACAACACATAATTTGGAAAGGTATGAGTCATAGGCTAGTGACCTAGGACCCATTTGCCACCTAGCAAATAGGTCCTCACTAGATCCTAGGACCCCCTTTAGACATGACATTTCGTATCCCCAAAGCATTTTCGAGTTGAGTATGTTAGGACCCATTCGCCCTATGGTGAATGGGTCCTCACTAACTTAGGAAACCACCCTTGGATGTGTTTTTGACGATATTCCAATAATTTCAAATCTTTGATCTGATGTCGGAATGTGTCATTTTAATTTCAAGATTTAATCTTAAGTTATGTATAAATATAAGGCTATTTCATATAGTTTCATCTAAGAAATACTATTCTTTTTATGCAACCATCCTAAGAGTTCACAAGAGTATTATAGAGAATCCAAGAGAATTTCAAGTAGGCATTCAAGGGTAGATTATTGAAGTTTATTGCATAAATCAAAGGTCATATCATCATGTCAAAGGCATAGTGCATCATACATGTTGTTGAGCTAATGTTTTGATGTAGCATTGGAGATATAATTCAAGCATTGTTTCATATCAAAGTTCATGATCAAAATATATATCCATTGAGGCCACTTCATGTAAGATTTCTAATTTGTACTCCAAAGTTCAATTGAGGATTGGTGAGGTGTAGCATTACATTGTTCATTCATCTTTCATTTTATGCATTGTTTCAATTCAAGGTTCAATTACCAAAATGGGGTTTGACTAAGGAAAACCCTTATTCCATAACAATCAACACTTTTCTCCTCTTTGATGTGATTACATGTTTTAGGTTGAAGATCAAGTGGAGAGTAAAATTGGAAAAAGTTGTCAGAGTTACAAAGTTGCAAAAGTTGTCATCTTTCTTGTGAGATCATGAAAAGTACTCTAAAAAATGTATTTCTACCTTTAATGAACTAAACACCTAGGATTAGTCATCTTTCATATCATTTAGATCAAATAAACTTTCAAAAAAAAAAAAAAAATTGCATATCAAAATAGGTCTTGTAATTTGTCATTTTGTCACATTTTTAACTTGCATTTCAGATTGTATTTATAGAAAATTAAACCTGAAACTTACTATAGTAGACCTGAATCTAAAAATCATTAGAAAAAAGCTTAAAAATCTATAAAAATAATTTTGAAAACCCTAATATAGGACCCATTCACCCTAGGGTGAATGAGTCCCTGATTATGCATCAATCTAGACATTTCTAGAAATTGAAATCTTATGTTTTGTGCTTTTGTTTGCTGCTGTCATATCTTGTTTATGTACAGTTTCCTGATTTTTTGTTTCATTCATTTCATTATATCTAGCTTAATTTGGTTCATTTAGTGCATTCCCTAAATTCAAAATTGCATTTACAACATTTCATTTTTAGATTTTTGCATAGTGTAATCAGTAAATTGCCTTGTTTAGAATCTAAAAATTGCATTCATACTCGGCCATTACATTGCATTTCAAGCCTCTTTGTATTTTGGGTTTGCACACTAAGTTTGTAAAAATTGTATGAGCTTTACAACTTGGTGTCCTATTGGAAATACTATTGTGATATGTAGTTTGAGACTCATGTCATCTCGTGATATACCATTCACTGTGGATCTTGGGTTTTCTAGCTCTCTTCCTAATAGTGTTGATAATCAACCCCCTATGGATCATAGTATGCATACCTCATTTCCCATGACTTCCATACCTACAACCAATATGCATAATGTTAACAACACTATCCCTATTATGAGGAAGTACTCAAAGCCAAGGTGGAACTTCAATTCCTCCTTCTACAATACCCATTTCCCTTGGACTACATACATAAGTATGTAAGTTACCACAACAATCCAACCTACTAGCAATGCCAACAATTCCTTAGGTATTTCCATAGGGAATCCTTCTAGCTTTTTGCATTCAAACACAATGTCTCCTCCACCATCCTTCCTCACAAAATTACACTTCACTTACCCTTTGCATATGTACACCACTCCACCTTATTCCCCTCCACCTTACGCTAATAATAATGGTTCCATCCTTAACATGATTTTTCAAAGAATAGAATCCCTTCAACAAGTTGCAACTGTAAATCAAAAAAACAATTGTCAACCTTCACAATACATCAAAACCAATTTGTTATCCTTGGAGATATTGAGAACACAAATGCCACAAGGTATAGAAGTTCCTAGATTTGAGAAATATTGTGGGAAAGGAGATCTTGTTAGCCATGTTTCCACTTTTACAATCCTATGTAGTGATTTTGATGAGGGCCACACTTCCCAAACCCATAAAACACAATAATAAATACCAACATAAAAGATGCAAGATAGAAAGTAACCCACTTTCAATTATTTATAGAAAATGAAATTATAGATTCAAAACTTACATGCTACGACCTTATGGGCTTGATTCATTACAAAAATAATAATTATGAAAGATAAATTGTTATTCAAAGCCACAATCTGCACTAATGGAGCCACCTTCTACAACCCCCCTCATATCCATTTTTATTATATCTAGTAACCACCCTAGAATGTTCTAGAATGTGCAACTTTCCCTTTTGTTTCAGTGCCAAAAGTCTTGCCATTTCATTTCTAGCCTAGGAAGAAATTTTAATGAAATTCACTTTTTAGAGGGGCAACTTCACAGGGCCATAAGTTTTGATCCGAGTGTTTTATTTTCTATTATTGCATATTGTTGGAAAGCTCTTGAAGAGAGCTACAATGCATGAACCCATTGTAGGTCAGTTCATCAAATTTTTGAGTTGTTTCGAAGTATCTAAATTTTTATATTTGAATTTGAAGCTGCATTGGAGAAATTTCTTAGGATGGAAATGTTAATTTCTCCTAAACTGTTTAGGGTATTGAGGTATAATTTTTTTGTGACTAATTTTTTTTTTAAGCTATGCTCCTTTAGGTAAATGTTTAGGTCCATACGAGCCTTTTTAGGCTTACTTACTAAAAATAGTAAGTGATCATTTTTTGCTATTTTTAACTTTTGACTATCTTATACCCCTTAAGTGGCATCATGAGACTCAAAATAACTAAATAAAATAAAGAAAAAAAAATTATGGGTGATAAAAGATTTCCCTACACTGCTAGATGCTTCTGCATTAGACACCTAGGGTAATTTGAAAAGTGACTCTGTTACTTCTCAGGAGTTAGAGGGAAATCGAGATGGTTGAACTTAGCCTCAAACAACCACAATGAATCTTCAACAATACTTCCTCTCCATTTCACCAATTACTCTGTGTATTGCCTATTTCTTGTGCTTCTACCCACATGACTATCCAAAATTTCTTCTATCTCCTCCTTTTCTGAAGTAGGTGCTGGAATATTCCAATGTGATTCTATTTTTTCTTCATTAATTCCCCCTTCATGATATTTTGTTAAATCTGAAATGTTAAACATATGTGAAATATGAATTTCATCAGGCAACTCTACCTCATAGGCATTTCCTGAATCACACTTCTTCAGGATCTTGCAAGGTCCAAACTTCTTCATCTTTAACTTGTTGTATATACCAATTGGAAACCTCTCCATTCAAAAATGAGCCATGACTTCATATCCTACCTAGAACTCCTTTTCTGATTTTCCTTGGCCTTATATTGTGAGTTCATCTTATTGATATGTTTATTCAATTCTTCATGCAAATTCATCAAGCACTCAAAAAAAATTTCAGCCTCAACACTACCCTTCTCCCCATTATCCATCTTTCTTAGTTTAGAAGTAGTTCTTGGACTACTCCCATACACAATTTAGAATGGTAATTTACTAGTGCTCTTGTTGAAAAAATTGTTGCAAGCAAATTTTTCCTGTGGTATAATCAAATCCCATCCCTTGGGCTTATCTCCTACTAAGAATATTAGTAGGTTACCTCAACTCCTATTCACCACCTCTATTTTTCCATCAGTCTATGGATGGTGTGTAGAACCAAACTTAAAATATTTCTTCAACTTCTTCCATAATGTCGCCCAAAAATAACCAACAAATTTGGTATCTTTGTCTGAAACTATACTCTTCGGTAGACCATGTAGTCTCACCACCTCTCTAAAAACCAACTTTGCGACATGAACAACATCACTATTCTTATGACATAGAATGAAATGTGTCATCTTTAAAAATATATCCACCACCACAAATATGGAATCATGACCTCTTTGTATCCTTGGAAAGCCAAGAAAAAAATCCATGCTAATATCCTCCCATGGCCTCTTAGGTACAAGTAATGGATGATACAATCTAGTATTTTGACTCGTTCCTTTCACCATCTGACATACTCTGCAACTTTGTACAAACTTCTTCACATCTTGCTCTAATTGTGGCTAGTAATAATTGTCACTAACAAGAACAATGGTCTTATCTCAACTGAAATGTCTATCCAATCCTCCACTATACTTCTCCTTGATTAGATTCTCTCATAGAACTCCTTGGAATGCATAATTGGCTTCCTCTAAACAACATCCCATTTTGGATTAAGAAATCCAACCATCTTGTCCTATCCAATATAATAAGTTCTAAACAAGCCTTCCAAGCTCCTTTAAAGTCTAGATCTTCTGGATACAAACTCTTGAGTTCATTGAACCCAACAACCTCTATATTCATCTCTATAAAAAAAATTGTGTTCTACTTAAGGCATCTACAACTTTGTTTGAACTTCCACTCATGTGCTTAAAAAAAGAAAGTATATATTTGCAAAAACTTAACCCATTTTAAGTGCCTTTGATTTAACTTTCCTTGACTATTGAGATACTACAAAGCCTAGTGATCAATATATAAAACAAATTCTTTTGGAAACAAATAGTGTCTCTATTTCCTAAAATCCTGAACTATAGCATAAAAATATTCATCATAGAAATAATATTTATTCTTATCATCATTCAACTTCTCACTAAAATAGGCAATAGGCTTACCTTGTTGACTCAAAATAGCTCCTATGGTAGTGCCACTAGCATCACAATCTACTTGAAAGATCTTATTGAAATCTAGAATTACCAAAACAGGTTGCTCTATAAATTTCTTCTTCAACATATCAAAAATTTTGGCTGCTCCTATAGTCCACTTAAACTCTTTTCTATCCCCTCATTGCTTTAGTTAGAGGCGCACATATACTACTAAAATTCTTAATAAACTTTATGTAAAAACTTGCTAGACCATGAAATGATCTTACCTCTATAACACTGTGTAGGGTAGGCCATTCAATGATAGCTCTCACCTTCTCTGGGTCCATTTTAAGACCCTTTGCTTCAAGACAACAAATCCTAGATACAAAAAATCTCTCTTCACAAAGTTACATTTCTTCAAATTAATCAACAACTTAGATCCTCCCTTAGCTTCTAAAAAACTCTTTAGATATGCATCAAGTGCTCCTCCAATGTCTTACTAGAAATCAAAATATTATCCATGTAACCAATAATGAATTTTCCTAAAAATTATTTCAATATGTCATTCATAAGCCACATAAATGTGCTTGGTGCATTGGTTAGCCCAAAAGGCATGACTAACCACTCATAGAGGCCCTCCTTGGTTTTAAAGGTTTTCTTCCATTCATCTCCTCTAATATGGATATGGTGATATCCGCTCTTCAAATCTATCTTCGTGAAGTACTCAACTACACTCAAACAATCCATAATGTCATCCATTCTTGACAAGGGAAATTCATACTTGATGGTGATCTTGTTGATGGATCTGGAATATATGCACATCCATCATCCCCCATCCTTCTTTGGTGATAGTACTATAGGTACTACTCATGGACTTAAACTCTCTCTGATTTTTCCCTTACGCAACAACTCTTGAACTTTTCTTTTCAACTCTTCACTCTTTGTTGGAGTCATATGATGAGCTGCCTTATTTGGAAAACTGGCTCTAGGAATGTCCATCTAATGACTAAAATTTCTTATTAGAGGAAAACCTTCGAGTATGTTATAAAAAATAATAGCCTGAAACTCATTCAAAAAATCTAAAACCTCTACAAGTACCTCATTAGTATCTTCTTTATCAACTCTAGGGATCAATCCAAAAAACATATGCTCATGTCTCATACCTTCTAGGAACTTTCTTCCATCAACCAAAAAAATTCTTGCATTACTGCATACCTTTTCCTCTGCCTCTTTCAAGGGATTCAACTTATGATGAACTCCATCCTTTTTCAAATAATAGGTGTTGGCATGTCCATCATGTAGTGCTCACTGATCAAACTACCACAGTCTGCCTAACAACATATGACAAACATCCATAGGAATAATATCACACAATAATATTTTTCCCCTGAAATTTAAGTACTACTGCATTGAAATTTCAATTTTTCACCAAATAGATTATTTATTTTTTAAACAAACCTAGTAGTTTAGAAACTACATTCAATTTGCTACAAATTCTATTGTTACATATTTTTGAAATAATATAGATAACTTATTCAATTTTTTGTATCAAGTTGCCTAACTCTAATTTTTCTAATTTTTTTGCCACTTAAGGGCCTATTTTTTCCATGATGATCCTACACATACCCACTTACTAACCATCTCTTATAAAACAAGGTTATCCATTCTACCTCCATCAATAATAACATTGAAAACTTTACTTTCACACTTACATCTAGTGAGAAAAAAATTCTTCCTTTGAGTTGGCTCTTTCTCCTCATTCAGCAAGGCTCTTCTAGTAAGAAGAGCCTCTCCTCTTTGTGCATCCTTAGAATGTGAAGAATTTTCATCTACATGTGGAACTCCTACATTACCCTTAGGTCTTCTATTTTTCCTTCCTTGATGTTGAGGACACTCATATGCCCTATGCCCTTCTTCTCCACACTAGAAATAGGGTCCACAAAAGCCTCCTCTTCCTGGTCCTTGTCTAGATCTTCCTCTTTGGTCTCCATTATTCTAATCACAAGGATGATATTTGTTATCTCCTTTTTGGTTCTGGCTACTATTAGATCCTTCTCCCTTCCTTTGATCTCCATTTCGACCTCCATATGATCATCCACTAGTTCTTCCACTATGACCTTTGCCTCTTTGCTTGCTTTCAAACCTTTTATTCAACCTCTCTTCTACCTTCAAAGAAAACTGATATGCATCTTCAATGGTATACATTCTTACCAGACTCAACTCTTCTTGAATGCTTGACTTCAACCCATTTATGTAATGGGAAACTTTCTCCTTGTTGGCCTCAGAATGACCTGTTCTAATCAGGACTTAGTAGAATTATTTTGTATACTCCTTAATAGATTTTCTTGCTTGTTTCAACCCTTGCATCTTCTTCAACATATCCAACTCGTCATCCCTAGGAATGAATTATCTTTTCAATTTTTCGACCATCCAATCCCATCTTGTTATTTTCTCTTTTCCTCTTCTATTTCTTTCCAACTAGACTTCTTTCCACCATATGTTAGCATGGCCTTTCAATTTGGACTTTGCAAATTTGACCCTATCTGGGTCTTCTATTTCCTTGTACTCAAAATACTCTTCCATGTCATTGATCTAATTGATCAACTCCTCTAGATTTAGGTTTTTAGAAAAATAAGAAACTTCTATCTTCAACCTCTTTCCAATCTTGGAAATCTAATTAGTCTGACTTCTTGAGCATCCATTACATCATGTGCTTCCTCTTTGAATGGCTCCTCATCTTTATCCTTATGCTTACTTTCATCTCTTCTTTTGACATCAACTCTCCTAGGTAGCTCCTCTTGCATTGCTTGAACTTGTCTCTAGATGGCTCTAAAATCCTCTTATGTTACCCCAACATTTCTTCCACCACGGTTTCTTTGTGGAGGAATATTTTCTCACAGACCCACAAGCACAAGTCCTGGTGCAAATTGCCTCACGTTCGACAATTTGTTTACACACTCAGGAAAACATGCTCTAATACCACTTGATGAAGGACACACCACCAAAACTTGTAAAACACAACAATAGATACCAACACAAGAGTTACGAGATAGAAAAACCCCACTTTCAATTATTTTTAGAAAATGAAATTACAAATTCAAAACTTACATGCTACAACCTTATGGGCTTGATTAATTACAATAAAATCAATTCTAAAAGAAAAATTGTTATTCGGAGCCACAATCTACATTAATGGAGCCACCTTCTACAATCCCCTCATATCCATTTTTATTTTACCCAATAACCACCCTAGAATGTTCTAGAATGTGTAACTTTCCATTTTTTTTTGGTGCCAAAAGTCCTGCCATTTGATTTATGGCCTAGGAAGAAATTTTAGTGAAATTCACTTTTTAGAGGGGCAACTTCGCGGGGCCATAACTTTTGATTTGGGAATCTAATTTTCTATTATTGCATATAGTTGGAAATCTCTTAAAGAGATATAAAACTTGTGAACCCACCATAGGTCAATTCATCCACTTTTCAAGCTATCATAGGGCCTCTAAAGTTTTATATTTGAATTTGAAGCTACATTGGAAAAATTTCTTGGGACAAACTTTAATTTCTCCCAAACCATTCACGGTATTGAGGCGATTCTTTCACAGCTGAAAGTTTTTTTCATCTCTACTCCTTTGGGTAAATTTTTAGGTTCACATGAGCCCATTCAGGATGGCTTACTAAAAATAGTAAGTGATTATTTTTCGCTATTTTTGACTTTTGAGTAGTTTATACCCCTTAAGTGCCATCATGGGAATCAAAACAACTAAAGAATATAAAGGACACATTTTTTTTGGGGTGATGTAAGTTTTCCCTACACCACTGGATGCTCCTACATTAGATTTCATCTTTGAGGATAAACTCTTGGATAAACTATTTTGTACATCATTGAAAGACAATGCTTTAGAATGGTTTTATTCTTTACCAAATAATTTAATTGGATCACTCAATGAGATTTTTGGTGCCTTTTACAACCACTTCCACATTCACATGGGTCCCAATATGATCCTAGCTAATTTAATTGCATGTAAACAAAAGGATGAGGAGAAAGTGACTAATTTCACAGGAAGATACCAAACACTTTATTCACAAGTAAACATTCATATTCCCAATTTCGACCTTTAATGAATGTTTATTTCCAATTTACAAAACAAAATTAAAAAAAAAACTTGATATTTTTAGATTCCCATAATTTCACAATTATGTACAACCCTTCTTGATTATCAAAATTTGGCTTATGGTCATGATGCAAAAAATCCTCCTAGTCATCCTAAAAAGTTTGAATCTGCAACTCAAAGTAGTTACTAGCCTTTGAAGAAATAAAATGGGGGATTTTTACAACTTAAATACCCTCAACCAAGTCAACAAACTCATAACCAAATGGCTTCCATAAAAACAACAAGTTCTTTTACCTTTGGGGATATGAATAGACAATTTACCCCCTACCTGATACCCTTGACGATATCATGTTGCAGCTCATTGATAAGAATATGCTTTTCCTACCTCCTGTCTGAGCTCATGATCCTAATAAACCATTACCCATAGGCTATAGACCAAACTCTTATTTCCATTATAATTTCCAAAATGGACATGATACAAAATAGTGCAAGCCTCTTAAGCATCTCAAGGTGCAAGACCACATTGATTCCAATCATCTACAAATTGGAGGTGTGAATGATCAAGGTAATAAGTTTGTATCTCCTAACCAAAACTTACAAATATTTACAAATCCCATGCTAAAACACACCACTTCATTTGTCAAAGCTAGTGAAACTAAGAATGATGTGATGAATGTTGACATGAATGATGAAAACGTAAAAGATGCGAATGAACAAGAACCAATTAAAATGGTAGAATTTTTCAAAGCTAAACCTTGTAAGGGATCAACCAAAATGCGTCTTGATACTAATTTCTCACAAAAATACATACTTAAACATGCACCCAATGGTACTCTTTACATAACTAGAAGAATCATTAACAAGCCTTCTAATGGGATATTAATTGATCCCATTTGTGGAGAGAATGATCATTGAGGAATTCCTATTTATGCATGAACTCTATCAAGATACATATGAAAAACCAAAAGCATAAATCAAGACACATAATATTTTTTCTTGTCCTACAATAGGCTTAAAATATCTCCCTTTAAAATTTGGACTAAAAGAATTAAATGTCTCATTCACCATCATCCTGCAATCAGACCAATTTCATGTGAAGCTAGGATACCCATGGATTTTCTCCATGAATGTTGTCCCATCGGTTGTGCATAAATTCTTAAAGTTTCCATTTGGAAATGAAATATTTACTGTGTACCATAGTGGCTTTAATCTTATGTCTTCTTGTGGGAACTTTTCATTGGATTTCTTTTGGCTTGAGCCAATTGGACCTATTAGACCTTGTGAGGATTACTTTTTCAAAGAATATCAAAAGTTTAAGGAAAAGTGCATAGTATAATTATCCCTTACAAACATGCCTCAACCCATTATTGAGCCACCTATCCTTAAAAAACCAATGATTGAACAAAAGTCCCTTACAAATATCCAAGAGAAACCTATGATAAATCCTCCTACCATTTTATATAAGAGACCATGAGATAACCAAAATAATCCCATTGTGCCTCCTAAAGTCAAGCAAGTTTGCAAAGCTAAAGAGAAAGTGGTTGAGCAACCTCCTATGGTTCCTTCCATTCCTCCCCTAACAGAAGACAAAAAACCTAAGGTTAACAAACCTGCTTCTACAAAAACACAAATTGACAATAGATTGAAGCAAAACCAAAATGCTAGAGAGCATAGGCATAGATATCATGATATTGCTCGTATATTACAAGCTAAGCAAAAAAAAAAAAAATTCAAACTTACTTGAAGAAATGCATGATGACTCTATACCTACGTTGCAATGTAAGCAAGAAACTTCCATGGAAATTTTCATTCAACCCCCTGTTGTTATTAATCTAGATGATGACATTGACATTGAAAAGATTCATGAAAAATTGCATAATGAGATGAATTTGTTTTTTTCTTCTTCTATGAAATTGAATGATAATTCTACAAATACGAGTTTACAACTTGGTGCTTCCCCTAGTTTAGCACTTGCTATTGTCCCTTTGGCTAGTTGTCCACCTTCCATTTATACTGATCGAGATTGGGATGTGGATGACCTGCTATAGGTTGATTCATGTGTGCCTTATTAGTCCTTTTCCTTTCTTTTTTCTTTCATGTTTCTTTATGTGATTGCATGTGCATAATGTGATCCCCCATTTTTTTGTGTTTGATGTATCTCTCTTTGTGCATTCCTCTATATGTATCTACTTTCTTCTATATTCCATAAACATTTTACCTTTTTTCTTGTGTTTATTTTGGGGATGACGCAAGGTGTCAAGACATTGAGGCCTCTTCCATGTTGACCAGAAGGATTTTTCTTTATTTTTTGTTTTATTTGTGTCATTCTTATAGTTCTATGAGTATTTAGGGATGATGACAATTTTGTGCTCTATGACAACATTATAGAAAAGATATGTTGACCCCGAATCCATATATCCCTTTCATATTTTTTGGGGTCAACCCATCCTTTTTTCATCACATAGCTCTATTTTGGGAACATATGACTTGGCATAGGCCTTTTCAAGTAAACCAAAGGAAAATAGGGTTTCACCTTTTTTGGATATGGAACTAAACCTATTTCACACTTTAGTTCATTAGGAAACCAAGATCCCTCAACCAAGTGACTCAATTGAGGGAAGGACTAGGGGTTTCCTTGTGTGATTAGACGGGGGTTCACCATTAAATGAAGCTTCAAAGGAAAAATACAAGCTCTTATGCACAAAACCCTAGAAACTTTAACGCTTTAAATCAAATTGAAAAATAGCACAAAACAAAGAAGAACTTGGAAGAATGAAGAGGTCAAAACAAGATCTAAAAACCATAAAAAAATATTTTTTTTGAGGTGCACTGGGACTAATATGCCAAGCTAGGTGATTTAGTCCTACTACAAGAATCTAGGCAGAATCCAGAATCTTCTAGTAACTATTTAGGATCTACAAAAATTTGAAAAAAGGGCTATACTAGGACTCATACATCAAGATGGGTGATTTAGTCACATTACTAGGGTTTGATTGATATTTTTGTAGCTTCTAGTGATCTTTTGTCGCTTATGTCTTGTCCAATCTTCTAGTCTGAAAGTCTGAATTCTTGTCTGTAGGTGAGTTTTTGTGAAGATGAAAACTTCTTGAAAAATTTGACAACTTTTTCGACTTTTCCTTCAAGGGATCTTCAAGATCTGGGTATGTGCAGGATCATCATGGAAAAAACATGCCCTTAAGTGGCAAAAAATTCAAAAAAATCAAAGTTAGGCAATTTGACGTAAAAATTTGAATAAGTTATCTATATTATTGCAAAAATATGTAAGAATAGAATCTATAGAAAATTGAATGTAGTTTCTAAACTACTAGGTTTGTTTTAAAAAAAAAATCTATTTGGTGAAAATTTGAAATTCATTGTAGTAGTACTTAAATTTCAGGGAAAAAAAAAGGTGTCTGTCTGACCACCCTAACCACAATAAAATGATAATATTTTTTATAATATTATATATATAAGTAGAGGACTCATGTCCCAATGTTATAATATTTTTTTCATGTAGTTCCAATCGTGAAGTTCATTATGATAGAGTTGTCACCTTCCTCTCACCTACATGGCATCAAATTTTGTTTGATTGTGGATGTGATCCCACTAATTTGAGTTGGTTTATTACAACTTTTTAAAAGTATAAAAAACTCATATGTCTGACCACCTTAACTTGGTCAAAACTTCATGAAATTCAATTTTTATTTTTTTAATCCTATATTATGTGAAGCATATAATGTGACACATGTTTTGGATTCAAAAAATGTGATATCGTTTGAAAGCTATAGATATTTTTCAATCAGCCTATCAATCAAGACTTTAGTCGTAATTTGAATAGAAAATGAATAATAATTACTTATTAAATTCAAAGTACAACATAATTTATATTGGTGGAAATTATAGAATCTCCTTTAAAAACCATTTTTGTTTCATCAATTTTGGGTAAGAAAAAGTAGTCAGCCACATACCCATCGTATTGCCACTTTTTGGCCCACCATGATCCTGCACATACCCATCTAATTCACTGAGATCTACAAATACACATCAAGAGGTAAGAAAATTGTTTTGTGAGGGAATTGGGGTTTTCCTTGGTCAAACCCCATTTTTGGTAATGAAACCTTGTAATGGAATAAAAAATCTTGAAGGAATGTATAATCAAAGATTTTGGCACCGGGTGTCTTTGTATCCCTTCTAGGGGTTTTCACCTAAAAGGGGAAAGATGGGCCAAAATGCAATGTAAAAATTCAAAGATTAATGTTATGTGGATGCAATATGCCTAGATGAGATGATCTGAATGCAATAAACAAAAAAAAGAAATGTGATTATTAATGCTAAACATAGGAAATGTAACTTGTTTGAAAACACAATATTTTATGCAAAAGACCTAGAGAGATGAATACAAATGTAAGTAAAGCAAAAAAGAAAGCTATAAAACAAAATGTGTGCACCTGTAAACTTACTAAAGACTCTAAATAATTCAGAAAAACTAAAAATATTAACTTTTTGACTAATTGGGACTCATTTGCCAACCTGGGCGAATTAGTCCCAAACCAATGTTTCTGCTCAAAAGTCTGTTTCTGTCAAAAGGTTAATAGAATCTACACTCTTCTTTGATAGAGGGTATGTACAAGATCATGATGGGCCAAAAAGTGGCAATATGATGGCTATGTGTAGGGTATGTGCCTAATAATTTTTTTTTTAACCAAAATTGATTAAACGAAAAGGGTTTTTAAAGGAGATTCTTAGCTTTCCACCAATATAATTTATGCTTTACTTTGAATTTAATAAATAATTATTATTCATTTTATATTTGAATTATGACTAAAGTCCTAATTGATAGGCTGATTGAAAAACATCTATAGCTTTCAAACGGTATCACATTTTATGCTTCACATACTATAAGATTAAAAAAAAGAAATGAATTTCATGAAGTTTTGACCAAGTTAAGGTGGTTAGACATATGAGTTTTTATATTTTTTAACATTTGTAATAAAAAATTCATAATTAATTATTTACATGGAAAAAAATTACAATAAAATATGCATCACATTGAGACATGAGTTCTCTACTTATTTTTACGTCAAGTTGCCTAAGTCTAATTTTTTCTGAATTTTTTGCCACTTAAGGGCCTATTTTTTCCATGATGATCCTACACATACCCTAGAAACCTCTAGTGGGACTCATTCGCCACTAATGGTGAATTAGTCCTTTTTCCATTTTCCAAAAATTAAAGTTTCAGATTTGCACTTTGTCACCTATATTGCACTTCCAAACTGAATCCTAGTTTTGAATCTTCAAAAACCCTTGCAAAAAATAATATAATTTGTTTTCTAATGGGGGGTTTTCCCTGGTAAAACCATAAATTTTGTAATTAGGGTAAAATTTGCATAAAACCCTAGTCTTAAGTGTGTCTAAAACTAGGAAAATTTGAAGTAAGACAAAACCCTATTCTAATGTGCTAGAATAAGATGTTTAAATGGAGCTTGAATGATGTAAGACTTCAACCTAAGAAACCCTACAAAATTTAAAATGAATATTAATGACATGCAAACCTTAGATCTAAAGATAGATAGAAAATGGAAGATGGAATCACTTTGAAAACAAGTCTTTAGGTGTGATTTGATGGCTAGTTGCATCTCCTCAACCTAGATTCCTCCATGATTCTCCACAGGCATCCATAATAAACTCCTTCCAATGTTGGATCTTGAATGAGAAGTGAGCTTGAAGACTTGCAAAAACCCTATCTTTCTTTCCTAAAGCTTCAAATTTGTTGTAGAAAGACTAATGAATCTTCTTGTGAAATATTTTAAACACTTGACTTTTGAATTTCCTTGGTAAAAATAACTAGGAGATGTGAAAAATGACCTAAAACAAAATATGTATAGGAATTAATACCTAATTTCTCATTATTAAGACCTAAGAGGCTGAAATCCACTAAAAATTTGAATTAAGTCGGTGAGTTTCCCGCTTAAAATTGAAAATTCCCCCAAAAGGGACTCATTTGCCACCCTTAGGGAATGGGTCCCACACAAGGTTTTTAGAGGTGGGTTTTTGAGATATGAATGATTTAAGCATTATTTATCAGGATTTGTATGATTTTTGTGTGAAGTAGGTCTCTAGATCAAAAATAATGAACATTAGGGGCCTATAAATGCAGTTTTTAAGGGGTGATTGGTACAAAGGTGTCTAAAATAGGACCATATTAGGCTAAAAATTGTACTTTCTATAAAGAAGTACAATTTTCATGTGCACAATTATCCCCCACTTTAGCACCCATATGAGTCTACGTGCATATGTAAGCTAAAAGACTCCAAACAATATACTTTATTGCATAAAAGGATACTCATTCAAAAGATAGGAGAATGAAGCTCCTAATGTAGTTATTTGCAAAACCACAACATTAGGAACCACATCCTGCAACATGAATTCATTAGTTGTCCAAAACTCCTTTTATCTAACTTCTAGAAATCAAATTTGAGGGTAGATGTATTCCACTTACTTTATGGAGGTGGAATCAAGTTAGCATTCTAGCCACACCAAATAAGGAACAATCATATTGTGGGAAATTTCCAAGTACCATTCCACATAACGATAGACAATTGATGATGTTGGGTGTCGAATCACAATTCCAACACATCAAATGGTGTCAAAAATAGAGTTCCCTAGCACCTGTTATGGTGTTTTGGAGATAAAGTACTTTATTAACTCTTAAGATAAAAATAACTCTAATTTTATACATAAGAGTAAACAAGGATGAAAAGAGTTCAAAGAGGTAAAAGGGGAGTAACTTGTTGCTTACTATTGCATCTACCTTCATGTAGCATGAGAGTGATGAGTGATATGAAAATATGTTGAGTAGACGAGATTACAAACCTTCACGACTAGATGTGCTTCGAGACCAGGTGGCACATGGTGAGCAACATCATGAGATGATTCAATTTTGTGGCCTTCACTTAGTGTTTTTGAAATGATTTAATGATTTTTAATGCATTTATAGGTTAATTTAGGATCTTGGAAAAAAGGTTTGCAAAGTGTCCCCTATCTTCACAAAGTGTCGCATTTGTTTGCAAAGTGTCCCTTTTGTTTTCAAAGTGTCTCGTTTCTTCACAAAGTGTCCCATTTCTTTGCAAAGTGTCCCGTTTCTTTGAGAAGTGTCCCAAAAGGGTTCTAAAGTGTCTAGGGCCTTTAGGAAAGAACACTAGAAGAAATTGAGTACACTTTCATGATGAATAATGTAAAAGTTAAAGATATTAGATGATTTTTTAAAGCATATTGTTGTGATTTTGATATGTACCTGCTTGGTCGTGGTAGTGGATAGAGGGAGACATTTGAGGTTTTTGAGGGACCTAGCCCCAACACTATTAGTAGAGGAGACATAGCACCTTCAGGCAATAGGCATCTATTGGGTGGGTATTTGCAGGATCATCATGGAAAAAACAAGCCTTTAAGTGGCAAAAAATTCAACAAAATCATAATTAGGCAACTTGATGTAAAATTTTTAATAAGTTATTTATATTATTTCAAAACTATGTAAGAATAGAATATTTAGCAAATTGAATATAGTTTCTAAACTACTAGGTTTATTTTTTTTTAAATAAATCTATTTGGTGAAAATTTGAAATTTCAATGTAGTAGTACTTAAATTTCAGGGAAAAAAAGAAGTAGGTGTCTGTCTGACCATGCTAACCACAATAAAATGATAATATTATTTTATAAGATTTTAGGAATAAGTAGAGGACTCATGTCTGGATGTGATGCATATTTTTTTGTAATTTTTTTCTAGATAAATAATTAATTATGATTTTCTTATTACAACTTTTAAAAAATATAAAAACTCATATGTCTGACCACCTTAACTTGGTAAAAACTTCATGAAATTCAATTTTTCATTTTTAAATCCTATAGTATGTGAAGCATAGAATGTGATTCATGTTTTGGATTCCAAAAATGTGATACCGTTTGAAAGCTATTGATGTTTTTCAATCAGCCTATCAATTAGGACTTTAGTCGTAATTCAAATAGAAAATGAATAATAATAATTTATTAAATTCAAAGTAAAGCATAATTTATATTAGTGGAAAGCTGAGAATATCCTTTAAAAACCCTTTTCATTTCATCAATTTTGGGTAAGAAAAAAGTTGTCAGCCACATACGCTACAAATACCCATCATATCGCCACTTTTTGGCCCATCATGATTCTGCACATACCTGGGTGTATCTTATGCCTCCCATGAGGTACCATGATGCCATGTTGATGGCTCTATGCTAGTGTTGGTATGTGGATACATGCACATTTCACCCCCCGACTGAGGAGATGATGATTACCTTAGAGGATGTACATCAGATTCTCTAAGTTCCTATTCAGGGAGAATGGGTACACTTCCAAGGAGATTGATCATTTCACAAGTGGAAGGACGACATGCACTAGTACTTAATCCAAATTCTACTATATTTGCAATCCCCAATGGTGAGATGAATCATGATGCAAACAGTGGCACTAGTACTTAATCCAAATGGACAAGAAACACACCTTGATGGAGGATTAGTTCACTTGATTCGTAGGATGGCAGAGTATAGGACAACCTACACTTGGGGATGCTATATCCTAGCACATTTATATTATGATCTGGTTTGATTTATTTTTCAAGAGATAGATAGCATGGTGCATTGCACACTTCTGTAGGTTTGGTGCATTGACATATTACATGCACCAGGCCTATTAGTTTCCCATGTGCTACAACAATAGGGTATCTATGAGCCTTCAGCTATCCTCCACAATGCTTATGACAGTATGGAGACTTGCATTTTTGGAGATTGATATTTGACCAACTAGAGGAGGATGAGATCCTTTGGAGACCTTATTAACTGACACTACAATGATTATATCCTACGGGAAATTTGAGGAGGATGCAACTAGATAGATTTTTGGTTGGCCGACATGACTATGTAGTACGTCCTTTCTATTATGGTTGAGGCATGCAGTAGTTTGGTTAGGTGCAAGCACCACCAGGGGAACTCCTCTTTATCGAAAAATTAGTGCAGAGTGCTCAAAGACCATTTGATACTGTATGGATCACTATAGACCATGTTGTCCAACATGAATCTAATGAATCAAATAATTATTAGCCTCCAATCTCTGAGACTGATGACATTGGTAGAATAGATGAGCATGGGGAGTGGTGGTCAATGACATGACAAGATCCTATATTTTTGATGGATGTTCCTATCGGTGATGCAAGACCAGTGCCAAATGAGGGAGATGAGGTAAAGGACAGGGCCGAGGAGGTATGATACACTTATGCAAACATATTTACTAATGTTATAGATGATGAGTATGATGAGGATGTAGATCTTGACTATGATGGCTAGGACAAAGGAGATGAGGATGATGAGGAGGAAGCACTACTGAATTTGACTCCATTTTCTGACAAACGTTCGTTGGTCATTCGACAAACATTTGTCAAAAAATCGACGATTTGACGAAAGAATTTTCATCACCATTTTTTTGTCAAAATTTTGATGACAAATTAAATGTCGAAATAACGGCGTAGATTCGTCGATCATCGACATCATAAAATAAATCAGACATGTTTGTTAGAATATCGATGACAACTTCGTGTATCTACCAGAAAATTATAACCAAAATGCAATTGCAATGGCTCTTCCAAAGTGTTGAAACAATACTAGAAGTTCATCGCCATTTCGATGAAATAGGAAAGGAGTTACGATGAAGCCTTCGTTGTAGCTATAGCAACTTCATCGAACCTTTTTGGTGATTCTTCAATGACCTTTGTTGAAATTGTGATGAAACAATGCATTTTTTAAAAAAAAGTATTTGTTGAAATGTACCATCGCGGAGAGTCTTGGTGATGACCACCAAATCCAAGCGATCGGTGAAAGATCAATCATCGGCACAGGATAGAAAACTCACTCAAATAGTCCATTTCTTGTCAATGACTTCGGTCAACAATCCAATGTCACACCGATCTAACCTCTTCAAGAGTTTTAAATAGACCTACACCATGTCATCACAGAGACTCTTGGCGATGACCACCGAAGCCAACCCATCAGTGAGAGATAAATCATCAACACATGATAGAAAACTCACTCTGATAGTCCATGTCTTGCGAATGACTTTCGTCAGCAAGACAAATCCAATGTCACACCAATCTAACCTCTTTAGGAGTTTTGAACACTACTGGTTATGAACAAGAAATTTTGAGGGTCTCGACGATTAAACAGGTGTCTAAGAGAAAGTAAACAGATGGAACCTATTAATTTTCTTATTTTGGAGTTCTTTAAATCATAGAATAGATACCATATTCTTGTGTATAATGTACTTATATTTAGATTTGAATTTGAGACCAATTGTCATTACACATTCTATTTTACTTGCACACAATATTCTATAAGAAATATATTGATAATGCCAAATGATTTATGGTGTTGTACAACTCTACCTATCATCACAGTTCTATTGTTCCCCCCTAAAGAATCCTGCAAAGACAAGTTTACAATACCAAGTCAAATAATATGAAAAAGACTTACTTCCATACAAATTAAATGATTATTCTCACAATGGCAATTGTCTAATCACAACAAAAATTCCATGAAAGGTTATCCATGCTTCATAAGAGATGACTGATCATATATATAGATTGCAAGATGCATAGAAAAATTATTACACTTGAGAACAACCAAGGGCTAACAAGGGAAGGAGTTAAGAAATGTCTGGATTGAAGAGAAAATGTGTAGGGAAAATGCTGAGGAGTGTCAAGAGAACAGAGCTTGTAGAACATATTCTTGACCTAATCAAGCTCTTGAACAACTTGAAAAAAATTAAAATACTAACACATACATGAGACATGTAATGAACTTCCAATATCTACTATCTTTTTCATTAATGTAGAGGTAGGTAAAGGACAAATAATTGTAATTATAACACTATTCATAGTCCAGTAAATTATGTTCATAATTTGTGTTTAATGGACCTCAGTTTTATCATTATTGTTCCCATCTAATACCATATTTTAATCCAGGGTTCAACTATCTCAGATCTAAAGAAGTACCTTCAATTAACCATTTAAAGTACTATAAAATAAGGTAAGACTTTTACTTGAGAAAGATTGGGTACACTTGTATAATTAAAGTTCTCGCAATCATTAGGATTTATTGGTACACAGACAAAACCTACAACATATGAAGTAATAGATGACTACAAGCTAGTGAAATGGTCCTTAATATGTGACTGGTTTGCAAATTGATTGTTAGAAAATAAGGTTGCAAACAAATCTACATAAAAAATTATGAGGACAATCTATTGTAATCATCAAAATAGATGAAAAGTGCAAAGGAAAGAGTCGAGCTACATCTCTAGAGCCTAAAAAGAACACATGCAAGAAACATTAAAAAAAAGAACAAACCAGTTTTTGGATGAATACAAAATGGTGCCTTCAGCAAGTGATTCATATGCTTTCACACCTGACAAGACATTAAGAAGATTTTAGTCTTCCTCTGTGAAATCAACTACTTACAAAAAAAACCCAGAAACCAATATTATATACCTCCATGTCTAGCTGAGGGTAGGTATAAGAGAAAAAAAATTCCTCAATGCAATGCCGAAAAATATCAATGTGCGTGTAGGTTTGTATTACACAAAATATCATTTCACTGCCTAAGGAAAAATACCAAAGTGATGTTTTAAATTTAAATCTTCACATAGGCTCCCTTATTGCTACACATGCATATACAAGCATTATTCGAGCTCTAAACTATTCAAATATTAAGGATTTAATTAGCTATAAGATGTTTAGACATAATCCATCATATTTTACATATCTTTATTCACTCCTAGCACTTAAGATAAATTTGTTTAAATGAGACATAAATGTGAATCTTTTATGACAAAGAAAATTCTTAAAAGGATGGGGGAGAGAGAAAAGGGTAGGGGGAAAGAGAATGCTTGAATGTATAGCAAAGTATAACATTTTGATCATTATAACAATGAAACGAATCTTAAGTTTGAAGCATTAATATCATTTAGAACATTTATGATCAAGAATTAATGTAAGTAGATAAACTTTTGCATACCTACAAATGATACAAAATTTCATGGTTAAGTGGAAGCCTTCCTTCAACAACAAGATCCAAATATCCATGTATCCATATCAATCAAGCCTCTAAACCCTTCAAAGCTCTCAATTTTTCCACTAACCTGTTATGCACAAAAGTCAAATTTTAGA
>VDFB02047230.1:446031035-446057983 GCA_007258455.2 Sequoia sempervirens | reverse complement strand
ATATCTAGTTTAAAAAAAATTTAAAAAATAATGAAAAAGGAATTGAAACATGCACATGCACACATACATGCACATCATCTAATATCGAATGACCTAAGTCTTCTGAAATGGTCACCTCCACCATATCCACCAAACGGTCAAGCAACAAATCAAAATCTACATCCATCTAATCTATCCCATGTCATGCCAAAAATGATGAATGTAGAGGACTATGAAGGTGAGATGGCATCGGCGATGATGAACCAGAACCAATCAACATATCAGTAAAACCCATAGTCTGTGCAGCTGCCAAATGAATTGTAGGTGGATCCTGATGCACACTAGTGCTCGGCTGAGAGTGATGGGATCCTAGAATTGAATGACCTCTGCATCTCAAATGATATCTAACATGCTCTATACCGATCCATTTGTCTGATGCAATGTTGGCATATGCCTCCAATAGGTCCTTAGCCAAACAATGCAGAGTCATGCGTGCCATATCTCCTGTAAGTGCATCAAGCTATGTAGGAGTAGGGATGTTGACCATTGTAAAATGATCCATGGTGGTCCATTGTGCTAAAAATGGTGTGGATCAAGAATGTATGGACATCAAATACTGACCTACATGATCATCAGATATCCTAGTGGTGGCAGCCGCAATGTCACCTATAGTGTCAATTGCTTCCTTTTGGGAAGCAATGACAACCTCATCTGCTATGGGGGTTAGAGTTGGGGTGAGAGAAAGAGACCTCTCACCAACCAATAACCTAAAAATTTGGGGTGGTCTATCTGCTTGATGATAGGTGGGCCTATCAGCAATCCTGTCATGCCCCTGACCAGCATATGGTGGAATGTCTAGGTAGTTAACTTTGAGGCCCAAATGGACCTCAACATACAACTGTTGAACAAAATACAATGGAATTTTGTCATTGTTTGGGTATAGACCATGTGTTGTGAGAAATCGTGGGTAGATCAATGAGGCCATAACATGATTGACACATCTATTGACCTAGTATCCCCTAAGCTTACGCACGTTTTGATAAAATGGAAAACAAGTGGCTTTTATCATTTCTTTGGTGACACTATCCTATATTTGTTTAAGGGGAACATCACTATGTACTTCTTCATGCATGTGGGAAAGAATAAGTCACTCTACCTAGGGAATATGCACTAGTCCTCTCAAGTTCATCTTTTAGTTTTTCTAGACTATGCAATATTAACATGCATGGTTCACTATATATCCTGGGTTTGCACCATGTGCTAATGAATCTCTCAATTTTTTAATCTCATTACTAGTATTTGCAAACAAAGAATCTGGTGCAGGTGGAACATGATCTGCATTTTCCATGTTATATATATATATACAGTACACCTAAAAGAGAAATGAGACTTTGGTAAATAATATATCTAGATAAAGGGAATACAAATCTAAAATAGTTGTAATAATTCATCTACTCATCAATAATATTTTCATACCATTAAAAATTTAAAAAGAATTGGAATACAACTATAATCTATAACATAACATCATTAAATCGTTCAAATTATAAATGAAACAATGAAAGAAAGAATAAGAATACAAAGATTAGTATAAAATTATTTGAAAATAATTGGGGATAAAAATATTTAATCTAATAGTTGTTAACATAAATGAACTTTAAAATAGGATTATGTAAGTGAAACAAAAGTTCTATTGCCTCCATTGAACCTAAATTTATCTAGTTAATTTTTTTCTAAAATTAAGAATTCACACTAGAATATCAATATTCCATAAGAATCTCATAAAGAGGATTAATTTAATGGAAGATAATATAAAATCCTCCATATGAGGATGAATTTTATCATTACAATATGAGTGAATCATCTCAATTATATAGCCAATAACATAAAAAAATTATAGATTGGAAAGAAAAATAATCAGACATTTATCACATTTTTATATGTATAAAGTTTAGATACCATCAAACTATTTAAACTCATAGATTGTATAAAGCTATAAATTGAATCGTATAAAATCTTATAAAGTTTGACTTCATATTGCATACCTGTTATAAATATCTCACTAATCCAACCATACATTTTGTATATGTTAAAAAATATATAATTGTTATGCCCATAATTTTTCACTATATCTTGACATGGATCTCCTTCAACTAGATCAATTAAAAATTAATTGTAATGTTGGAGGAAAATGGATTTAATATCATTAGAGTTTTCATGGAACTACTTCTCTTGATCAATGATAGATATTATCCACTCTCGAGAATGTAAATATGTTTGAGATAACTAAAAAATAATTTATATCCCTTATATCCTTTCATCCATTGTAGTATTTCTCTTAATTGAGATCCTCTACCACAATTAAGTTCAAATCTTCTAAGTTTTATTTCAATGGAAGAAACCACTCATTGTAGAAAATTTAATAGTGAGTGCTAAAGCCAAAACAAGTTTTTTTTTCTATTTGGATCCATATATTTTTTCCATTCTACATCTCTTTCTAGCCATATTCTTATTGTAAGATCATAGTAAGGTAGTGCAATAGATTTAATTGTATCATTCCACAACTGTATCCACTTAACATTTTGATGATGTCTAGGAACATCAACCAAAGGGATATTAGGGAATCAAGGTGATCAGTTTTATTGAGGTGGGAAGTGTTGAGCTTGAAGGATAGATTATTAGGTATGAGGAATAAGAAGTTTAAAAAGTTTAAATAATTGGGAGGTGATATGTGAGATAGGTTTAATAGAATCTACTTAAATAAGGGTGTTTTGTGGAGAGGGGACAATGGAAAGAGAAATAACTAAGTTTTAATCTATCAATACAACTAAGTTTCCCTTAGTTCACCATCTCTTTAGTTGGTCCAAGTCAACTAGTGATCAGTATAAGAATATTTTTTGTCTAAAATGGGATCTAAACCCCTCATGGTATTTCTAGTTAGGATGTAGGAATTCAATTATTTTTTAGAGATTTTATGAGAACTAAACCAACTTGTATCTTGGTTTTTTCCACCATATCATATTCACCTCCTTGTAGCCATTTAGTCATAGGGAGGGCATAAAAATCCATTCCCACAATTTAACTTGAGATGAGGAGTCATTAGGCATATTACAATAAAGAAAAAATGAATAGGTATTCCTTGCATTAGTAGTAAGCACTAAGCACAATTGTTGTTGGGATCCACTCCTAAATAGATGATAAACTTAGCCAAGTATTGGGAAAGGTGGGTCAACCTTGCATCCTAATATTTTGATTTATTATTTTGTCCTCATATTAGGAAATGAGGCATCTCACTTTGTGTTGGTAGTTATTTGTCATTTGTTGAATACTTCAAGGGAGGTTTCTAAGATGTTCTAAATGCATATAATATTATTATAGCTTTATAAGATGAAACCCTATATTATTAATTTTCAAGATAGAGTATACACAATTTCTTTAGTTAAAATAAAAGAATATTCTTATTTCCATGTGAGAGTTATGTAGAATGGTAGTTTGATGTCTCCAAAATATTTCTTTCATATATACTATTTTTTTATCATTGTATTATGAGTGAGTCATCTCAATTATATATCCAAGCACATCAAAAATTTATAGAGTGGAAAGAAAAATAATCACACATCTATCATATTTTTGTAAGGTGTTCAAAAATACTAAAAGTTTCCCTAGAAAGACCTAATTAAGGAATAAAAAAAATTGGAAGTGTCTACCTCATTGTATGTTGACCTTTCCTATATAAAAAGATCATTGAAATGCTAAATAAGTTGATATAAGAATTTTTAAGAATGAAGGCACAAAATTCATCACACTAATCCTAAAAGCAACAAGAAAGGAAATGAATAAAATCTTGCTAGTTATTTTGAAAGAAACTTTAAAAGGTTCTAAATCCCGTTCACACCCCTTTCTAAATGAAGATAAAATAAATAAGTTACCAAATATTTCTTAGAGTTTAAGGTGGTGATTTTAATATGATTTGAGAATAAATAAGATAAATTAGATGAAATCAAGTTTTGTTGTAAAGGTGATGAATTTTGGGGGAATAAGATGAAAATAATTTTGAACCTAGTTGACTCATTAAATGGAAATAAGATAGATTTTAAAGGGGCTTTATTTAAAATATGTAATAGTTAGATATGTACTAATACATTATATTCTCTATTAGATAGTTATTTCTTCCATAAAAATTTCTTACAATCTTATAATTTATTAATAATAGTGATGTGTGCATCCCTAGACACTCTTTGATAACCACACTATTAATGTTTCTATTTTTACTAGAGGATACTCTAATTGAAAAGCATGTAAAGAGGAAGGGTTAGTTAACCTTGATATTAATGCAATGAAAGGTGGGATTATCTTGATGGTATCAAAGTTATCTTAAAGATATATTGAAGGTTTTTCTTCTATGCCTAAACACATTTAGTGAAATATAATGAATATGTGTTATCCTAGAAAAATATGTATAGCATTAAGGATAAAATTTAGACTTTAATTTGAAAGAAAATGTCAAATATTTAGAATCAAAATGGTGGGGATGGAATACAAGCTTCAAGAATCTCCTTGTAATAATTAATTGCAATAATAAATTATTAAAACAAAACACAAATGGATATGTCACCAATAATTTTTAGATAAAATGACTAAAATTAGAGCCAAGATATCTTAGTTCAACTATCATGATAAAGGTATCAAATTCTTATTCAATGTAAACATAGCTGAGTTTGATAGATAAAAAGTTGGCCCCATTAATACTAGGGGAGCATTGTCTAATGAGATTAAGTTGACACTATTCAATTTTTAGAAGTTAGAACCCTAACATTTATATGAGGCTTGTAAAATGGAACCTTATTAGGAAGAGTAGGAGAGGAGAAATGAACACATAATAATTATACTTAAACAAATAAAAAATAATAATAATGTTTAACCATTTCAAACTGTTAATTTTTTTTCACTATGGTGATCAATAGCTAATTTGTACAAGGAGGCCACAATTTATAGCGAAATGAAAACTACATAAGAGGAGAATTTATTAGCATAGTAGCTTGGTTGTGGTTGTTTCTTTAGCATTAAATATTTTCTTTTTTTTCTTTTTTTGTTGAATATTTTATTTGATCTCTTAAAACATATCAATGGTACTTGATCTTCATAATGATTATTTTCTTCTTTTTCAATTATTATCATCTTAGAAGGAATACCATTTGAATTTAGAGAAGGGAGAAATGTATTTTTCTTTTAAAGTATTTAAAATATTATATTTATTTGATGGTTCCTTCTTGTCCTCTTCCACTCCTTGGAAAAAAATATCCAACCACTTGAATCTCCTTATATTAATCAATTTACTTCTATGATTTATGTATGTGTTTTTACTGATTTACTCTTTATCCTTTCAATTTATTCATGATATACATTAATATAGTTATAACAAGTATATAATAGTTTTTCATAATTGGATATGCCTTAAGAAACTCTTTAAACATGAAATTATTTGATGAGTGAAGATATCAATTAAGGTTATTCTTTCTTACTTACCTCATGCTCATCCATATTTTTTGTCCATAAATATCTCAAATCAAATTGGATTTTGCAAAGAGGATAGCTATATTTTAAATATTCACTCTTAGTCAAAGTCATTTGTTTCTTTGTACAAATTTAAAATTGATTTATATGTAATTTAATTTTTAATAGTTTTAACATGGATATATGAAGAATAGTTTATTTTTAATTTAATTCCTTTTAATCCTAATAGAACTATTTTATTATATATTTCATTCAAACAATCTAGTTTATTTCCTCTAAATTTATTCTTTGATTCATACATTTAGTTCACCAACCATTTTTGGAGTAATCTCATAAGACTCAAAGGAAAAATATGAAGAATTTTATCCAAGTTTCCATTGTATGCACCCTAAACTTTATATCATGAACTATTTGATATAATTTCTCAAATAAATTTGTTAATGAACTGTTTGATATAATGCCTCAAATAAATTTCCAATAGTGTTTTTGACGAAGTATGATAGAAATAGTGTTTTTGATATAATGCCTCAAATAAATTTGTTAATGAAATGTTTGATATAGGGTGCATACAATGGAAACACTATTTCTATCATACTCCATCAAAAATTACCATGAACTGTTTGATATAATGCCTCAAATAAGTTTGTTAATGAATTTTTCTATATAGGGTGCATATAATGGAAACACTATTTATATCATACTCCAAAAATTACCATAAATTGTTTGATATAATACCTCAAATAAATTTGTTAATGAACTGCTTGATATAATGCCTCAAATAAATTGGTGGTGCCCTGGTAGAAATGTATGTAAAATGTGGAAGCATAGATAGGGCATGTTAATTTTTTGACAGAGTAGAAATGTATCATAGAAATAGTGTATGTTGAAAAGGCTTTAGAAAATTTCAAACAAATGTAGTTTCAATTCAAAAAAATTCAAAAATTTTGCATTTAGGGTTTAGAAATTTAACAAACAAACACATTTTGAAGTCTATGAAATTTGAATTTGACAAACCTAGAAGTTGGGTTGATGAACTGTGGAGAGATGAAGTGAGTTTTTCGTTTGCCGAAGAGATGAAGTCGAGTTTGTTCATTGTTTGCTTTTCATGTTTGTCATTTGTCATTCACCGCACACACAGAGCATAGGGAAAGCAGAAAAAAGCAAAAAATGATAGTGACAAGTTCATTTCTTTTTGTCTTATTTGAGGGGGTTTGGTCGAACCCATGTTTGACCAAACCCCTTAAAATATTAATTTTTTTGTTTATGTTTTGTGGGTTCGATCAAGCATAAAAGGTGGTTCGACCAAACCATTGAGTTCGACCGAACCCTTTGAGTTTGGGGAAAGGAAGAAAAATGAAATTTCATTCCTCATAAAATTTTTAAACCACTAAATTTTGGTTTGACCCTATACTACAATTGAACCCTAACCCTAAGTGAACCTTAACCATAATCCTAACATTAAACCTAATTCTAACCTAATGTCAATTTAACCTTAACCCTAGAAATAATATAAAAGATTTATTTTGTAATCCTAATTGAACCCAAACTCTAATCATAATTGCACTCTAACCCTAATACTTATCCTACTTGAACCCTTAACCATAATTGAACCAAAACCCTAATCCTAATTACACTCTAACTCTAATCTAAATTAAACCCTAACTGCTATCATATCTCTAATTAAACCTTAACCATTATCATATCACTAATTAAACCCTAACCCTAATTTTAATTGTAATACTAATTGAACCCTAACCCTAATCCTTATTAAAACCTAACCCTATTTGAACCCTTACCCTAGCCTAAAATTAATCCTAGCCCTATCCCTAATTGTTCCTAAAATTAATTGAACCCTAACCTTAGTTGAGTCCTAACCCTAACCCCAACCTTAATCCTAACCTTTTATCAAAGCTTTATCCTATAACCCTAACCTAACCTTAACCATAGTTGAACCCTAATCCTAATTGAATATAAACCCTAATCTTAATGCTAATTAAATTATAACTAAATGTTAACCCTTACCATTATTGTAACCCTAACTCTAATCCTAGTTTTATTCTAACCCCAACCCTTACCTTGATCCCAATCTCTATCGTAAAACCGTAAACCTAATTTTAAACATCAATTGAATCCTAACCTAACCATAGTTGAATCTTAACCGTAATAATACCCTAACCCTAATACTAACTAATCTCCAATCCTAACCCTAATATTAACTTGTAGCTTCTAATCAAACCCAAATTGAACCATAATCCTAACCCTAACCCTAATTTTGAACCATAATCAAAACCCTAACCCTAAATCAGTAGTTTAATTATTACCCTAACCTAACATTAACCCTAACCCTAACCCTGATTGTATTGACCCCTTATTGAATTGTAACCTAACCCTACTTGAATTCTAACCCTAACCCCAATGCCAACCCTAAAATTCACCCCATTTTTTATCCTATAACCCTAACATTAACCACAACCCTAATTGAACCCTATCTTAACCCTAACCATAATTGAACTATAACCCTAACTAACCCTAACACTAATTATACCTTAGCCCTAACCTTAACCATAAGTGAACCTTGATCTTAATTAAGTCATAACCCTAACCATACTACAATTGAACCCTAACGCTAAGTGAACCTTAAATGTAATCCTAACATTAAACCTAATTCTAATCTAATGCTAATTTAACCCTAACCCTACAACTAACATAAAAGATTTATTTTTTAACCCTAATTGAACCCAAACTCTAATCATAATTACACTCTAACCCTAATCCTTATCCTACTTTAACCCTTAACCATAATTGAACCCAAACCGTAATCCTAATTACACTCAAACTCTAACCTAAATTAAACCCTAACCGTTATCATATCACTAATTAAACATTAACCATTATCATATCACTAATTAAACCCTAACCCTAATTTTAATTGTAATACTAATTGAAACCTAACCCTAACCATTATTAAAACCTAATCCTAGCCCTATCCCTAATTTTTCCTAAAATTCATTGAAACCTAACCTTAGTTAAGTCTTAACCCTAATTCCAACCTTAATCCTAACCAATTTCCCAAAGCTTTATCCTATAAACCTAACCTAATCTTAACCCTAGTTTAACCCTAATCCTAATTGAATATAAACCCTAATCTTTATGCTAATTAAAACCTAACTGAATATTGACCCTTACCGTAATTGTAACCCTAACTCTAATCCTAGTTGTATTCTAACCCCAACCCTTACCTTGATCCCAAACTTTATCCTAAAACCCTAACCCTAATTTTAAACATCAATTGAATCCTAGCCTAACCATAGTTGAATCTTAATCATAATAATTCCCTAACCCTAATATTAACTTGTAGCTCCTAATCAAAACCCTAATTGAACCATAATCCTAACCATAACCCTAATTTTGAACCATAATCAAAACCCTAACCCTAACCCTAATTGTATTGAACCCTAATTGAATCATAACCTAGTTACCCTACTTGAATTCTAACCCTAACCCCAACCCCAACCCTAAACTTTACCCCATGTTTCATCCTATAATACTAACGCTAACCACAACCCTAATTGAACCCTATCCCAACCCTGACCATAATTGAACTATAACCCTAATTAAACTCAAACCATAACTCAAACCCTAATCCTAATTCTAACCCTAAGGTTGACCCCAAGATTCATTTTGAAACCCTAACCCTAACCCCAACCTTCACCCTAGTGTTGACTCCAAGATTTATCATGTAGTACCCCTCCGTTCATGCTTATGCTTTCTGCTGTTATGTTTTCACACTGTTAGACTATGATGCTTTGTTTGGATATTTTGATCACTGGTTTTGAGTGACAGTGGATTTATTCTATGACATGATGAGACATTGTATGGTGATTTCTGATTTTAGACATGCTTTGAGATAAAGTAGATTTTTACTTTCAGTTGATTATTGCTATGTACATGTTTATGATGGACTAACAGCTATTTATTTCCTCAGTCTGATGTGACGTGTATTGGTGTGGAGAATGGAATCGTATCACTCGCTTGCGAGTGCCCTGTGATATCTGTGATTTTCTCCGCACGGTGTGTCTGTACAATGATTTATATATATATATATGCATGTTATTGATTTCTTGCAGGAATTGCAGGTACATGACACCGACTCCACCTGGGTACTCAGGTTTGAGCGTGTCAAGACTCAACGGATATGTTGATCGGGAGATAGTAGTTTCGTTTACCCTAGTCTAATCTATAATCCCGGTCTTAGTACATCGCCTGTTTTAGTTTAGAGTCATAGGATTGTTTTGCATTCTTCTGTTTGGATAAATTAGTTGAAAGGAAAATTTGGTTAATATTTAATGACAGTTTATTGTGCTTTAAATTATTGTTATTTAAATTAATTTTTAAATATTGAAAGAAATTAGTTATATGTTATTTAATTAATTAGTTAGCTTATTTGGTTAAATGGTTTGATCTTAAAAGATTAAACTTATTTAATTAAATAAATAAATTAATTAAATTAAATTATTAAGTGTGTAAATAGTTTATTTGAAAATTAAATATTATTTTTGGAAATGGCATTTGAGTTGTAAATTATTTTTGTATTTAAAAATTAGAAAATTAAATTAAAATAAATGCATGTGGTTTGAATATTGGATGTAAATTTAAATTAAATAATTATTTGCATGCAATGGGAAATTGGCAAGATTGTCGAGAAGTGGTGGAGAAGATATTTTGCAACCACTTCTCGACATGTGTGCGAGTGCAATTATTATGTTTGTTGAGGAAATTTGTTACGGAGGTAATATTGGATCTAGGGAAATCACAGAGGTTGTTCAATTTTTCTTTACAGAAAAATATCTGAGCTTGGCAAAATTTCTTTGTTTATGTTATTTTGGGTAATACTGTATATTTGTGGAAGATCCCTTGGAGGATCTAGGTGGTTAGTTAAAGCTTTCTTGGATTTGGGATTTCCTTTGAAGTAGCTTTTTGGAATTGTACGCTACAGCCAAGAGGATATCTCCTACAGGCAATTATCATATTACAGGTATTTTTCTTGTTTTGTTTGTTTCTTTCCATAAAAGTTAGAGAAAAGATTTGTTTGTGTTTTCTTGTATTTATCTCAGGAATTTTGTTAAACTTGATTAAGCTGTAGAAAATCTTCAAATGACATAGGAAAGAAATTTTTAAAGAATTTTTCAATGGAGTTTCATATTGAAAATTGTTAAGGGTATTGCAGAAATGAATTTTGATATATTTTTTTTAGATATGAATCTGCTGTGATTTTAGTTGATAGTTTTTTGAGGAATATTTCTTTAAATGTACAAATTTCTTAATTTTATTCTATAGAAAAGAAAATATACCCTGTGAAACTATTTGCATAATCACAATATAGAATTCACAGTATTTTATTTACTATTTTAAAATCAGTATATATATATTATATATATTTTTTTTTTGTTTATTGTATATGAAGATTTTTCATTAAAATTCCTTTCTAAAACAGTGAAATCCGCGTATGGATTTTCGTCAAACATGCACAGTATTTAACATTTAGAAATGAATTATTCAGATTTCGTTATTCACAGAAGGAAATTCTGCAATTTTTATGGAATAAATTTATTAAATGTTAGTTTTTGTTTATTGAGAGGGGTCGAGGGCTTACCCCACGGTCGACCCCCGCAGGGAGGCGGTAGTGAGGGCAGCGCTCGGCGCTGGCGTCACAGGCAGCGTTGGCGATGCCGCCACAGCCGAGCCCTCCCACGAGGGCTTCGGCTGTGAGGGAGCCGAGCCCTGTATAAAAATATGTTTTATTTGAAACTAAAAAAAAAAAATAGTTTCTTTTTAATTATTATTAATTTTACTTTTTTGTTCTACATATGTATATTAAATGTAATATATATATGTATGATATATATTAATTATAATATATATTATATATACATGTGTTTGATTAAAATGTTTTAAATACATAGTTTGATTAATATATTAATGTGGAATAGTCCTAAATCAGGTCTAAATTTATATTTATATATATATATATATATATATATATATATATTTACATTTAGATAATTATGTTTTAAAATTTGATTGTGTAAATTTATTTAAATGTATTGAATATTGTTGTTAAGTATAAGAAGGATAGAAATAGAAATTTGCTGTTAAAATATGCATTTAAGTAAGGAGACATTTTTTTTAAAAATGCATGAACGAAATTATGTTTTAATTGATTTATTTTGAGCGTATATTATTGTTTGTCTCGATTTAACATATCCAAATATAAGTTATATATTTTTCTTGATTTACTTTTAGTCATGTTCTTTTGGGCAAATTGGGAAAGTCTTAGTTGAAAAAGTCTTCCAGAATGAATAGTAAAGAAAGGGAGTATTATTATTCAAATGTATTTCTTGAGTTGACTTGGATTGTGCATGTGATTGAATATGGTGTTTTGATAACGTTGTGGGTCAAATTGTTAATATGCGATATACTTTATACACTTTGTAAACCCTAGTCAGGAAAACTTAGAAATCCATGTTATGTTTAGGGGAGTGGCTTTTTGTAAGGGCCGACACACAAAGTGGTGTCAGGGTAACTTACAAAGAGTTAGTAATTTAGTGATAACTAAGAACACAGTAGTTAGATTAAAACTCTTAACAAGATGTTATGCCTCACTTATTGACTCTTGAGCTACTTCAGTCTTGAGAATAAGATGAGAAGGCCTGGAATGGCAAATCGGTGTCTTGTTTCTTCAAAATACATTCGATTCTGCAATGATTTGCATTGGGGCCGGGTTTCATAAGAGGTTACCAGGGTAACCCAAGGTTGGGGGCCGGAACCTAGGAAGAAACACCAGGGTAACCTTTGCAATATTGTGATGACACTCCACCTAAAGTAATAGTTAACCTTGTGTATGTAGTACTTTCAATTGTCTAAAAACCGGAAGCACTGTAACCATTAGTTTGTTATTTACTAGTGTCTAGGGTTAGTAGATTAGGTCTAGGTAACCTTATTACTATCTCCTAGCACGGGGGGTGGACCTACGGGTACCACATGGTTGGGTGGAACGTGCACCTTACTCCGTTGGTTCCCCAGTTTGATCATGGCATTGAGAGCTTCATGGATGGAGAGCTCGCACCTGGAAATTTATGTGTATTTCATCATTGTATATTGTAAATCTTGTATTTGAAAACAACCCTCTATTGTATATGAGGTGAACAATGTAAAAGTAACTTGTAATTATTATTTGAACTATCTCATCAGATGGATGAGTATTGTATATTCTATCAAATGCAATGTATGGAAACATGTTTGTACTTTATATTATCATGAATGGAGTATTAAATGAAATACAATGTTTATTTTTATGTTATTATTTATTATGTGCAATGCGAAATACTTAAGTCACTTATGGAGACTCAAAGTAGTGTTACATTGCATAGATTAATGAATGTATGCAACTAATAAACTTAATAATTAAACTTTAAAAAAAAAATTATTACACTTTTATACACAATCGCAACATTCTTAGGTTATTAAGACGGGGCATTACATATTGGTATCAGAGCCAAGGTTACAAACACTGGACACTCTGGGTAATCACGAGCCCATTAGGTTGACCTAGTATGTAGTGTCGCAACTGTTAGCCTTGGTTGAATAGTATCTAAGACTCGTTATTGTTATGTGTAGGAACATGCCTAGGCTAGGAGGAAGAGGTTGTGGTAGAGGTCGAGGTGGAGGCTGAGGGTCAATCCCTCAGGTTACTCCCCCTCCTAGCCCTCATCACAGTGATCAGGCAGAACCGTTGGGTCAGAGAAATGAGGGACAAAATCCCGCACAGTCAGCAGTAGAGAGTCCTCAGATACGTCCACTTTTAGAGGAGGTCCTAGCTCGTCTTGGACCTAGACAGGTAGATGAGCAGGAGGTTGTCAGAGAGAGAGATAGATCTCCTAGGAGAGTAGAGGACACAGCACATCAGGATGCTATTACAACAAGTCATATGAGGGATTTATTGAGGGAACGTCCCCCTACTTTTGATGGTACAAGAGGTGGCTTAGAGGCAGAGACCTAGCTACTGGATTTGGGTAGATGCTTTTCCATGCACCCTTGCGGTAGCAATACCCGTGCCAGATGCGCTATTATGCACTTGAGAGGATTCGCCTCTACTTGGTGGCGCCTAGAGGAGCAGAAGCTCCACTTGGATATTGGTTCAGTGTCTTGGGAGATGTTTCTCGAGAGGTTTAGAGCACGGTTCCTGTCGGAACACTGGAGGCAGCGTAGGGCTTACGAGTTCTATGATCTACGTCAGTTGGCTCTCTTTGTGGAGCAATATGAACATAGGTTCTACGAACTCAAGCAGTATGTTGGTATTGGTGATGATGAGCCTATGCTAGTACAACACTTTATCAAGGGCTTAAACGCCCACATTAGTGGTGGTGTCCAAGTCTTTGAGCCAAATACTATGGAAGTTGTGGTGCAGCAGGTTTTAGTCCACGGGGTGGATAGGCACAGATAGGTGGTTCCTCTAGGAACCAACAGACACCCACAAAGGGTGGGCAGCAACAATAACAACAAACACCTCAAAAGAACAATAACCCTCAACCACAACAACAGAATAGTCCTCATACAGGAAAGGGTCGTAACTGGTGGCGCAACAAGCGCAATAAGCAGGATCAGCCTGCGTAGAGTGCTCAGTCTACCGTCAGTAGGGGTAGTTTCCAGCAATCCAATGCACCTTCAGGTGGCAGAGGATTCGGTAGAGGTATAGGCACAGGTTGTTACTCATGTGGGCAGCAGGGACACATAGCTAGGTAGTGTCCGATAAGAGGTCCTACTAATTTTGGGCCTCGACCTATAGTTTCAGAGCCTACAGTGGGTGATGCAAGATGATCACATACAGTATATGTTGCGGTTAATGACCGCCAAGCCGATCACCAGAACACAGTGGTTGAGACTTCAGGTAAGTTACATGGTGTTAGTGTTTCCATTCTTTTTGATTCTGGAGCCACTGACTCCTTTATTTCACCCACCATTGTTGACCGTTGTGGTCTTGTGGCAGTAAAACAAAGTGGTAAGTGGCAAGTTGAATTTGCCTCAGGGGTGAAAGCAGCAGTAGAAAACTTAGTACATAATTGTGAACTTAAAATTGGTGTGTTAACTACTTTAGTAGATTTATATGTTACACCCTTAGGATCGTATGACATAGTTTTAGGTATGGATTGGTTAGCATCTTATCATGGTGTAATTGACTGTCGACTTAAGACAGTTAGTTGCATTAATGATTTAGGTGCGAAAGTGGAAATTATAGGTGTTCAAAGACCTATCTCTTTGCGGATGATATCTGTTATGTAATTAAAGAGATGTCTTCGTCAAGGATGTCAACTGTTTGCAACAACAGTTACTGATTTGGAAGAGGGTGAGAGTCGGGAGGTGTCTCTTGATGATCATCCTATTCTTAGGGAATTCGTGGATGTATTTCCTGATGACATTCCTGGAATGCCACCGAAGAGGGATATTGACTTTAGAGTTGACCTAGTTCCTGGAGCTTAGCCTATTTCTAGAGCTCCTTATAGAATGAAGACTCAGGAGTTAGAGGAACTTCGTATTCAGTTAGAGGAACTATTAGAAAAGGGTTTCATTCGTCCTAGTGTTTCCCCTTGGGGAGCACCTGTCATCTTCATAAAGAAGAAGGACGGATCTCTTAGGCTATGTATTGACTATCGTCAATTGAACAAGGTTACGATTAAGAATCATTATCCTTTGCCTAGAATCGATGATCTTTTTGATCAAATTAAGGGAGCTAATATGTTCTCTAAAATCAATTTGAAATCCGGTTACTATCAATTGTGTATAGCTGAAGCAGACATTCATAAAACTGCTTTTCGAACTCGTTATGGGCACTACGAATTCACAGTAGTACCATTTGGGTTAACGAACGCACCATCAGTATTCATGAGTTTAATGAATGGTGTATTTTGTACATACCTTGATCGCTTTGTCCTGGTATTTCTCGATGATATTTTAGTCTATTCGAGAAACATAAAGGAACATGAAGAACACTTGAGACAAGTTTTGCAATGTTTAAGGGAAAATCAATTGTATGCAAACCTGAAGAAGTGTGACTTCTTTCAAACTGAGATAAAATACCTTGGACATGTGATATCTGGTAAAGGTATTGCTGTGGATCCTTCAAAGATCCAAGCTATTGTAGATTGGCCTGCACCTACTAATGTAGGTGAAGTTCATAGTTTTATGGGTCTAGCTGGTTACTATAGGTGGTTTGTAGAGGGATTTTCTAGAATCGGTCATCCTATTACTTCTCTTCAAAGGAAAGGAAAGAAGTTTGTTTGGACAGAGCAATGTGAGTTGGCTTTTCAGATTCTTAAAGAAAAGTTAACTAATGCGCCTATACTGATTGTTCCTGATCCTACTAAGGATTTTGTGGTTTGTACAGATGCATCCATAGAAGGTTGGGAGCAGTTTTGATGCAAGATGGGCGTGTGATTGCTTATGAGTCTCGCAAACTCAAAGATCATGAATTAAACTATCCTACTCATGACCTAGAACTTGTTGTAGTAGTGCATGCATTAGTTTGATGGAGGCATTTATTATTGGGTCATCATTTCAAACTTCATACTGATCACCGTAGTTTGCAATACATCTTTATGCAACCTAACTTGAATGCTAGGCAAAGACGGTGGATGGAGTTCTTGTGTGAGTATGATTTTGAAGTAAAATATGTTCAAGGAAAAGAGAACGTAGTGGCTAACACTCTTAGCCGACGTCGACATGAGATCTCTGCTACTACTCTCGAAGTAGATTTGAGAGGGCAAATATTAGCTGCACTTCCTATTCATAGATTATATCAGGAAGTGAGGTCAGAGATTGAATCTGGTAGACCTTTAGAAGGTCGATTTGCAGGATATGTCCTAGAATCGGATGGTATATTATGGCATTTAGGTCATATTTATGTACCACATGCTAAGAGTCTTCGTACATTAATTATGACTGAAGCTCATCGAGCTCCGTATTCAGCTCATCCAGGTGTCAAGAAAATGCATGCTGATCTTTGGCAATTATATTTCTAGCCTGGTATGAAATGAGATATTGCTGATTATGTATCGAGATGTCTTGAATGTCAGCGAGTCAAAGCTAAGCATCAACATCCTACTGGATTATTGCAGCCACATCTCATTCCTGAATGGAAATGGGATATTATATCCGTTGACTTTATTGTAGGGTTACCTAGGTCATCACGTCGACATGATGCCATTATGGTAACTGTTGACCGTTTGACTAAGGTAGCTCACTTCTCTCCAGTATGTTCATCATACAACACTTCATCTGTAGCTAGGATATTTATGGAGGACATCGTTAGATTACATGGGATTCCTCGTAGGACTATATCAGATAGAGATCCTGTATTTACCTCAGCCTTATGGACTTCATTACAACATGCTCTAAGTACACAGTTGAACTTTAGTTCAGCATATCATCCTCAAACTGATGGTCAAACTGAAAGAGTTAACCAAATATTAGAGGATATGCTTAGAATGTACGTAATGGACCAACAATCATGTTGGGAGGATTATTTGTACTTATAGAATTCGCTTACAACAATGGATATCAGAGTTCCATAGGTATGCCACCATTTCAGGCATTATACGGTCGTCCTTGTCGAACTCCTTTGAGTTGGGATCGACTAGAGGATAGAGTGTTACTTGGACCTGAGATGCTTTGAGAGATGGAGCAACAGGTTGACCGTATTAGAGAACATCTTATAGCAGCTCAGGATAGGCAAAAGAAGTAAGCGGATGTGCATAGGATAGACCGACAGTTTGCTATTGGTGATAGAGTGTTTCTTCGAGTGCGACCACGAAAGAGTCCAATCCGTTATGGAAAAGGCTCTAAGCTTGTGCCTCGTTTTGTTGGGCCATTTGAGATCTTAGAGAGAATTGGTCCCATGGCATATCGACTCGCCTTACCACCTAGTTTGTCTCGTATTCATGATGTTTTTCATGTATCAGTTCTTAGACCTTATCATCCCGACATATCTCATGTACTTGATTGGAATGCATTACAGGTAGAGGACAAGCAGCTGGCTTTGGAGCCCGTGGCCATTCTACAGCACCGGACGCTCGGTCTCAGGGATCGAGACGTTGATCAGGTGAGGGTCCAATGGGATCCTAGTCATGAGGCTTCTGCTACTTGGGAGGATGCGACATGCATGAGGGAACTTTATCCCTATCTGTTCGCAGGCTTTCAGGAGCAAGCCTGATCCTAGGGGGGGAGGATGTAGTACCCCTCCATTTATGCTTATGCTTTCTGCTATTATGTTTTCACACTGTTAGACTATGATGCTTTGTTTGGATATTTTGATCGCTGGTTTTGAGCGACAGTGGTTTTATTCTATGACATGATGAGACATTGTATGGTGATTTTTGATTTTAGACATGCTTTGAGATAGCATAGATGTTTACTTTCAGTTGATTATTGCAATGTGCATGTTTATGATGGACTAACAGCTATTTATTTCGTCAATCTGATGTGATGTGTATTGGTGTGGAGAACGGAATCGCATCACTCGCTTGCGAGTTCCCTGTGATATCTGTGATTTTCTCCGCACGGTGTGCCTGTACAATCATTTATATATATATATATGCATGTTATTGCTTTGTTGCAGGAATTACAGGTACATGACACCGACTCCACCTGGGTACTCAGGTTTGAGCGTGTCAAGACTCAACGGATATGTTGATCGGGAGATAGTAGTTTGGTTTACCCTAGTCTAATCTATAATCCTGGTCTTAGTACATCGTCTATTTTAGTTCAGAGTCATAGGATTGTTTTGCATTCTTCTGTTTGGATAAACTGGTTGAAAGGTAAATTTGGTTAATATTTAATGACAGTTTATTGTGCTTTAAATTATTGTTATTTAAATTAATTTTTAAATATTGAAAGAAATTAGTTATATGTTATTTAATTAATTAGTTAGCTTATTTGGTTAAATGGTTTGATCTTAAAAGATTAAACTTATTTAATTAAATAAATTAATTATTTAAATTAAATTATTAAGTGTGTAAATAGTTTATTTGAAAATTAAATATTATTTTTTGGAAATGGCATTTGAGTTGTAAATTATTTTTGTATTTGAAAATTAGAAAATTAAATTAAAATAAATGCATGTGGTTTGAATATTGGATGTAAATTTAAATTAAATAATTATTTGCATGCAATGGGAAATTGGCAAGATTGTCGAGAAGTGGTGGAGAAGATATTTTGCAACCACTTCTCGACATGTGTGCGAGTGCAATTATTATGTTTGTTGAGGAAATTTGTTACGGAGGTAATATTGGATCTGGGGCAATCACAGAGGTTGTTCAATTTTTCTTTACGGAAAAATATCTGAGCTTGGAAAAATTTCTTTGTTTATGTTATTTTGCGTAATACTGTATATTTGTGGAAGATCCCTTGGAGGATCTAGGTGGTTAGTTAAAGCTTTCTTGGATTTGGGATTTCATGAAGTAGCTTTTGGGAATTGTACGCTATAGCCAAGAGGATTTCTCCTACAGGCAATTATCATATTACAGGTATTTTTCTTGTTTTGTTTGTTTCTTTCCACAAAAGTTAGAGAAAAGATTTGTTTGTGTTTTCCTGTATTTATCTCAGGAATTTTCTTAAACTTGATTAAACTGTAGAAAATCTTCAAACGACACAGGAAAGAAATTTTTAAAGAATTTTTAAATGGAGTTTCCTGTTGAAAATTGTTAAGGGTATTGCAGAAATGAATTTTGATATTTTTTTTTAGATATGAATCTATTGTGATTTTAGTTGATAGTTTTTTGAGGAATATTTGTTTAAATGTACAAATTTCTTAATTTTATTCTATAGAAAAGAAAATATACCCTGTGAAACTATTTGCATAATCACAATATAGAATTCACAGTATTTTATTTACTGTTTTAAAATCAGTATATATATATTATATATATATATATATATATATATATATATTTGTTTATTGTATATGAAGATTTTTCATTAAAATTCCTTTCTAAAACAGTGAAATCCGCATACCGATTTTCATCAAACATGCACAGTATTTAACATTTAGAAATGAATTATTCAGATTTCGTTATTCACGGAAGGAAATTCCGCAATTTTTATGGAATAAATTTATTAAATGTTAGTTTTTGTTTATGGAGAGGGGCCGAGGGCTTACCCCACGGCCAACCCCCACAGGGAGCTAGCGCTGCCGCCATGGCTGAGCCCTCCCACGAGGGTTTCAGCTGTGAGGGAGCCAAGCCCTGTATAAAAATATGTTTTATTTGAAACTTAAAAAAAAAAATAGTTTCTTTTTAATTATTATTAATTTTACTTTTTTGTTCTACATTTGTATATTAAATGTAATATATATATGTATGATATATATTAATTATAATATATATTATATATATGTGTGTTTGATTAAAATGTTTTAAATACATAGTTTGATTAATATATTAATGTGGAATAGTCCTAAATCAGGTGTAAATTTATATTTATATATATATATATATTTACATTTAGATAATTATGTTTTAAAATTTGATTGTGTAAATTTATTTAAATGTATTGAATATTATTGTTAAGTATAAGAAGGATAGAAATAGAAATTTGTTGTTAAAATATGCATTTAAGGAGACATTTTTTTAAAAATGCATGAACGAAATTATGTTTTAATTGATTTATTTTGAGCGTATATTATTGTTTGTCTCGATTTAACATATCCGAATATAAGTTATATATTTTTCTTGATTTACTTTTAGTCATGTTCTTTTGGGCAAATTGGGAAAGTCTTAGTTGAAAAAGTCTTCCAGAATGAATAGTAAAGAAAGGGAGTATTATTATTCAAATGTATTTCTTGAGTTGACTTGGATTGTGCATGTGATTGAATATGGTGTTTTGATAACGTTGTGGGTCAAATTGTTAATATGCGATATACTTTATGCACTTTGTAAACCCTAGTCAGGAAAACTTAGAAATCCATGTTATGTTTAGAGGAGTGGCTTTTTGTAAGGGCTGACACACAAAGTGGTGTCAGGGTAACTTACAAAGAGTTAGTAATTCAGTGATAACTAAGAACATAGTAGTTAGATTAAAACTCTTAACAAGATGTTATGCCTCACTTATTGACTCTTGAGCTACTTCAGTCTTGAGAATAAGATGAGAAGGCCTAGAATGGCAAATCAATGTCTTGTTTCTTCAAAAGACAATCGATTCCGCAATGATTTGCATTGGGGCCGGATTTCGTAAGAGGTTACCAGGGTAACCCAAGGTTGGGGGCCGGAACCTAGGAAGAAACACCAGGGTAACCTTTGCAATATTGTGATGACACTCCACCTAAAGTAACAGTTAACCTTGTGTATGTAGTACTTTCAATTGTCTAAAAACTGGAAGCAATGTAACCATTAGTTTGTTATGTACTAGTGTCTAGGGTTAGTAGATTAGGTCTAGGTAACCTTATTACTATCTCCTAGCATGGGGGGGTTGACCTACGGGTACCACATGGTTGGGTGGAACGTGCACCTTACTCCGTTGGGTCGGGCCCTGTTTGATCATGGCATTGAGAGCTTCATGGATGGAGAGCTCGCACTTGGAAATTTATGTGTATTTCATCATTGTATATTTTAAATCTTGTATTTGAAAACAACCCTCTATAGTATATGAGGTGAACAATGTAAAAGTAACTTGTAATTATTATTTGAACTATCTCATCAAATGGATGAGTATTGTATATTCTATCAAATGCAATGTATGGAAACATGTTTGTAATTTATATTATCATGAATGGAGTATTAAATGAAATACAATGTTTATTTTTATGTTATTATATATTTTGTGCAATGCGAAATACTTAAGTCACTTATGGAAACTCAAAGTAGTGTTATTTTGCATAGCTTAATGAATGTATGCAACTAATAAACTTAATAATTAAACTTTAAAAAAAAAAATTATTACACTTTTATACACAATCGCAACCTTCTTAGGTTATTAAGATGGGGCATTACACCCTAACCCTAATTAAATTTTAATCCTAAACTTAAACCTAACCCTAATTGAATTCTAACCCAAAAGCTTATCTTAAAAATAACCTTAATTCTAATTCTAACCCTAGTTATAGTTCAAACTGTATTCATAATTGTAATTTTCATAGTAACCCTAATTCTAATGGTGACCCTAATTCTAATTGTAATACTAATTGAATCCTAAAACTTATTAAAACCTAGCGCTAATTTAATCCTTACCCTAGCTTGAAATTAATTGTATCCCTAACCCTAATTGAATTCTAACACTAATCCTAGTTGAGTCCTAATCCCCCAACCCTAATCCTAACCTTTATCCTATAATTCTAACCTTAACCCTAATTGAACCCTTTTGAACCCTAACACTAATTGAATCCTAATCTTAATTGAACCCTAACCCCAATGGAAATCCTAATTGAACCCTAATGTTAATTGAACATCAATTGAATCCTAATCCTAACCATAGTTGAATCTTAACTGTAATCAAACCCTAAGAATAATTAATCTCTAACCCTAACCCTAACCCTTTTTCTAACTCTAACCCTAATATTAATTTTAAAACTTATTTTTATGTGTAATAATAAATTAATTATAGTTTCTTTGTATTTAATATTATAATTTTAAATTGATTTTATATTTGCATTTATTATGAAAATCCTATCTTATTTTAATATTTTTGTACAATAAAACCTTTAGTAAAAGCTTAAAATAATAATATTGAATATTCTTTATCTTAAATAAGGTAATTAAGAAACAAATTTTTATGTGTAATGGTGAATTTAGGATATTCCTTTTTTATTTAATTTTCTTTTTTTGATTTCAAATAAATTAATTTAAAATATAAAAAATTATAATTATTTTTCATTCCTTAACAATTTTATTTCTACTCTATTATTTAGAAATTATTTTATTTCTATTTTATTATTTCTTTTTTAATTTTAAGTATTTTATTTTAAAAACTAACTTTTTATGTGAAGTAATTTAACATATTATTTTTATATCTTATTTTTATAAATAATTATTATTATATAAAAAATCTCAAGAGATATCTTGTTTTTTCAAACAAGATATTAATTTAGAAATAAAATCTCCAAAGATATCTTGTTTCAAAAAGATCTTGAATATAGTAATTTAAAAAAAATCTGAAGAGATATCTTGTTTCAAAAATATGTTAAATGTTTTATATTTAAGATATTAATTTAGAAATAAAATCTCCCAAGATATCTTGTTTCAAAAAGCTTTTGAATATTTTAAAATATTTAAGCGTATTAATTTAGAAAATTACTTTTATATGCAATGGTAGATTTAGATAAGTTCTTTCATTTGCATATTAAAAAAATCAATTTCTCAAACTCCTCTCACTTTTACAATTTTCAAATCCAAAAAATCAACAATTAGAATTTGTTGCTCATAAATTTAAATTTTGATTTTATGTATTTGTGAGTGAACTTGAGGTTGATAAATGGTCATAACAACTTTAATTCTGTTCCATTAATACTTGAATGAATGTTCTTCCAGATTTAATATGAGAGGTATCATTGCCTAAAGAATAAATTCAAGCTCTTATTTCAATCAAAAATATTGAGACAAATAAATAGGTTGTTTTTCACAATGTGTCAGATTATATCAAATATCACAAAAAACAAATATGAATCATAACTAATAAACTGTAGATTTTCTATTTACAAACTTTTGAATGAGGATTGTATTTCTTCCAGAGTTCTTCCCTTGTCTCTAGTAATAGCTTTTCCACAAAGAGTACAATAAAAGCTAACACGCCACAAAATATGAAGAATGAAGCTACAATGCATATATCACCAGCCACAGTTATATGTTAAAACATTGGTTAGTACACTTCTAAAATACTCAATTTTAGATTAAAACAGTATCAGCCCACTTCAAAATATTTAGTTCAATGTTTCATCTATTAAAATAGAAAAAGGCGAATTGAATAATTTCATTGATCTCACCTGTTGCACTCAAGACGAGAGAATTAAAAGTGACTGTAACAACCTAACCACCAAAATAGGCAACAAGAGACACCAAGCTGCCAACAATACCCTTCATATTTATAGGAAATATTTGTACCAAACCAAAAATAAATAAATCAACAGATTATGAAATTCATATAATTGATTGTCGATATAAATAAACCATCAAATTGGAATACTAATGCACGTAATTGGATTTGCTGGAAAACACAATAAATCCACATATTACAATCAAACTCCAATATGCACAACTATCAAGTACTAAACTAGAATAGCCTCCTTTTTGGGTAGCAGTGCATCTCTACTTGCTCCACCTTGTCCAACACCAGCATATCCAACTTTTTATACCATTTGCTTGAAAGTTTACAGTGAAAAATAAGCGCAATAAATTTAAAGATTTGTAGGCTAAACAAAAGCTTACCTCATTAAAATAAAATGCATATGCAGATGTAGAAATGATGGAATTCAACCTCTGAAATCCTTTGTTGAACCCTGCATGTATGCTTACTCTATTTCACAAGAAGATAAAGGGGTTTCAAGCTAAGCACAACCCAAAAGCACAAAGAGGCACAATCCAGAACTACAATCATCAGAAGATTTCAATATGAAGGCCAAACATAATGAAGGTTCAGACTGAAGAAAAAAAATTTAACGACAATATCAAAAAGAAGATATCTAACTTATTTTATGGCTAAAACATCATTTCCTATGCCCGTAGCCTATTGAATCATAATAGAATAAAATGAAAAACCGCCCAATATAAATACCTTGAAATTTCACCTCGTGTTTAAAAACAGGCACCACTAGCCGTTGGATCCAAGATTTTGGGATAGAGGATACGAAAATGGTGACGAACAATCCCACACTTTATTTGCACCAAGCCCTACATTAGTCTTAAATAATTCCATTTTTTATCTATATGCCAAAGAATAAAAATAGGAGCCCTGTGCCGCTAGGTGAAGCTATTGACTTTGCTCAAATAGAAAAGTGGGAAAATATTTGCATTCATCCATGGAATCTTCTTAGTAGTAGTTAATTTATATGTCTCTGTGTTGTTTCTTTGGCACAAAAATGACGGAGGTCTCGACAGATGTTGTGCCTCTTCCACATGAAGAGCCAGAGCCAGAGAAAATGAAGTTTCTGACTGAATTTGAAAGTGAAGGAAATTATTAATAAATTCTTGCCAAGGTTATTAATAAATTTTGAACATGAAAGAGTTTCCACTATAAAGTGTTGAACATGCAAGAGTCATTATTGAATGGGTGTGTTACATTCTATGACTGAAGCGTCAATATGCACTTAAAGAAATCAAAATCATTTTTTAATTTAAAATCATCCCTCTTCTTTCAATATTGGTAGCTTGCTCACCCATGATATTGCGATCGATAAAGACCTCACAACTTCTAATCACACGATGGCGGGAAACCGTGGATCTCAATCATCGGTAATCTTGTTTGTTCAACATAGTCACCATATTTGTCATTAACCATCAAGCACCTTTCCTACCAAGATTATAACATCTCTGTTGATTTGAAACATGTGCATCTCATAAATTCTTTAGTAACCCACTACATAATGTATTAAAACTAGATAAATGTATCAAAGTATTTATATCATCTCTTCGACTTCATTAAATGAGACATGTGGTGCTTTCCTATGATATTATGATCAACCAAAATAGTGTGGTGGGGTCATCATAGGATGGTGAGGAGTGACTGAGATCAAATGATAATTGATCTACGGTCACACAAACTTTTCCCTTTGCAAAATATAAAACATTTATTAAAAGAATGAAGGGAAATCACTAGGCCGATGATAAACAATGACATAAGTGGTTTTTTAAACGAGGGAGCACGGGACCATCCAAGAATTAGGAAATAATAAAGTTAGGCAAAGGAAATAAAACGATAAATCAAAAGGGGCCCAACCTAGACGAAGCGATGGGGATTAAGTTGTTTTAAAACCCTCCCCAAAAAGTAACGGCCCAAAAGATCCCACCCAAGGTGTAAGATAAACACTAGGTTTTTACATGAAGACAAAGGTAAAACCCCAACCTTAGGGTTTTCCCAAACACCATAGATGACTAGAGACATAAGGCAAGATAAAAATGGAACACAAAGAAAAAAAATTTGAAGTTCCATCACAAGGAAAGGTCTCCTCCCTTCTTGTTAGTGATAACCTCCTCCACACACAACCCTTAAAAATTATGAATAAAGGAATATAATCTTTGAAGAACTCAAAGTTGATTCTTTCCTACCTGATGCTTTTAGTCATTTTATCCTTACAAACATTTATAGTGATTAATAAAGGCACATAGACCAATTCTTCATAATAGAATAATTTGATTATACTTTTCCAATCATGGAATTATGAGAAAACCTTAGGTTAAATGAATAATTCCTAGCTAAGTTCTTTAAATCATGTCCAACTGTATAAGAGAAGACCGCTGCTATGTGTACTTGGATACCATGGGGAAAGGGTGTTTGGGATCTTTCATCAATCATCCTACCTTAAAACATACCAAAATTCTCCTAGCAATTAAACATAGGAAGATTTAATATGACTTAAAAAAAAAATATTTCCAAAGCATAAACTTATTATGACTTAACTAGGCCTAGTACACACTCCCTCCCCTTTAACCACTTAGGCATATGGAAATTAAATACAAATTTTCTGCTATTTTTAGTCATGTAGGTATCCAATAAACCACTTGGTGGTGTTTCCCTTCAAGTTTATTTACTTGAATGAAGAGAAAAATTTGTTTGATTACAATTAGAGAATACATTTGAGGCCTTGGTTGTGTAACTAGTGGACTGTAATCACATTTAACACTTGTTACAAAGTTTTGGAGTTAAAATGTTAAGTAGATTTGATTTGTGATGGACACATTTGGATGGTAGTAACAATAACTTGAAATCTACCAAGACTTGATTACCTTATAACTTGTGAAATTCTAGCGATGAAATGATAGATTAATCATAATGTCACCTTGGAATCACATGACCATGAAAGAACTTCAACCAACATCCTTATGAGTGAAGGTACCACCAAATAGGTATTTTTCAGATCTATCTTCCTCGAGTGAGGGAAATTCAGGAAGAGAAGAGAAAAATGAGACATGTAGTATGTCTAAAAGAGGGAGATCAAGTATAGGTCAAAAGATTAGCCGAAAATTATGTAAATGCATGGAATTTTTTCTTGCTAAAGGGGGGTCATGTTCTTAAGATGATGAGAGCGTAGGTGATGTTGAGGTTCCTTTGAGGTACAAACATCTATGAAAACAATGGGTACCCAAGGAACTTCCTCTCCTTTTCCCTCTCTCCCTCTCCTTTTCCCTCTCTCTCTCTCTCTCATTCTTCCCCTCTCCCTTCCCCTTCCTAATTCTCTCTCCCTCTCTCTCCCCTTCTTCCCT
>VDFB02047230.1:445999498-446030935 GCA_007258455.2 Sequoia sempervirens | reverse complement strand
GCCCCATTGAAATCTATTTTTTTATTGTATGTTAAATAGGTTCAGTCGAACAATGGCTTAGTTGAACCCATATTCGACTGAACATTATTTCTTTGTTCGACCGAACCCACTTATTTTCACCTACATCCTCTCAGGCACCAAAATTGCTTAGAATTTTGTACTTCAATTCTCAATTTGAGAATGAAAATGGAGGAGATCTCAGAAACCCAACTGGTATCAGGTTTCCCTCAAAACAAGTTATCCAACAAATATAATTTTAATATGTTTTGATTATATTATCTATTTGTTTTTTAAGTTTTATTAAATATAGGTTTTTCACCGAAAGCAAAACTCTTTGTTCAACACATGTGGAAAAATAGAAGATTATAAAAAAAAAATTTAAAAATATGAGTGTACTAGATAGTGGAGTCCTTGATCCAACAAAAAGAAAATTGATACATACAGTAAAAGTTATACATTATACAGTCACGTTATGTCTGAATTGTAATTGATTTGACTTTGAAACTTGATTAGAGAAAAAATATTCAATAAAAAACTATCTAACCAAGTGGAAGCACTAGATATCGGAGTTACAGTTATGGGAGATGGAAAAAGAAGTGCAATCTCATTCCAAAATTTTTGAAAAACCTATTTTTAGAATCTAGAGAAAAAATGTGACAAGACTCTAGTTTGCATCATCTTCAAATTCCTCATGGTTTAATTGCTATAGGTGCCCAAATGTGAAGATTTAGTTACAAAAAAAATCAGTTTCCAGTTTTGCCAAAAATTGTAAACCACTATTGTGGGATCACCCTATATGTGGTTAGGGTTATGATTTAATTAGGATCAAGGTTCAATTATGGTTAAGGTTAGGGATAAGGTATAATTAGCATTAGGGTCAACATTAGAGTTAGGGTATAATTAGGGTTAAGGTTAGGGATAAGGTATAATTAGGGTTAGGGTTAGTGAAAGAAAATGGGGTTAGAAATAGGCTTATGGTTAAGGTTAGGGCTAGTATTAGTGTTAGGTTCTAAGTTATATTTATGGTTACAGTTAGGGTTAGGGTTAGCATTAGTTTTAGGGTTAGGTTAGGTTAGAGTTAGAGTGTAATTAGGATTAAGGATTAGGTTAAATTATGGTTAAGGGTTCAACTAGAATAAGGATTAGGGTTAGAGTGTAATTATAATTAGAGTTTAGGTTCAATTAGGGTTACAAGATAATCTTTTAGGTTAGTTGTAGGGTTAGGGTGAAATTAGTATTAGGTTAGAATTAGGTTTAGCATTAGGATTATGGTTAAGGTTCACTTAGGGTTATGGTTAGGGTTAATGGTGAGGGTTAGTGAAAGAAATGGGGTTAGTAATAGTCTTATGGTTAAGGTTAAGGCTAGAATTAGTGTTAGGTCCTGAGTTATATTTATGGTTACAATTAGAGATAGAGTTAGCGTTAGGTTTAGGGTTACAGTTAGCGTTAGTGTTAGGGTTAAGGTTGGGGTTAGGGTTGGGCTTATGGTTAGGGTTCTACAATAAAGCTTAGGGTTAAGGATAAAATAAGGATAATCCTATTCCTAATGTTAATCCTAACCCTAATCCTAAACTATTCTTCATGCTAACCCTAACCCTCATCCTAATGTTAACCATATTTCTAAACCTAACTATATCTCTACCCTAACCATAAGCTTAACTATATCTCTAGCCCTAATCCTAACCTAAACCCTAGACCTAACTATATCTCTTAACCCCAACCTAACCATAATCCTAACCCTAAACTTGATCAAAAACATAACTATAACCCTAATCCTGATAACCTTAACCCCAATTATTACCCCAACCCTAACTATATCTATTAACCCTAAACTTGACCCTAAACCTAATTGTAACCCTAATCTTCATGCTAACCCAAACCCTAATCTTAAGCTAATCTTGATGATAAATCTAACCCTAATTTTGATGCAAACCCTGTCTCCCATCCTAATATTAACCCTAACCCCAATCCTAACTATATATTAAATCGTTCCTTGACCCTAACTATATATCTAGTCCTAACCCTAACCGTAACTATATCTCTTAACCTTAACCCTAACCCTAATCCTAACTAAATATTTTTTTATAATCTTAACTAAATATTGATGATATAATATGTTTTATTATTATATTATAAATATACTAAAAATATATTTATATATTTTAACTTAAAATTTAAATATTAAATTATATATTATTTTTTAAAATTGAATTTCAAATATTATAATATCATATTATAAATATATATTATTATAATAATTTAATATAAAATATATAAATATAAAAATAATTTATTTAAGATATTACATCTTGCATCGCACTGCTACTAGTATATATATTTAATAATATATATAAAATACATGAGAGATATCCTTCTTGAGGTGCCTATTGCACTTTTATGTGAGAAATTGATTTAAAAAATAGGCGCCTCGAGAAGGATATCTCTCGATGTATTTTATATATATTATTAAATATATATATGCTAGTTTAATAAATGTTTTATATTTTGCAGAGGGACAATTTCGTGACCGTAGATCAATTATCATTTGATCTCATTCATTCACCGCCATCCCTTGATGACCCCACCACACTATTTTGGTTGATAGCAATATCACAGGTGAGCACCATGTGTCTCATTTAATGAAGCCAAAGAGATGATATAAATACTTTGATACATTTATCTGGTTTTAATACATTATGTAGTGGGTTACTAAAGCATTTATGAGATGCATGTGTTTCAAATCAATGGAAAGGTGCTTGATGGTTAATGACAAAGTTGGCGACTGTGTTGAACAAACAGGATTACCGATGGTTGAGATCCATGGTTCCTCGCCATTGCATGATTAAAAGTTGTGAGGTCTTTATCGATTGCGATATCATGGGTGAGTGCCACATGGATTTCCTTGGAAATGGATAGTATGGTGGGCCCTTATTACCATGATTGAGATCATGTCAGTTTGTTTTGAAGCTAGTTGTTCGATCATCTAACCAAAGTGAAGGATCGACAACTAGTATTTGAATCTACATCAAATGTGATTACAAGGTTCTATTTTGTAATTTCATATTTCTATTTAGCCCTCCTAGAGTACTAAAAGCTCAAGATTACAACTGCCCTCCTAGAGAACTAAGTGTTGAAGAGATCCAAGATACATACACTAGATAAATGGCATATAGGTCATTTGTAGCAAACAATGAATTTTGATATAAAAAGACTCAGATGCATGTATTTTGATGGAGTAAATGAAGATAGCTAAGTTGCGGATTAAGATTTTGGTAGAAACTGTTTGTTAAATTTATGTAGTTATTTGATTGTCTCCATTATGATGCTTCTCTATTGTTTAAATTGATATAACAAGTTTATACTCAATTTATCATTGTACATTTGCTATATATGTGTGATCTGGTTATTTAGTTCTGTAAAGTAGGGATTAAAATATTTTAATAAATCACAACAATTGGGAAGTGTTACTTGGATTAATAAGAAGAATCACATAACTAGAATTCCATTCTATCTCAAGAAGAGTTTGTCAATTATTCACTTGCACGTTTACACAAGTTGTAAACAATTTTTGTGCCTGATAGTTTGAATTATTGCCATTATAGAATTCCACATTTGTAGATATTCATTAGAATCCATATACCCAATAAGGAACCAGTATCCACTTGTATTCTTTTATAATTTTCATTATTTTTATTTATTTTACACTTACATTTACAAATACACATACATATGCATTTACTATATTCATTTATTTCTCATGTAGTTTAATAGTTTGATCGATTTCATATTATATGTGTTGAAGACTTTAGAATTTCAATTACATTAATTTATGGATATGTTGTATCTATAACACTACAAAATCATATGCTCTTTACATTTACACTTGTATTTAGAAATACACATTTATATACATAGATATAGATTTCTTTAATGATATGTTGCAAATTTATTGTTCTAGGAGAGCATCTAGTAATTGCATTTATATTTACATTTAAAAATACATATACATACATACATACATACATATATGTGTGTGTGTGTGTATGTATATCATTTATATTCAATGTTCAAAAACAACCCATTAGGTCTGCACATGGATAAAAATTCATAAAATCATATCTCACATACATATTTTGTTGAAACTTAGGCTTGAACCTCTCATTTCGCATGCTTTTCTTCACAAAACTCTTGAGGACAACAACTATATGGTCGCGCCCACAAAAGGATATGAAAATCACAGTAAAACTTTTCTTGGGAATTAGACATTCCAGCAGGTGACTAATATCTCCTTATGGACGTTCATTTACTTGTCAAACCAGGGAATGTATACTTTGAATGGCACAGCACAATATATGCACTAAGAACTAGTTTCGGTCACAACTTAACATAAATAAATACTTGGAAGGAACTCTATCTATGCTACAGAAAGGTAATGCAAAGTTCTTTTAACTCAACCATGATTTGACTAAAACAGAAACCATAACAGCTACGACTGAAACACAAAATATGAACTGGCCTTATGTTGCAGGAACAGGCACAGGGATGGATTCCCAATGTTGCAGGAGCAATACAAGACTGAGTTTGTATGAAAACTTCGAAGATGAAAGCTAACTGATGATCAACATAAAAGAATAGCTAACTAACTAGCTACAGATACTTACTAAGTGGGCCCCCTTAGTAAGCATCTACTGATTACACAAGTGTTGAACTCAAAAATTCATCAAACTTTATTCATGAAAATAGAATGGTATACATTGCTTTGTTGATATGGAAACTAACAGCAAACTCTATCTCTTGTCATACAGATTCTGATTTTCATTATTATCGTACTGACTCTTACATGATATCTGCTATCTCTGTATCACTATGCTTCTATCTTACTTCTAACTATCATCTCCCTTCTCTCTCGCGCAGGAGGAGAACCTTATTTAAAATCAGGAGAACAACTAACTAACTAACCCTATTAATAAAAGACATGGAAGCAAAGTGTATCCCAGAATCAAGGAACAAACTTCATAAAATGAATTTATCCGTTCAACCCGATCTAGAGGGAATCTAGCGCTCCACTCTTTCCAGATTGATTGTCATTAAAAATCTTTCCCAATGGTTTTGGTGAAAGAGTCTTCGCCAGAGCTTCCTCGAAGTCGTGCAGGAAATAGGCTTTACTGCAAGGCCGAGATCGGCTGCGCTTGACTCGACCATACTTTCTTCAACAACCTACGAAACACAAGGTAACAGATGCGAAAGAAAAGGGTGCATGGCACATACACAGTATCCGTTCATTAATCACATATTTAAATCTATTTCATCATTCAAAAACTATATGCGATATACCAATCATTTAGGGAGTTAACGGGGTAATAAATGTAGTCAAGTCAACACAATAGGCTGTAGGAATATGAAAATATTTTGTTATAGGATATCCCCATAAAAGGTTTCAAAAGAGTTTAAACAACTGCGAATTACAAAAGTAAAGGTATTAAAAGTTCATCATAATATCTAAACTATGAGCACATTTTGGGCTCATCACTATACCTTCTTTATTTCTCATCCTATGCCCTATTAATGCATCCTACAATTACGACAGTATCCATGGGGCATCTTACACAAGCTATAGTAATCACAAAAAGTGTAAGAGACCCTTTATATCATGTTTAGACTATAAAACCCTCAGAAACAGGGTGACCGGGCTGTATGCAAAGAAATGAAGCTTTCTAACTCAAATCAGATTGAAATCAAAGCTAACACACATATTCACGACCTTGAATTGATTTCACATCAAAATATGGCTGCATATGACCATACAGTGCTGCATAACAGGAAAAATATAGAAATTTTGAAGAAAAACACAAATTTTTGAATGTCAAGAGCTTGTATTTTAAATCCTCAACTATAAAAAACCATTACAATGATCAATTTATGCCTTTTAAATTCCTTTACACATACACCACTAAACAAACACCTCTACAATTAACTTTTTAATCTTTTATGATCACATGAAACATAAAACACACTAATTTCAAGGTTGTTAACATCACTATTCAAATGTTTTAATTTTTTGACCTTTCAAACATTAAAAAGTACATCCTTAAACTAATTATGTAATGGCATAAAAATTAAAAACATCATGAATTAATTATTTAACCACATAACTCAAATATAATTCTATCAATAAATTAATATCAAATAGATAATATAACCACATAACTCATACATTTCAATGTCATTGATCTTCTTCTTCATCCAACTTGTTGATGGGTGTTTTTACACACTTTCTCAACATAGGTAATCCATATGTACACTACCTCTCTTGAAAGGAAATCTTCCAACAACAAGTTGCTAAAAATCTCCACAAGGTCTCTCGGGTGTTAGGTCATGACTTGCATGGAACTCCTCAATTGATGTTGATGTGATTTTACTGGTAATCACAGGGCAGACTTACGTAGTTGGATGCGAGGTGGATCTTAAAATCTAAAGTTTCTAAGGTGGGAGTTGAAATGAACTTTGTTGTAGGTTCAAACAATAATTTGAAACTTCAATGTCTTTTTTAAGTTTGGCTTTACAATGTACAATGAACCTTGGCACAAATTGTTTATTAAAAAAAAAAGGAAAAGGAGCAGGGAAGAGAGAAGGTTCTTGGATTTGCAACTAACTATGAACAGTGATCATGGAGGTTCTTCTATGGACAACTCCCTTCAAACAAAATTCCACTTAACCAAGAAATTTGCAGTATCGTGAAATCTGTGCTATCTTCAAAGGTCTGCAGATATTTTACCATTCATACACCATTTACATGCATGGATAAAGATAAATATTTAAAGAGAAGCTTCAAATTTCAGCCCAGGATAACTTTGCAAGTCCATTTACCAGCAACAAACAACAAAAAGCATGGGCTAGAACGCATCAACATAGCAAAAATTTCTACAATCACATAACAACATGACTAAATTATATCTAAGTACTTTGAATCTAAGTACAATAGTAATATAAATCTAACTAAGGCATCTAACAATGGAGATTGAACCATGAAACATGTGGAGAAATCAAAAAATACACCAAGTCAATATATTTTCATTATAAATTTCAACAGCATGTCTTTACAACAACTCAACTCTCCTTTTGAAATGAGAGGAGACCACCTATTTATAGTGCTCAAAAAGATAAATGAATGACCAAGATTGATTTTCATTGTGTGGCCAAGATTCATTAAAAAATAGGATTTCACCTACCCCTAAATATATTACAATTTAAAATTACATTCTTGTCCTTTTCCCTATTTTATCCTCTAGTGACAACATTGTAGCATTTTGTCTTTTGTTGACTGCTCTTTCTGCTGTAGCTATTCCTTCAGGAGCTCTATACTAATAATAGGGCTGCCCTCCTGCTTCTTCAAAGCTACATATTCCATGAATTTTAGAATCATCGGCTGGATTTTGTCAACTTCTATTATCTCAGACCGCAACATCTAATAACTCCATTCTTTCGACTTGTCCTCAAGCTTCTTCTAGTCTTCGTCAAACTTTGTGGCTTGATCTCAAAACAATTCCAACTAGGCAAAGGCACAAGCAAAAAAAATAATGAAATCTATAGTTACCTCATTGGATATCCCATCCTCCATCCTCTTATGAAAATAAGGCTTTATTTTCTCTAGATCCATCCGCACCTTAGGCATGTCATACTCCATCATCAACTTCAAATAAAGGGGGCAGTCCGCCCTAATTTCCTTGACCCTTTCGATGTCTGGATCCACTTTATCCATTATTTGTTCCAACCTTTCCCTTCTGTTATCGAAATCCCATCTCCATATGTCGACCAGCCAGTGATCATCTCTTTTGAATGCAAGCTCTTTTTCCCATCTGGCCTTCGGCAACTAGAGGATGGACCCAATCATTAGATAGGTGGAATCATATGTTACTGGGAAGTTAGTACAGAGCTTCCTCATGCTCTTTAGAGATTGCTATAGATCTAAGAACTTGTTGGCTATTCGAACAACCCAGTTGATACCCATGTTCCCGATGTATAGGACTTGTCGAAACCAACTCTCCGTAGTCTTGTCCAAGTTATTTCTCTTCTCTAATTTGTCAATTTGTTCTTTGGACAACAATTGGGGTGGAGCCATGGATGTGGTAGGCATGTCATCCACTGAAGACAATTGTTGGATGTAATCCATCAAGGCAGCCACCTATTCTTTAAGTACATCCTTCGAGACCTTTTCCTATTGTATCAGGTGCACCACTATAGCCACTGAATCTTCAAGATGTCCCACCTTCTACTCTCTGGTAGCAATTCCCAAATTAATGGTGGAAACATTATAGCTTACACCCTCTTGGTCTACCACAGGTGTTTCTATCTATACGGTTCAAGACTCGAAAGCATCCATTGTTACCTTGGATCTAATTTTAGGCTCCTTCTCCTTCCTAGTCAAGATTTGCGCTCGAGCTAGGATAGCCTCTAGCCTCACTCTCGAATCCTTAGGAGCGAGAGTCTTCTTCTCAAGTTGTCTCTCCAGCCATTCGGGCATGACAGATTTTCCTTTTGGCGACTCCTAATTGCCTTCACCCTCCACTATTCGGACCTCCATTTGTTTGCCTATGGTAGTCCCTTCTTTCATTTTGGTGCTGCCTCCCTCTTCTTTGTCAGAGTCTTGGATGAATGTGAGGTGTTTGACAGGAGGCCTAGTAGTCGACCTCTCTTGGGGACTTTCTTCTATCTCAATTTCCTTCTCCTTTATTTCTCCAATCTTTTTGTCCTTGTGCATGTACTCTTCGGGCTTGCCTTCTTCTATATCCTCTTCTCCTCTAGGAGGAAATGGCACAATCTCTAGTTGTTTTTCCCTTGTAGGGATTTCTACATTTTTTGCTATCCTGTCGCCCTCCTACCCTTCTCTAGGAGGTGACCTTTTTGTTTCTTCCTCATCACATTTCAGCTTCCTGGCCATTTCTTCTTCAAGATCATCATCAAAAGTATGTATGATGACTTTACCACCGACGTCCTCCTCCTCATCCCCACTCTTAGAAGAGCATGTTCCTTCCTCTTTATAGGCCACCCTATCAATTTGCTGATATTTATACTCCAAGTGTTCATGGTACTCATCAACCTCCTCTTCACTAGCCTTCGAGACTTCTTGTTCCTGTCTCTCCCACTCCTCAAAAATTAACATGGTGGACTCCATTGTTGGTGGTATCATGGGAGGTTGCGAGGGCATGGCAGTGGTGAGGACTCGGGCTAAGGGAGTCTGAATGGTGGGGAGCATGAAGATCTAGGAGAGCTTGGAGTGTATATTTTTCATATGTCATGAGAAATCCTCTGGTAATGCTAGTGCGGGCATTGGCATTGTTTCCACTGCTGGTGGGAGGGATGTAGTAGGCGACATGGTGGCAGAGGAAGGTGGAGTAGTTGCGGAAGAGGAAGAGTCAAGCACTATTATGGTCCCATTCAGGGGGGAAGGTGCAATATGGACTGAGATATCCACCGCAGGAGGTGATGTGGTGATCATTTCTTTGGAGATAGATGCTAAGGTGGTCGAGATAGGGGGAGCTGGAAGAAGTTCTGGCTAATCCATTCTAACTTCCTCACCTTCTTGAATTGTGGGTTGTTCTACAGCGCTTCCTGTTTGTCTGGGTCTTTTGGAAGGTGAGCCCCCTGAATCCTTTCTAGTGTACACTTTGGGATCTGAAAATTGCTCTGTTTCGGTCCCTTTCCTCTTTTTTGACTGAGTGGAGGAGATTTGGATGTCCCGCCTATTGAAGTTGTGGCAGTGACATCCTTGATGGTATTGGGCTCACTCTTTAACCCTTCATATGTTAGGACCACCCCCTGTTGCTTTAGCTGGGCCACTTGTCTTTTAACCCATTCTTCAGTTTGGCCCATGATGGTTTTGGTTACGATGATGAGGTCATCGACCTCTTGTTCATCCCAATCAATTGTGGGCATCGGTAAGTTGGAGACTACATTATACCTAGGATCCATAATTGTTCTTTCATCTTCCTCAACTTGATCTGGTATAGGGAACAGCTGCACCTATTTTACAAAATATGTAGTCATTCTCATGTAGTGCCTGACACGTACCTCTTTGTCATCCTGGAAATTTTCCTAGAAATCCTCAACATTATGCAAGTGAGCATACTCTAGTCCCAACACTTTTCTCATGTGCCCATATGGGTCCACCCGTGGGTGAGCAGTGTGTAGTCGGAAGTGGTATTCTACCAGTTCCTTTTCTGAGTTCCCAGCACATTTGGAAGTTTGTAATTTATACATGCCCTAACTGAAATTCAAGGGATAAGAGATCCCTACCAAATTTTTTTTGTTGAGGATAGTGTGCACATGTTGTAGCTGCCAGGAGAGTTCCAATAGTATAATCTATTCATTGGGGTACTAGGGTAGCCTGTTTGGTCTTTCAGTGAAACCCTAGGCGAGAATGTAGGTGAATTTGGGGAATTCTAGGAAAAGGAAAGTGTATTGCTTTAAGAATGCACGTGCGCTGTGAGAGACCCTCCTCTCAAAATCCCCTCCAAGCAACTGGATAATGTGACCAATAAAGGTGTCATTCACCTTGCAGTATTCCTTCTTAAAGTTTCTAAATTGGAGCTAGGGATATCGGTCATAGCCTTTCAGTCTTCAGTCCAACTCTTCTTCAAGTGCCACAAATAGTCTACTATACTTCTCTTGTTCTGCCAGTGGATAGGCTAGATAGGAGGTCATGTAGAATTTGGAGCTCTTCTTTACATTCATAAAATGCTCATGGAAGCAGTTGCTAATTTTGCCTCCCTAGTAGAATGAGGCTTTTGTGGTGACATCTTCATTCCCATAGAGGATTTTTTCAACAAAGTACACAATCCATTCCTAAAAAAATGTGACAAAAGGAAGGCCCATTACCTAGCTCAACATGGTGACTAGGTCATGATAATCTTCATGGAAACCATTGCAAAAGAGTTCTTGAGGGACCTTTGTAGCACCACCCCTTTTCTCCTTGAGCCAAAATTGGTTTATCAACCTTTTGCAATCCATTGGGTCTTCATCCCAAGTCACCTATCCCTCCTCCATCATGAGAACTTCCATTTCCTCAAATGTAGGAATGTGGAAAGTTTTTGTGATTCCTTCGACTGACATGTTAGCGAGAATATTCCCATCTTTGTCAACGATGGTCCTTATCTCGAGCTGGTAGGCTTATCAACAGGCCATGACTAGTTTAGGGGAAATGAGAGATGGGGGGAAGCCTACAGCCTTTGCGATTCCACTTTTCCTGATTAACTTGGCATTGTCAGTCTTTGGGTTAATTCTGACCCTTTGTTTAAATTCATCAATATCGACATGGCCAATATTGGTGTCTATGATTTCTTTCTAGTCTGTGGCAATTTTTGAATGTAGAGGTTCACCCTGGAACTAGAACTTCATCCAGTCTTTATCCTCCTTCCCACGAGGAGTCTTTCTTGATTTCTTTCCTTTGTCCCTTTCTGCAATTGCCCCCGAGGGTCATGCACCTGATTCCATATATCCTGTAGACATGGACATAATGAGTACAATCATTTATAAAAGCATTAGCATTAGTCAAAATCCCGTGGAATAAATCCAATTAAACATCATGTGGTTAATGAAGTTAAACCTTTTCCATTTAGATGTCGTTAGTTACTTTTTAAAGGATTTCGGATAATTCGGGCTCAGGGGGACATAATTCCCTAGGAGGAATGTTGTTTGAAAGGGAAAATAGGCCAGGGTGATCTAGGTGGTTTCTCATGTCTTCACATTTTGATAGTTTGAAAGGCTGGTGTCGAAGAGGGCCAAATTTGAACATGTGGGTAGGCATTAGTTTTCAATTTTGAGGTCATTTAGGTCACTTTTGGGGCTCCCAGAGGTTCAGGCCTGAAAATTTGTCAGGGGTTCGCTGTTAGAAATAGCCAGCAAGAAATGTTGTTCCGAAGATGAAACTCTGAGGTCAGGGACCTAGGTGGGCCAAGGATGGCCGATATTCAATTTCTATTTGAGGCACTCGAGCCTGAAGGGCCAGGAGGCTGTCATGTTTTCGTTGTTCAAAATGGCAGGCATTGGATAAAAGTTTGGAGCGGGCAGCCTGGCGAACAAGACCCAACATCAAGTTTGGATGTCTGATTTGCATCGTTAAGTTTTTGTTTGGTGAACAGGAGGGTGGACCTCAGAGGTCAAAAATGTGGGCGTGTTTTTCCCTTTTAAACCAGTGAAGGCAGGACGAAATCCTAGATGGCGGAGCCCGACAAGGGCAAGGATGCCAAAGTTTGATGTTTATTATCTTCATAGAAATAGGTAGGTCAGAACCCGAGAAGTGGGAGGACATCAATGGTTAGCCGTTTGAAATGGAAAAGTTGCCATAGAAGTCCGCAGATGGAAGTCTACAAACCAGGACCCAACGAGATGACAGATTGGTTCATTTGAGAGTTTATCGCTAGATGACGAGAAGCAAACCAGGTCCTAGAGCTCGAGCGGATGGGTCACTCCACCATTTGGAATTGGAAAGACCTTCATGTTGTTCTGGACATGGAATTTTTGGGGTTTGGGCCTGAGAAGCCAAAACAAAGGGCAGGTTTTATCGCTTTAGCTTGACAAATTTTGAGGGAGAACTGTCGAAGGAGGTCTGGGGTGATGGGCCTCGGCCCAGTGGGCTCAAATTCCTTGCATGAAGAATGGTAGTAGTGACAGATTGTTTCGGATCAATCTTATGGGATGCTTTGGAGGTTTTTCAAAGATTCCAAGATATGGGTTTTGTGTGTTTTATCAAGTTTTGGCTAATTGAAGCATTTTAAACCCATGTTATTCATCATTTTAGGTGCAAAATTATGAAAAACCTCTCGGGAGGGTGGATGAAAAACCTACCTAGGGAGCGTGATCAAGGAGTTTGCAAAATCCACTAAGAATCGGAAGATGAAGGCAACAGGCGTGAGGGCGGCTATCGACGAAGGTAGTGAACTCCTTTGGCAAGCACTCTGATCTCTTCTAGCAGACTTGACAAATGAAAATGATAGGTCAGCCCCTTTATTTATACCCTCAAATGCATTTAATGCCCTCATTTAATGTCTATATAAATGACCGTTAGGGTGGGTGCAATTTAAAACTCAGTCGATAGTGGTAGGTATGGGGCTTAGGGGCTAGAAAGACGCAACGTCGCGGCCGCTCGAAACTTGGTTTTGAAAACTAATGGTGAAGGGGATCTCGAGGCCTAGTGGGCGGAGTACCGTCGATAATTGGCCATCAAGAATGACGAGGTCAAAGTGGAATTCCAAACTCAGAAGTCTGGTGGAGTGGGCCTGGTGGGGACAAAGGAAGCTCAAATTTTCCACAAGTGTTACTGATGGAAAAGAAGGATCTAGGATCCAGGGGTTCAGGAAGGAATAAGCCCTCTTCCATTTGGGAATGGTGAATACGCAAAGGAAACCCAGCTAGGGAAGCCCGACAAGGCAAGCCTGCTAGGTCCCAAGGTCATTGGCAGAGGCAAACTACCAAGGAGGTTCTGTAAGACATCAAAACTTAGCAAAATTGGAGGGGACAAAATTTGGCCAACTCAACATGAGACTTTAGAGGCACATTGACCACATAGGACACCAAAATGAGGGCACACAAACTGAGGTAAGAACAAAAATAACCCAGCAAGGCGAAAGAAAAGAGGATCCCCATTCCCAATGGGCATGTGTGTTAAGGGCACAACACAACTCTTTGTCTATATCATCTAATCCAGATTTGAAATTGTAAGGATTGGTCATATCATCATCATCATTATCGATATCAGTTTCGATAATGTCATCATCCACACGAATATCATCTTCATGAACATTAACTCCTACATCATCATGATCTAGTTCCTCCTCTTCGACATCTTTGTTAGGGACATCATCAACTAACTGTTGATCCTGTTCATCATCTACATCATCTTCTAGTTCTTCGGTATCTTCTTCTTCCACCACATTATACTTTATCGGCCTTCCTCTTGGATCATGTCTAGCAACAAATGACCAACCCGGTTTACCTGGAATCTCTAAGTAAAATACCTCTCACATTGGCTTGGAAGATTATAGGGATCATTTCTAGCTAACTCAATCGACCTTGTATGAACCATGGTAAATACATTATCATGTTCAATAGCAATTCTCTTGGGATCATTTTCATTCAATCGTAGCTTATAGCATAGGACGATGAACAAAATTAATCTGAAGGACTTAAAGTCACACTCAAGTATATCATCCAAAATCCCATAGTATCGATTTTCTGAGGCTTCTATATGTATGTCACTTCTAGATGGAACATTAGTCACCTGAAAGACTGCAGTTATACTAGAATCACAAGTTTTCTTCATGTTATCCAACATTTTGATTCAAATTTCTGACCATTGCACCACATAGCCTTGTGGTGTTTCACCTACAATATGTCAAACATGTAAAAATTATTGCAATATCATTAGTTGATAAAAATATTTATTCTTGGCTAAATGTATGCAAAGAAAACAATCTCAACATATATATACATCAATATAATTGAAAATAATTAAATAATATAGGTGATTAATATATTTATACGTACCTATTTATCTCTTAAACCATATGCTAAATCAATTTCCTTTTGTGTAACATTGCAATCTCCATTACAATGAGCTTCTTTAACCAATGAAGCCACACCTTCCCATGATAATGCATGACTAGATTGTTGACATTGTTCAATTCATACTTTTATCCAATCAAGATTGTTTGCAATGTACAAATGTAGTGCATCCCACTCTCGACCAACTGTATAAAAAAAAATTGAAATTCACAAACAACATATAATTAGTTAAATACCACACTATACAACCATAATTTATAATTGATGTATATTGAAGATTAAAAATTAAATAAGTAAAATATACATAAAAACCATATGTAAAATGTATTCCAATTAATCTCCATGACTATCTTATAATTACCTTTCAATTTCATCAATCTACCTTTCCCCATCAGGTACTCCCCTTCAAATTTGTTAATGGAGTTGGGATCCCAAATGCGATCTACATGGATATTTGCTGCAAACTTAAGAAGATATACTAATGTACACCATGGTCTGGTATACCATATATCCGTCCACCATAGAACCCTCGGATGTGCTCTTTGTCTAACCAAAGCCTTCAAAAATTTCAAGTGCCTCTCAACCATCCACATTGACCTTGTGTGTATAGGTCCACACAATTCAATCTCCTCAACTTGGTGTATGAGGTAGTGTTCTTGTGCATTGAAAAATATCGAAGGTAGACACTTTTTCATTTCACACATTAGATGAGGAATTTTTCTCTTCCAATAATTTATATCTTCTTTATGGATTTCTTTAGATGATATCCATCTCCAAGTAATTCAAGGTGCAAATATACTAACAAGATTTAACAAAAATATACAATATATTACATAACAAGTAAAAAAAATGGCAATTATAAGTTGTATACAACGAATTGAACAAATGTCGCTACTTACCTCATGTATTTTCCAAGATCATATGTAACTTTCTTGACATTGTTGTCAAAGTTGTCTGGGAGAGATAGAGGTAGAATGTACTGCAACAATTATAAAATGACCTTTTCATTATTTTTCCAAAAGTAGTAAACATAATACACTAAAAAGTACATGCATTATACAAGTGTATATAATATACCAGAATAATTACCTTAATGAAGGTATGTCAATCATGTGTTTTCATCCCTGACCCAAATTCACCTTTCTTTGTTATTATATTGTTTATGTTCACAGCAAATCCTATGGGAAATCAATTTTTTCATATGACTTATTTTATAGCATTGCTTTGTTGCTCCATTAATAAACCAAGGAAGGGAACTTATATTAATTTGGTCTCCATCGCTATTTAATTGAATGCCATTTTTTCATTGCGTGATTGGTTTCCTAAACGTCACTACAAATTTTGACAATTTTTTCTTTGTCATGCCTTCCATCCAATATTTTCCATAACGTTTCTGTTATATTCTTTCTAATATGCATTGTATCAAACAAATGCACAATTTGTAGCTGCTCATAGTAGGGAAACCTACTAAATTTTTTGAGATAAATTTTCAGTCCCTGTGGAAGCCGACCATTAATGCCTTTATGACCTTCATGAAGCATATAAGTTAAACAAATTAATAACAACAATCATTTTCAATTACAACATGAGTAAACACAACACAGTATAAAAATATAAATTCAAAACATATCATAGATGATAGATAAACAATTTGATCTAATGTATAACCTTGACAATTAATTCTATTATATTCCAACTTCCATAGGCGAGGTGTCATTCTTCGTGGTTTTGATGTAGTCTCTTCTTTCCCATTGAAAATATCTTTTTTAGTAGTTCGATACTTATAATTTCTATGGAGGATGTGCCTATAGTCATCAAACATGTGCTTTATTAAACTTGTTGAATGACAAGATTTCATCTTTGGACAACAAATTGGACATGAAAATTTTTCCTTCGTTTGAAGACCTACAAGATCATATATAATTGGATTAAATATGTCAATTTTTATAATTATATATAATGAATAGATTATTTTAAAAACATGCATGATATTTACTTCATAAAATTAAATATTGTTAAAGTGCAGTCAAATGTTATAACATACCACAAAAATGTGTTAGCCTTAGGGCATCATGAATTTTCCATACAAGCATTGCATGGAATTGAAATTGTCTTTGCCCTATTGGTGTAGAGACGTCATATATAGTAATGTCATTCCATAACTTTAGTAACTCGTCGATAAGAGGCTTGATATATACATTCATATCTTTAAGTTGGTACTTACCTAGTTGAATGAACATAAACATTACATAATTATTATAACCATTTTACTGCAATATATATAAATTAATGTACATGACTATTGAATGAAAAAAATATAAGTCATTATGCAAAAAAAAAAGACAAATGAGATGCTACTACATTAAAGAAAATTGATGTAAACAAATACCTAGAACAATCATTGACAACATTATGTACTCCCTCTTTATTGACATCCATGGAGGAATGTTATTGTTGATAACAAAAACAAGCCACACCGAGTAAATAGATGTCAGCTCTTCAAATGGATTGACACCATCTGCTTCCAATGAAAGTATAAGATTATGAGGTTCTTTAAAGTGTGGCCATTTTTTCTCCATTTCCCTAAATGCATAACCATTCGTAGGAATTCAAATAATTTTATCTCCACTTCTATTCCATGCATGGTAATCCATAAATTGCGCTAAGCTTTCACACCTAAATAATCATTGCATACATGGAATAATGGGAATATAATGAAGAACCTTGTGAGGCACCTTTTTTGTTAGTTGATCTGTTTGATATCTACTAATATGAAATTTTGGGCATTCTGTTGCAAATTCATGTCTTTTATGATATATAACATGATCATTGGGACATGCATCTATTGCTTGATACTCCATTTTGATATCTTTCATAATGCCAAATAAATCTACGTATGAGGTAAAATATTTGATGGTGGTAACAAAAATTCACCAATCAATCTACAATAAAAATAATTTGTTAATATAAAGAATATTAGTGGTACATATTTCATCATTTATTTACTAGTGATGAACTAAAAACAATTAAAATAGATGAAAAAAGATGACATATATGACATACCTTAACATCTGTGAGATTGCTATGTTTGATAAACCATTCATAACCTTCAAGTTCAACATCAACAATACAGTAGAGAGAAGAGTTGTTTGGGAGCCTTCACAAAGGGGCTTGTATGCCTTCTCTAGTACAATTAAATCATGAACATCATCAAAGTCATCTTGATCATCATGATCAACTCTGCCACTAAATGTGTCATGGATCAATGTATTTGTACCATCATCTTCAACTGTGTTTTCTGGCGCATGATCATCTTCTTCCATAGGATCATTAACTTCATCTTCGATATTCAAAAATCCATATTTTTCCGCTTGTAAAACCACATTCTCCAACTGTGATAATCCATATCATGTGCCCTAGGGCACCCCACCTTTATAATAATGATAGACACAAATAAACCATGATCATGATCAAGTGATATATATATATATATAATGTTAAAATGATATAAACATTTACAAATTCAATAAATATAAACACATATAATGAACAACTTACCAATGGATGATAATCATGGCCCCCTTCAACGTGACCATATTGCCTACAATGTTTCTCAACTGTTGTGATTAAAATTTGTCTTTTCTTTAATCCCTTGCAATTATTGCAAGGACAATAACATTTCCCATCACCCTTTCTTTTCAATCTAGCCCACAATATATCAAGTGTCTCTTCATTTTGTTTTGGACTAATATTATATGACATGATTTTTCTTTACCAAGTTTGACTATTTGGATCTTCAAAAAATATCAAACTCAGACTCCAATAATTTTTATTCATAGATAGGTAACAAAATCTAATAATTCTGATATTTTACAACAACAAAAATTTGGCATGCAACCACCCCTGCAAAAGAGAAGATAGTCTGAAGTTAATGACCCCAGAAAACACTTTAAAATGCTAATTCCAAAACTTATTAAATTCTGATTTTACTATGATTTCCAATTGTTAGACTCCTAAAATCACAATATTGAACTTGATCGCAAATTTCCTACAACGATGGAGGTAGCGAGCTAGTAAGAAAAAGTGACACATTCCTAAGGACAAACAAGTCAAAATCATCATTGCTAATGTCAATATGGATTTATCCTTTTAGCTAAAGATGCAATGTGTCACTTCTTATGACGAGCTTATCCCTAGAGCCCTCAACATTGAGAGAGCCTAATTGCACAAGGAAGCACACACTAATAGAATTTGGAAAATAAATGACTAGGTGACTAAAAATTTTAGTCACAACAACTAAAAATGACTAAATTCTACTCATTTTTTGCAACTCGGCTATAAATGAGTAAATAAATTACTAGTTTGGTTGTTGATTAAAAATTATTTAGTCACACAAATAAAAATGACTAAATAGTTAGTCATTTATTTAGTCACAATCCATTTGAATAAATCAGTTAAGGAATCAAGAATATAGCACGCCAAAATACTCTAAAACTTTAATAAGCATACCCTAAAACTTTTGCCAAAATCTTATTTTCAAGTGTAGCCCACCAGAATGGAGTTTTCATTTTAATAAACATACTCTAAAACCTTCGTCAAAACATTATTTTAAAGCATAGACTGCCAAAATAGAGAAGTGTTTCAGTAAAGAATGACAAAGAACGGTGAGGAGATGTGTGTGAAAGAAGGCATAGGATTCATTGTTGCTTATCTCATTCATGCTCTACTCAATGAATCTTACATTGTTCCTGCTACTATTAGTAATATAGGTATTTACTTGACATATATTTGCATAATCTCAAATTCCTTCAAAGGCTTTTGAAGTATCAATGTATCCTATATAGGGTTTAGAATGATTTCTTTTAATTAAAAAAATAAATAAATGATGTATTTCCCTGTAATTAGATAATGTGGAGATCTCCTAAATCTTCCCTAGCACACTATCCTCTTTGGCACTGTATTCATTACTCTAGCTACTAGGGTTTTGTATGTGACATATTTAATATCTTCATGACCGTGGATTTTGAATAGATCTCATTATTTTCTTTTATCCTTTTCATGGTAACCTTTGAGTTCCATAATCCACCTTCAATCTCTTCTACGAATGTTGTCTTAAGCTAGATTGCATAGTATGCATGTAAAACAAGTCCTTCATACCTGCCATTGTTCCAAACCACCACTCACTACCTTGCTTAAAATTTTGCCTCCATAAGCACAATAGCATGTTTTAAAATCATGGTTGTCAGTGATTAACCATTAAGGTCACCACTTTCATCAAGATACAATGAGAATTTTGTCTTCAAACTCAATGCATTATGCAAGATAACATTGTGAAATATTTTTTGTGTATGATTTGATTTTCTTGCACATTTACTGTTTTTCTAACTTCCTTTATGACTATGTATTGCACCCTCAACTGCAATCTCAAACAACTCACTCACTATTACTTGAAGATTCCTTTGATGAGTATCCTTTTATAAAATCAAACTATGCCCTATAGACTTCCTACTTACTACAGGGGACTCATTGTTTCATGGTATTGCAGATCTTAAGATCCTTCATCCTTATTGACACTACTTCATAGTCTAGAAGGTATTATTCACTATTCTCCCATCTTTGATGAGTCTCAAAACACTACTCAAACATGCAATCCACTACCTCCATTATACATTAATGGCTAAGAAGAAACATTGAGCCTATGATTACCATTGTTACTTCATTTGGATAGTCATTCCCTGATTGCATTTTCCTTGTCTAACACTACCTAAAGCATTTGAAAAACCCTTAAGGTCGGCAAGGGGGTAAGGAAACTCACTGCTAAAATCTCCACTTTACTATGCAAGGTTTGAGCTTTATTATCTTGTCACTGCTCAGCCTCTTTTTGACTATCACATCTCAAGTGACTGTCATTCTTCTTACCATAGATTGCATTTACAAATGTCACTAAGCTACATAGTGTGCTTGTTATTGGCTACCATATTTAGATTGCAAGATTTTTTTATTAGCTACAATGTCTCAATCTTTATGGTATTGCAACCTCACTAATCCGTTAGAGTTATTGTTTATGTTTCTATAGAGGCCTAGGGTTTGTACCCTAATCATGTTGTTACCAATGTTTCTGTTGGTATTAAAAAAACAACCTTAAATCTTGGGTCAAAAAATTAGTTGTCTTGACAAGTTTGTGGTATGATCTTGGATTGTATCCTAGAGTGTGTGGGAAGCTTGTGTTTAATCATTAAGGTATGTAAACTGATCAGGGAAATGTATCCTATATAGCATGGGTCTTGCTTTAATACTTTCCATAATGGTTATTAGTAGATCACATTATTATAGTTTGCAATAACCCAATATTGCATTCAAGTATGTAACAAACTTGGTTTTTAGTTTAATCTATACACTTCTAAGTAACATTCATAAGGTTTAGACAATATTGATCACTCTCTAGAATATCCCATTAAACATGGGTTGTGCTTGAATGCACTACATAATTGATATAACACAAGAGGTAATCACTCTTGGATCATGCTATAATTACATTGTAACCTATTAAACTTGAGACAACCTGAATACACCCAATGATGATTGGCACCTACATTATACAACCTAAATTAACTACATTATATGAGTTCCTCCATTTCTATCACAACATAGACACATTAAACTTGGGTAACACATGAATGCATCCTATATTTGTTATACAACAACTATGCCACATGAATAATAGAGTTATGGATCACATAATTACAGTCACAAGAATATATTCCTTCGTTGTGATCTTATGGTGATTCCACACAACAAAATTTGGACATGAAATTCTCAAAACCCTAAACCTCTAAAAATGAGATTTAATGACATGTTGCTTTAAAATATGATTTTCAAACCTAGAACTACAAATCTGACTTCACAATTGAATTCTACAAAAATACAATGAATACCCTCAACTTGGTGATATCTTCTTGAATTTTTTCTAATTTTTCCCAAGAAAATCATCCTTAGTTCTCCACGAACTATCTCAAGTAGAGAAAATTCGCTAGTATAGCAAAACACTTTTGCAATAAATCAACGAACTCACTTTTCTTTATGTCGGCCACAATTTGATTTTTTTCTTATTTTTCATGTTTGTTGAAATTTCGATGAAAGTGCTAGTCAAAATTTTGACGAAGCCCAGGTTCGTCGAAATTTCGACAAACATCGGGGATAAACTTTCAAAAAAATTGAAAATTACACATCAAATTTTACAAGCACCTAACAATACATCAAATTATACATATTTTGTCAGAATATTTTGTCGAATTTTTTAATCAAATGAGTTAGTGAAGAGGATGACAAGGAGGAGTACGAGGAGGAGGAGCCACCCATAAGTGAGAGTGATGAGGCAGTAGCTAGAGATCGATATGAGTGGGGAGATCCCTCTCCCATCTACATGATGAGATCACAAGCAGTGGCTGCAGTAGCAACTAGTACTCACAGTCATGGAGAGGTTAGCATGTCCTCCATGCCCCCTACATAGGATGATGTTGATATTGTTCAGCCTACCAAAGATATAGGTTATTATATTTTATTTTATGCATGTATGTTAGTGCTTATGCTACTTTATATATATATCATGATGATATTTATTGATTGTGTGCTATTTCTATCTTGTAGGAGTGATGAGATACTAGGGAGAGCTCTACCGTCAGGTGGCTATAGAGATAGTGCTTGTATCCATTGATGAGGAGGAGATGGAACCAGATTATGTGCCCCCACTAATCATGGAGGAGGATCTAGAGTCACTTAGACCATTTGTGAGGCCACGTGAAGTGTATGAGAGTGTGAGGAGATGAATCCACCGAGTTGAGACTACAGGAAAATCATCCCAAACTCTAGCAGAGGTGGAGAGACTATGAGCAGAGGTATCATGGCTACCAGCGGAGAGGGAGCAAATAGCAAGGGAGCATCAGTTGGCCCTTGGATGGATACAAGGTTTAGAGTTTGCACTCAAGTTTGGCAGATTGCGGTCATGATCACATATGACCATCACCTGATTTCTTGCTACTAGATCACACAGACTAGAGCTTGATGGATCTAGTTCCCACATACCTTAGTGATATTGTATATTGTGATGAGATGTATAAAAATTTAGATATATATGTATGAGAATTTGATGTTGTATGATTTTTCTTAATCTGTTTGAATGTTAAATGGGAATGTGATTAATTAAATAACCTTGGTAAGATTAGTTAATTAATATCTTCATGATTTAACAAAGTTGATGTGATCTAAGTAAAATTTATTGTAGTTTCCTTTATATACAACATGATGATTAATTATGTTATCCAAATTAAATATATTTAATGATCTAACTTATCAAAACACACAAGAGGAATTTGAATAGTGTGAAACCCAAAGTAATTATGAAAATGAATTAAATAAAATTTAGTGCTCAAGACATATGCATGATTAATTTGTCAAGAACGAAGCAATGTGAAATCATATAGGATATGACCTAATAGCTCTAACAATACTACTTTAAATTATTCATACTAGTCAAAGGGATTAGACATAATATTGACGCAAATGTGTAGCATTGATAGGTTCTTTAAGGGGTGTGTCATCTAGTTTAGTTAACATGTATGCACTAGACCCAAAAAAATTTCAATGATGTAAGGCCCTAACCAATTAGAACTAAATTTGTCACATTCGTTTGGGGAGGTGTTGACATTGCGCTGATTAGTAGATAGAACTAAGTCACCCTTGTGAAATGATCGAGGGATAACATTAAGGTTGTAATGATTATGTTTCCTTTTGTATTAAGCTTGAAGATGTTCAAGAGCAATAATGCATTATTCATTGAGCATTTCAAGCTGATGTATTTGTTGCTTTTCATAGTGTGTATCATCAACAAGTCCTTGAAGATAAATTCTTAGTGTAGGGATTTCTAACTCTAAGGGTATTATTGCTTCACTAACATAGACCAAATTATAAGTTGTGGTCCCTATGGAAGATCGAACACTTGTACGATGAGCCCAAAGAACATAATGTAATTATTTGTGTCAATCCCTATGATTTTTATTAACAGTTTTCTTCAAGATTTGTTCAAGAACTTTATTAGTTGATTCAGCTTGACCATTAGATTGTGGATAATAAGGTGTTAAAAAATGATGTTGGATATTAAAGGTCTCCAAAATTTTCTTCACTTTATTATTCTTAAATGGTGTACCATTATCAGAAACTAATATAGAAGGAAGTACAAAGCAAGCAATAATGTGTTCTAGGATGAAACATCATATTACCTCAACTATTGTAGATCAAAGGGGAATGGCCTCTACCTATTTTTTGGAAAAATCAGTTGTAGTGATGATAAAGGTATGTCCAACAAAAGAAGGAGGTAATTTTTTTCCTATAATATTCAATCCAGAAACCACAAAGGGCCATATCAAAAGTTGAGTTTGAATTTCACTAGCAGAAGAATGATGCAAAATGCTACGTTCTTGAAATTTATGAATTTTTTTAACATAATCAAAGCAATCACCTTCCATGTTGCGCCAATAATACCCAATATGCATAATTTTTTGAACCAATGTTTTCCCTCCAAAATTTCCAACACAAGCACCTTTGTGGGCTTGGTGAAGTGCTAGAGGTATCTTAAATTTATTTAAACATTGAAGTAAGATACCGTTGAACAAACTTCAATATATCACATCGGCGAGGATGACATATTTAGATGCAAGATTTCGTAAATGGTCATGGAGGTTTTTGGTTGTTGAATTGGGAAAGGTACCACTTTTAAAATAGTTGAATATGGCATCATACCATTCACTCGAGTTTTTCTCATTTTTTATTAAAGCGTCTTCCATTTTTTCATTGATTAAAGGTTTCATGATAGGGTGAATAGTGAATGTGAAATTTTGGGAAGGATCTTGTGGGGATATAAGAGAGGCCACACTTGCCATTGCATCTACAAGCTGATTATCTTTTCATTGGATGTTTTCAATGGTAAATGTCTTAAACTACTCTAACAAGTGCATGATAAGATCTTTGTGTTTGGATAATTTTTCATGCTTGGCTTGATATGTTCCATTTATTTGTTTAATTACTAATTGTGAGTCACCAAATATCTTAATATCTTTGACACCCATGATTAAAGCAGCATGTAACCCAACAATTAATGCCTCATATTCATCTGTGTTATTTGTACATATGAAATTTAATCGATATGACAAGGGAATAGGATTTTCTATAGGTGGAATAAAAATAACCCCAACAATAGAGCCTATTCTACACTTAGACCCATCAAAATATAGTTCCCATGTTTTAATTTCTATTGTCAATACACTATCATCAGGAAAAGAGTCATTGCTAGGTAACACTAGAGGAGAAGGAGCGTCAACTAAGTGGTTGGTCAAGGATTGGACTTTGATCACTTTTTCTGAAAAATACTTAAGGTCAAAATCTATCAATAACATTACCCATTTAGCTAGACATCATGATAAGTTCATTTTATTGAAAAGATATTTTAGAGGATCTAATTTTGTCACGACCAGTATTTCAACATTTAATAAATAATGTCACAACTTACTAGTAGTGAATACAAGAGCCAAAAATTCTTTTTCGATTGGTGTGTATCATGTTTCATAATCAATTAAAGTTCAACTAACTAAAATGTAGATTTTAGGACCCAATGGACTCTCTAACTCTTATAGGGTTTTTCACCTAAAAGGAGAGAGATTAGATCCTAAAATGCTTACTCGTTCATTCAAATTAGGATGTATGCAATGTAATATGATGTAAATGAACTAAAATAAATAAAATTGATTGATTAAAATGATCTAGAATGAATGCAAAGATGCAATTTATGCTATGTTTGAAAACATAGTGTGATATACAATCAACTATGAAATATGAAGAAAATGAAAGAAATATGTAGAATAGAAGGTATAGGATCAAATCTGAGTGCACCTAGATGATGTGTGAGCTTTCTAGAATGTCTGGAATGCTAATGAAAATTTCCAATTTTTCACAGTGGGACTCATTCACCAAGTGTGGCGAATTAGTCCTCTGATTGTTGAAAGAGTGTCGAGAGTTGATTTTTGACAGTCAGGAGTTGATTTCTGACAAAATGAAAATTTCTAGATTTCAAGTAGGACTCATTCTCCAGGGGTGTAAAATCATTCCTCCCTAAGATTTCTAAAAATTCAAAGTTCAACACTGCTACTCCAAATCTGGTAATGACTGAATATCAGGTTGTTGGGGTCAATTCTGCAAAAAATAGGGTGAAAGTCACTCAAATTGCTTGAATAGATGATGAATTGATTTGAAGAGCCTAGTTGACTTGAAATCAACTTTTCAACACCTTTAAACATGTCAAATCTGCAAAACAAAGGCTACAAAGACACATGGAAAGGGGGAAAATGTTGGGGGGTTAGTGAATAGGGGTTTGCCTTGGTCAAACCCCACTTTGGTAATCAAACCCAATAGAAATTAATGAAATTCAAAGGAAATGGTAAATTAATAACATGAAAGTATTACAAACTTACCACATCCTTGAATATGCAAAGTTGAAGTGATGTCAATGGCTTCTCCAAAGTGCTTGAAAGTGTTTGAGTTGATGATGCAAGATGCTTGATTGCTTGAAGATTACGTGAATTATGAATGCTTGAATGAATGAGTCAATGGGAGAGATGTAAAATGAGGTTAAAATCAAATATTTATACAAATATTGTGCTTCGTTATCCATTCATACCTCATCACAGGCCAACATGAAGTGAATTTGAGTAAAATCTTAAAATAACTTTTGAGAATTTTTGAATTTAGGGCCTGATATCAATCAGATATGCACCCTTTGTAAAATTTGCAAAAAATAGACTATCTATTGAAACATGGAAACTCTTTTAAGATGTGGGTGATCTATGTGAAAAGAGAATCTCTAGAGTGAGTTGGTTCTCCGAAAGATGAATCCTACTCTAAGAATTTTCTAGGAAAAGGGGGAAGGATAACTAAAAATATCACTTAAATCTAACTAATATTTCACTAGAAGTTATGAGATTCAAGGAATAACACCCACAACAACTTTCCTATTATAATAACTCTCACAATCTCGCTGGCACATACCTCCATCATTAATTTGTATGAAAATTCCTAGACGAAATACAACATACAACTTGAAACTATGCAATTCTGAAACACAACTTACAACAGCAAGACATAAAAGGATTCTGATTTAAATCACAGGGACATCAAATTTCTATTATAAAATGAGACAAAAAATGAGGAGAATTTTGCTGCTTTATTAAAATTGAAAGAGTGTTTTTGCCAAAATTTGAGTACAAAATGCTTACAAAACTCTCTGCATGCACAAGAGAGAAAGAAGCAATGATCCGAATTGAGAAGAAGAAGAAAATATAAGTTTTCTTCAAGATATAACCCTCCAAAACCCTAATCCGAGCTCAAGAAGAAAAGCTCCATAAAAGGTATCAAAACTGCCCAATAAGCTTTCACAAAAGTGGAAAAAAACTCACTTTTTGCATGCATATGCTGTTCAACCTCTAAAAATAGGTTGAATATGCTTTTAAAACACAAAAAACAACTTCTCTCTCTATCCAAAAATTCAAATCCGACCAAGGAAAAAAAGTAAGAAATATGCTAAAAATAGCAAAGAATAAAGCGATGTATAAGATATCACTTTAATCCTGCTTTACATGATTTGCAAATTTTATATTCTCTCAATCTGACCTATTTTTGTAATGAAAGATTTTATAAAATCTTTTACAAAAAATTACAACTTATATCTCCATTTACAATGCTTTATTTTTCAAAAAAAAAACATAAAACATAGGAGTATCTCCTTTCAATCACTTATTTCTCCAATCAATAATTGATTTCTCAAAAATCCTAAAATAAATGAAGAATATCTCTTAGCATATCCCCTAAGTGATTTCTCTAAAATCAATTCGAAAATGAGATAAACCCTAAGTCATACGTGAAAACATTGCCAATCTTTTATTGATTTTCTCAAAAAGTCAATTAAAATCATAGATTCCAATCTTTGTCCATTTTACTAAGGCATAATTAAATCTCAAATATCTATAGTCTATAGCCCCACTCATAATGTCAAAAATCTAATCACACAAACTTAAGGCTTGGGAAAATATCCTCACCATCCTCACAAGGCTTCGACCTAGACATATGAAATCAGCCACAAGTTGCACTTAATCTTAGATCATTTGATTTTTAATGTGAAATACATAAGCCCCAAGTTAAATTAGGGTTGGGAAACCCTAATGAACAAAACCACAAAATTCCACTTATTTTTCTTCATTTGGACTTGACAATATTTCCTCTACTATGAAGATGGTCGCCACCATGAGAGCTTAGGGTTTCAGCTGGAAACCTCCATTTGAGCCTCCATTCGTTAAGTCTTTTACATGTTTAGCGTCCAGAACTCAGGGTAAGCTTATTTCAAACATTATTGTGGCTTTTCCATTATGTTTTTGAAAGGAAAGAATGGCCATAAGGCTGTGGCTATACATGTTTTTCTGATGTATTTTATTTCATGTGCTTGTTGTTTCTGTCCTTGGTATCCACTATGACAGCTCGACTCTTTGTCTCTTACTTTGTGAGCTCGGTTGCGGCTTATCTGCTCTCCTACGGGCATGAAATGATAAACCTTTCGCCTTCCTTTTTATTTCTTTCAATTTATGACAAAGCTCACAAGCTTGAAAATGTGATAGTTCATGGCCACCATGTTCTCATTGGGCATTTGGGAATTCTGTAGGTTCGACCCACCAAAGGATTTCCTTTTCTTTGTATTGTGAAACAAAAAAAATGATATGGGAATTTTTTATTTTGAAGAAAATGTACGTATCTTGTGATTTCTCTTACAGAGCTTAACCCACCATGACTTCCTTTTGCTTTCTATTGTTTCTCATAAAAATCCTGACATGGGTGTCATTGAAAGTTGTAATACTTGTCTCTAAATTTGAAACCCCAATGTGGGTATTCAAAATTTTGAAGAAATCTATGTTTTATTCATGTATTTTTTGTTATGGAGCACAACCAATGATGCCATTGTATAAATCCTATTTTTGGCAAAACCCCACTTGGGTATATGATATGTTAAAGAAAACACACTTCTTTTACCCCTTTGTTGAGAACCTCACATGGATATGCTGAAAATAGTGAGAAATATGTACATTTTGAATTAAAATTCCCATATGGGCTTCTACATTTCAAATATACTATTCTTTTTCCAAAACCCAATGTGGGTATTATGAAAAATGAAAGAAAACTGCATTTTGTTAGAAATCCTTTCATTTCTGAGAATCAACATATAAAATTCTGCTCCATTCTCTTTGTAATTTATTGCTTTTCCTTTAATTGTATGGTAGCTTGGCCTTGCAGATTCTAGTTTTCTTCCTTAACATGAGAAGAAATAATAGGGATCCTATTTTTTCAAAACTCTATATTTTAAAACAACATATTGAGCACATTCCTTTACTCAGTTACCATCTTTCACACAAGAATTCTTGACTCACTCCTACAGATTGCTCACCTGCCTTAGCCTCTTGTACATTAATGTGATTTTCATGTCATTTTATATCGCTTCAACTTGTATCTATAAAGCTCTTTCAATTTTTGTCATTCTCTACTCATGCTAGAAACAATATTTTCACATTGTAATTCTTGTGCAATCTATCTATACTTGTTTTCCTGATACTTGTCAATTATTCTTTGAAAATATAATTTGAATATCAGAATAAGCCTCCAAAATAGTGTATCTTTTGATTGTCTCCTTCTGCTAAACAGTGATGCATAACTCTACTTAAAGCAACATTTGCACTTTCAACCATAATGAAACTGGTTGTTTTATTGAATCATTCACTTTCCTTTATCAAATATAGCAGTCACTGTATTGATCTTGTCACCTTATTCTAATGGGAAATTGAGAATCTTCACATGTCTCCATGCTTGACTATCCTTTCATATTCTTGGTCTTCAACCTGACACTCTTCATGCATTTTTATGCTCCATTGTTTAAAAATTCTTTATGCCCTACTCTCATCTGAAATGAAAATCTGTAACATTTCTTTTCATTGAGGCATTATGTATGCCTATTCCCTATCTTTGATTGTGAGATAGAGCATTTTTTTAGTAACATGAAACAAGATGCATAATAACACCCATGGTAGAAAATGCAAACTATTAAGCAATACCTGTGATTTAAATCATGAAAATGATGTACTCAATTGAATTGATTAAGCTCATTTAAACCTACTGTTCACCTGTATATTTTAGGATGAATACACATGATTGTTATGAGTGAACAGTTGGTTTGATGGCTTTGAAAGATGAACTCCCCTTTACTCTTTCACTTGTATAGTACTTCACTACTTAGCCCCTCCTGTAACGAATGTGGGGCAGCATGCCGAGCTCTACCCTTGTGGGAGCTCATTTTTCTCCACATGCTTAGTCTTCCAATGATAATCAGCTTCATGATTTTCCCTAAACCTGCACAAAGAAACAAACGATGTTAGCATAAAACAATAGGGTATGTGCAGGATCATGATGGGCCAAAAAGTGGCGATATGATGGGTTTTTGTAGGGTATGTGGCTAATGAATTTTTTTTAACCCAAAATTAATGAAACAAAAAGGGTTTTGAAAGGAGATTATCAGCTTTCCACCAATATAAATTATGCTTTACTTTGAATTTAATAAATAACTATTGATGCAGGAGCATCCAATGGTGTACGAGCAATCTTACATCACCCAAAAATAGTTAAATTTCAATTTTCTCAGTTTTTAATTTTTTTACATTTTTGGATACCCTTTTTGTCATAATGAAATTCCCCATTTACAGTTTTTATTTTCTATTCCTAGGTTGAAAGATATTGCAGTTTTAGTTTCCCAGATTTGCACCTAAAATCTTCCAAGTTAGATTTGAGGCACTTAGAGTTCGAAACTTGCCAAAATTTGTATAGCAAATTTCAAACATGTTATTGACTTCAAGACCTTTCCAACGGTTCAAACGGTTCGCGAATCAGAGTCTCAGATCAAAAGTTATGGCCTCGGGAAGTTGGCGCACTTTCTAGAAGATACAATTGCAAATGTTCTTTTGAAATTTGAACTTCAAGTTGTAATTTTCGGTGCCAAACCGCCTAAACTCAAATTTGAATATTTTTTTGGCTCCAAACTAAAAAGGAGCTCTATTTATGGGCGGGTTTCTAATTTTGGGGTAGCTTTTCGGGGACAAACTCGCATATTGCAAAAATGGTTATTCTATAGCTTTCTATAACTTGCATGTGTTGTAGAACTTGGGGATTTGAGATTCTATGCATGTAAGAAGCTCCATTTTCTGAATAATAAAATTATTGTCTTGTTTGTGGGTTATTTTCTAAGTCTCGGGCTACGCCCTCATCAAGTGGTATCAGAGCTGGGTTTTCTTGAGCGTGTGGACAGATCACCGATCATGAGGTAGTTCGCACTAGGACCGTTGTTGTGGGTCGAGGTCAAGAAAGATGCCTCCAAGAGTGATGCCTGGTAGGCATGGTGGTGCCAGAGGTGGTCAAGGTGGCAAAAATGCTGGTGGAAGAGATGCACTGGCAGCCCTCCAAAGACAGATTGATGCGTTACAAGAGCAGTTGAGAAGAGGGTTAAACCCGAGGGAGGAAAGTGAGGATGAAGGAGAGGAAGAAGGCTCAGATGTAGAAGAGGAAGAAGAAGCAATTGATCAAGACCAAATGCAGCTAATAAGGGCCATTTCAAAGATCGGGAAAAGACCTAGAACAAAAGTCCGCAGTTATTCTGGAAGTCTGAACTCGGAAGAGTTGATCGACTGGATCAACAAGCTAGAAGGATATTTTGAGTATGAGGAAATAGAGGACCCAGATCGGGTTAAG
>VDFB02047230.1:445825791-445999398 GCA_007258455.2 Sequoia sempervirens | reverse complement strand
AAAAGAAAATATACATCACATCAAGACATGAGTTATCTAATTATATCTAAAATATTATAAATATTATCATTTTATTGTGGTTGGGTGAGGTCAAACAGACACCTACTTCTTATTTTTTCCCTGAAATTTAAGTACTACTGCATTGAAATTTCAAATTTTCACCAAATAGATTTTTTTTTTTACAAAATAAACCTGGTAGTTTAGAAACTACATTCAATTTTCTAAAAATTCTATTATTACATATTTTTGAAATAATATAGATAACTTATTCAAATTTTTACATCAAGTTGCCTAACTCTTGTTCTTTTGAATGTTTGCCACTTAAGGGCCTAATTTTTCCATGATGATCTTGCACATACCCAATATATGATGATGTTGACATCTCTCTTTTACCTCATGTTTCTACACTTTTCTTGATTTTTTTAGTGTATGATTAGTAGCATACTACATTATCATTGATGGTTCATGTAGGTATATTCATAGTCAGAGCTCTAACATCTCTCTTTTCCTTCCTACAGGTCAATGGAGATCGAAGAAGACAAATGGTGCACCACTTTTGTGTCAATCATCAACATAGGTAATGATGATTCTATCTATAATTATGTGACATTTCTTTTTATGCATCTTCCATAGTGTAGTGTGATGCTTATGATGCACTATAACAATTACATCCATGGCTTGTGTGGATATTCAATTTCAATCTTCTGCTTTTCATTTTGAAAAGAAAATGCATTTATGATGCAATGTTGTATTATCATTTGAATGTATCATCATTTGAAATGTTGTATATATAAAAAGAATCATGAAATAAAAGAAAGAAATTTAAATTATTTATTGTTGAATGCTCAATCTTGTACTCCATTTGATTGTGAAACACTGAAAAGCAATTTCTCAAAACTTACTTTCCTCATTTCAATGCATATCTGTCACTTATAAAATGATAAATAAGATGCAATCAACACTTAGCATATGCAAAAATAACTATATTTTCCACTTTTAAATATAATAGTATCTAGTTGGCTCCACCAATTAAGCTGTAGTGAAAAACTGATAACATTTTTTAGAATAAGGTGACAAGATCAATACAGTGACTACTATATTTGGTAAAGGAAAGTGAATGATTCAATAAAATAACTAGTTTCATTATGGCTGAAAGTGCAAATGTTGCTTTACGTAGAGTTATGCATCACTGTTTAGCAGTTCTAAGGAGATAATCAAAAGATACACTATTTTGGAGGCTTATTCTGATATTCAAAGTATATTTTCAAAGAATAATTGACAAGTATCAAGCAAACAAGTATAGATAGATTGCACAAGAATTACAATGTGAAAAGATTGTTTCCAGCATGAGCAGAGAATGACAAAATTTGAAGGAACTTCACAGATACAAGCTGAAGTGATATAAAATGACATGAAAATCGCATTAATGTACAAGAGGCTAAGGTAGGTGAGAAATTTGTAGGAGTGAGTCAAGAATTCTTATGTGAAAGATGGTAACTGAGTAAAGGAATATGCTCAATATGTTGTTTTAAAATACAGAGTTTTGAAAAAATAGGATCGATGTTATTTATTCTCATGTGAAGGTAGAAAACTAGAATCTACAAGGCCAACCTACCATGCAATTAAAGGAAAATCAATAAATTATTATAAAGAGAATGGAGCAAAATTTTATTTGTTGATTCTCATAAATGAAAGGATCTCTAACAAAAATGCAGTTTTCTTTCATTTTTTAGAATACCCACATTGGGTTTTGACAAAAGTGCAATATATTTGAAATGCAGGAAGCCCATATGGGAATTTTAATTCAAAATGTACAAATTTCTCACTATTTTCAGCATATCCATGTGAGGTTCTCAACAAAGGGGTAAAAGAAGTGTGTTTTCCTTAACATATCATATACCTACATGGGGTTTTGCCAAAAATAGGATTTATATAGTGTCATCACTGGTCATGCTCCATAACAGAAAATACAGGAATAAAACATAGATTTCTTCAAAATTATGAATACCCACATCGGGGTTTCAAATTTAGAGACAAGTATTACAACTTTCAGTGACACCCATGTTAGGGTTTTTATGAGAAACAATAGAAAGCAAAATGAAGTCATGGTGGGTCGAGCTCCATAATTGAAATCACAAGATAGGTACATTTTCTTCAAAATAACAAATGGCCATATCGGTTTTTTTTGTTTCACAATACAAAGATAAGGAAATCCTTTGGTGGGTTGAACCTATAGAATTCCCAAATGCCCAGTGAGAACATGGTGGCCGTGGCCTATCACATTTTCAAGCTTGTGAGCTTTTTCAAAAATTGAAAGAAATGAAAAGGAAGGAGAAAGGGTTACCATTTCATGCCCATAGGAGAGCACATAAGCTATGGTCGAGCTCACAAAGCAAGAGACAAAGAGTCGAGCTCTCATAGTGGATACCAAGGATAGAAACAACAACAAGCACAAGAAATAAAATACATCAGAAAAACATGTACAATCGTGGCCTTATAGCCATTCTTTCCTTTCAAAAACATAGTGGAAAAGCCACAATAATGTCTGAAATAAGCTTACCCTAAGTTCTGGAGGTTGAACATGCAAAAGACTAAATGAATGGAGGCTCAAATGAAGGTTTCTAGCTGAAACCCTAAGCTCTCATAGTGGTGACGCTCTTCATAGTAGAGGAAAGACTTGTTAGGTCCAAATGAAGCAAACTAAGTGGAATGTTGTGGTTTTGTTCATTAGGGTTTCCCAACCCTAATTCGACTTGGGGCTTATGTATTTCACATTAAAAATCAAATGATCTAAGATTAAGTGCAACATGTGGCCAATTTCATATGTCTAGGTTGAAGCCTTGTGGGGATGGTGAAGATATTTTCCCAATCTTTAAGTTTGTGTGATTAAATTTTTGACAATATGAGAGGGGCTATAGACTATAGAGATTTGAGATTTAACTATGCCTTAGTAAAATGGACAAATATTGGAATCTATGATTTTAATTGATTTTGTGAGAGAATCAATAAAAGATTGTAAATGTTTTCACCTATGACTTAGGGTTTATCTCATTTTCTAATTGATTTTAGAGAAATCAATTAGGGGATATGAAAAGAGATATTCTTCATTTATTTTATGATTTTTGAGAAATCAATTATTGATTGGAGAAATAAGTGATTGAAAGGAGATACTCCTATGTTTTATGATTTTTTTTTTTAAATCAAGCATTGTAAATGGAGGTATAAGTTGTAGTTTTTTGCAAAAGATTTTCAAAAATATTTAGTTGCAAAAATAGGTCAGATAGAGAATATAAAATTTGTAGATCATGTAAAGCAGGATTAAAGTGATATCTTATAAATCGCTTTATTCTTTGCTATTTTTAGCAGATTTCTTGCTTTTCTTCCTTGGTCGGATTTGAATTTTTGGATAGAGAGAGAATTTTTTTTACTTTAAAAGAAAATTTAGCCTATTTTTAGAGGTTGGACAACATAGGCATGCAAAAAGTGAGTTTTTCTCCACTTTTGTGAAAGCTTATTGGGCAGTTTTGATACCTTTTCTGGAGCTTTTCTTCTTGAGCTCATATTAGGGTTTTGGAGGGTTATATCTTGAAGAAAACTTAGTTTTTCTTCTTCTTAGTTTATATCAGTGCTTCTTTCTCTCTTGTGCATGCAGAGAGTTTTGTAAGAATTTTGTACTCAGATTTTGGAAAAAACACTCTTTCAGTTTTAATAAAGCAGTAGAATTCTCCTTCTCATTTTTTGTCTCATTTTATAATAGCAATTTGATGTCCTTGTGATTCAAATCAGAATCCTTTTATGTCTTGCTGTTGTAATTTTTGTTTTACAATTGCATAGTTTTAGGTTGTATGTTGTATTTCCTCTAGGAATCTTCATACAAATTACTGATGGAAGTATGTGCCAGTGAGATTGTGAGAGTTATTTTGATAGGAAAGTTGTTGTGGGTGTCAGTGCTTAAATCTCATAACTTCTAGTGAAATATTACTTAGATTTAAGTTTTAATTGCACTTATCCTTCCCCCTTTTCTCATAAAGTTAGGATTCATCTTTCGGAGAACCAGCTCACTTTGGAGATTCTATTTTCGCATAGATCACCCACATCTAAAAAGAGCTTCCATGTTTCAATAGACAGCCTGATTTTTACAAATCTGACAAAGGGTGGATATCTGATTGATAATAGGGCTAAGGGGGACTCATTCACCACCCTTGGCAAATGAGTCCCACCTGGGACCCACAGCCAAGTGTCAGAAATAAAGTGGTGTTTAATGTTGTTTTTCAGGATAGGACCCAAAAATACACTTAATATAAGCATATGAGAGAATAAAAATACAAAATAAAGCATGCTAGAAGGGTGTAAATGGTGAAAGTATTCCTAGAAAAGCATGAAATATTATTACAAGACTTTACAACACCTCAAAATAAGACTTGTTGATGAGTGAAAATGTGATCTTTAGGTGAATTGTGTTAAATAGAGTATAGAAGAATGTAAAAATTCCTTACAACACTTCGCAACACCTTCAAAAGATGTCATTCTTTGAATTTTAGCACCAAAATAAGCATGTTCAAGCCAAGATACATCATAAAATTAAATCAACATAGTTCCAACACTATGAAATAAGACCTAAAAGACCATGAAAATGGGAAGGGTCCATTTTTAGATAGTACACTAACATAAAAGACCGCTTTCATTAAGCGAAAGCAAGGAAGGCCTAGCCATGAACGTAATTGGCTGGATTGTGGAATAATAGAAAATGTTACCTCCAAAGTATTAGGCCCTATATTTAAAGGAAACATGATCGATCCAATTGTAGGGCATGCAAAACCATGATGCTGTTTAATCCATGCAGTCAGTGGATTATAGTTATCTTGATATAGATCATGTAATACTATAAATTCTTATGTGATCACATTCTCCAAGCTAGGTAAAGAGGACCATCAGGAAGATTTTTTAGTATGTTTTTAGTAGAAAAAGTAATATCAAGAGATTGAATAGTTTTTCCCTTGCGAGGGAGAACATATATCATGGCAACAAGTTTATCCATAAGACTTCAGCTTGGGGCATAGGACGAGATGTCTTAGGTGGTTTGTTGTGTGTATCAATAGTCATTACATCAGGCTTTGAAGGTTCACTAGCCTTGAAGAATGAGGTAGTGTGTTTAGGCATAGGGTTGGTGAAGATTTGGAGATTTTGGTTAGGGGGTGCAGCAGACTTATTGGCTTGATCATTAACACCCATAATGGTCAATTCACCCGAATCAATGAGGTCTTGAACTAGATGTTTAAGATGCATACAATTTCTAGTGTTGTGGCCATTTTGATGATGAAAATGACAATAAGAATTTGGCTTGAAGATAGGAGGTAGGGGTTGATTAGGATCAAGTGGTAGAACAGGTGGTAAGGTAAGCATGTTTTTTTGGATGAGTTGGTTCATTGTCTGGTGGAGTGTGTCAGGTAAAGGGGTGAAATTTCTATTTGGATCACCATAATGATAAGGCACAACTATCTTAGAGGCGGCCATTGAATTTTGAACTTGTGAAGCTGGTTGTGGTTGGGGTGGAGGAGGTGAACTAAATTGTAAGAAACGTCAGTTAGGTTTGCAAAAAATTTGTGTGTTGTTTAAGTGTTGATTGTTATTTTTAGTTTTGTCAATTCGGCTAGAAGTGGATTTTGATTCACGACTTGAATTTTTTTTTGATACTCACATAAGGTTGTACAAAAATGCATGAATGAAGGGAATTTAATCACAATAAGCTTATCTTGAAGGTTAGTGTGCAAATTATCAATAAACATATTCTACATATGTGCATATGGAATTTGGACATCAACTTGAGCATATAAGGACTGGTAACAAGAGATGAAATCAGTTACATTTTTGTCATTGTTTTGTCTACATCACATAAGGTTAGCCATTGTCTTTTTAGGTGTCATGTGCATTTGAAAGTGATTAATGAAAGCTTGGATGGAATGTTAGGCAAGTAGGAAAACCGTTCTAAGGAATTATCTTTCAAGGTCCTTGGAAAGAGTTTTGCTAAAATTTTATTTTCAAGGAAAAAGTCACAATAAAAGGTAGTAAAAGCATTCACATGGTTGATAGGATCTCCTTTTCCTCCATATTTCTCAAATCTCGGCATTTCTATCCCTTGTGGCATTGGGGTACATAATATTTCTAATGATAAAGGGCTGCTATGAACAAGATATGTGGATGAAGTAGTTTGAGTTTGACTAATGGTGGCAAGTTGGTGTTGTATGGATGAAATGGTGTTAAGTAGTTGTGTCATAAAGGGATCAAGATAATGGGGTTGAGGTGGAAGGGAAAATGGTGATGGAGTGTAGGTGATGTTAGGAGAAGTGGAAGGAATAGTGAGGGGTGTGAAAATGGTGGAAGGAGGTTGCGATCCCACAAAAGAAGTAGGAATGCTAGTGGAAATCGAGAAAGAAGTAGTGACATAATTAGATTGATGTAAATTTGTATGGACCTGCGGGTTGGTATAAGTTGGAATGGAAGCTATATTTGTAGGAGGAACTTGATATGTTCGTTGGGTGGCAAGAATGTTTGTTGATGGAGTACTGGAAGAGGCATGTTTATTGTAAATCTCAGCTTTTTTTTTAGAAATTGCAAGCCATCATCACTTTCAATTAAGTGATGAAGGTTCTCAATAGCAGGTATAACATTGGTGGAAATATTTTAAGTGACAAGTCTTTTTGTAAATGTGCAAAGTCTTCATGAATGTTAATAACCTTTTCTTGTGGGAGAGACTTGTTTTGTTTGTCAACATGCATAGGATGGAAAGGGGAAGGCATGGACGTGGTATTGTCAGGGCCTAATGCACCATTCTCCATACCAAGAGGAGGATCTCATGAGATCCCAAGGTCCACAACAAAAGTACTATCATGGGATGCCATGAGTCTAGAACTTCTTCTCACTAAAGAATTATCAATAGGGAACCAAACACTCATGCAAGTACCAAAAAGGAAGGGTGGAGGGAAATGCAAGCTATTCTAAGAATGCAAATAAAATAAGATATGTTAACTGCAACAGAGTTATGAATACAAGAAACAAAAATGCTAAAAATAATGCTAAAAATAATGCAAAATTAATGTCTAAAATATGCAGAGGGACTAATTCGCCATAGGTAGTGAATGAGCCCCAGGAGGAATTTTTTTTTGTATTTTTCATAATTTTAAGGATGAATTAAATACTTTTCAGAATGTAAAGATAGGCACAAAATGCAGAATTTTAGTTTTTTCAAGGAATTTGAATGTAAGAATGAAAACTAAATGAGTATTTCACTAATGCAAAAGGAAAGATCCTAGGATGCAATAACCAATCCAATTTCCTAATTGAATGTTAATGCAAATTTAACTAGGATGCAAGATATCAATGCAATTAGAAGTTTTAGAATGTTCAAGAGTCAGGTTCACCAAAATGAAATGTATATTTTAGAACCCAATGGACTCTCTAACTCTTATAGGGTTTTTCACCCAAAAGGAAAGAGATCAGATCCTAAAATGCTTATGTGACATTCAAATTAGGATGTATGCAATGTAATATGATGTAAATGAACTAAAATAAATGCAATTGATTGATTAAAATGATCTAGAATGAATGCAAAGATGCAATTTATGCTATGTTTGAAAACATAGTGTGATATGCAAACAACTATGAAATATGAAGAAATTGAAAGAAATATGCAGAAAAAATGGTATAGGGTCAAATCTGAGTGCACCTGGATGATGTGTGAGCTTTCTAGAATGTCTGGAATGCTAATGAAAAATTTTGATTTTTCACTGTGGGACTCATTCGCCAAGGTTGGTGAATCATTCCTTTGACTATTGAAAAAGTGTCGAGAGCTAATTTATGACAACTGGGAGTTAATTTATGACAAAATGAAAATTTCTAGATTTTGAGTGGGACTCATTCACCAAGGGTGGTGAATTAGTCCTCCCCAAGAATTCTGAAAAGTCAAAGGTCAACACTACTACTCCAAATCTGGTAATGACTAAATATCAAGTTGTCAAGGTCAATTCTTTAGAAAATGAACTAAAAGTCACTCAAATTGCTTGAATAGATGATGAATTTATTTGAAGAGCCTAGTTGACTTGAAATCCACTTTTCAACACCTTTAAACATGTCAAATCTGCAAAACAAAGGCTACAAAGACACATGGAAAGGGGAAAAATGTTGGGGGGTTAGTGAATAGGGGTTTGCCTTGGTCAAACCCCACTTTAGTAATCAAACACAATAGAAATTAATGAAATTAAAAGGAAATGATAAATGAATAACATGAAAGTATTACAAACTTACCGCATCCTTGAATATGCAAAGTTGAAGTGATGTCAATGACTTCTCCAAAGTGCTTGAAAGTGCTTGAGTTGATGATGCAAGATGCTTGATTGCTTGAAGATTACTTGAATTATGAATGCTTGAATGAATGATTCAATGGGAGAGACGTAAAATGAGGTTAAAATCACATATTTATACAAATATTGTGCTTCACTATCCATTCATACCTCATGACAGGATGACATAAAGTGAATTTGAGAACTTTTGAAAAAAATTAAATTTAGGGCCAAGGGGGACTCATTCACCACCCTTGGAAAATGAGTCCCACCTAGGATCCACAACCAAGTGTCATAAATAAAGTTGTGTTTAATGTTGTTCGTTAGGATAGGACACAAAAATACACTTAGTATAAGCATATGAGGGCATAAAAAGATAAAATAAAGCATGAGAAGGGTGTAAATAGTGAAAGTGTGCCTAGAAAAGCATGAAATCTTGTTACAAGACTTTTAAACACTTCAAAATAGGACTTGTTGATGAGTGAAAAGGTGATCTTTAGGTGAATTGCATTAAATAGAGTCTAGAAGAATGTAGAAATGTCTTACAACACTTCAGAACACCTTCACAAGATGTCGTTCTTTGAAGTTTAGCACCAAAATAAGCATGTTCAAGCCAAGATACATCATAAAATTAAAGCAACATAGTTCCAACACTATGAAACAAGACCTAAAAGACCATGAAAATGGGAAGGGTCCATTTTTTGATGGTACACTAACATAGCCAACAATGATGCAAGAGCATGGACTGATGTGTCTATGTAAAAGATGAATGGTTTGTTTGACATAGTGGGTTGTAGAACAAGTGGAGTTTCAAGGTATTCCTTCAAAATATCAAAGGAATATTTACAATCCTCATTACAATCAAAATGTACATCCTTATTGAGGAGATTTTTGAAAGGTAATGTTCTATTAGCTAAGGAGGCACCAAAATGATGGATGGCTTGAATTCTTCCTTGTAATGTGCACAATTGAGAAATGTTTCTAGGATGTGGCATGTTTATTATAGCATCAATTTTATTTGTGTCTACCTCAATGCATCTATGAGATATGATAAAAAAACCTTAAAAAATTTCCACTATCTACTCGAAAGACACTTTTTCGGACTGAGTCTCATGTTTTACACATTGCTTCAAAGATCTATCGAAGGACATTCACATTGTCTTCTCTTGTTAGGGATTTGGCAAGGATGTCATCAACATAATCTTCCAAGATTTTATATATGTAATCATGGAATATCAATTCCATTGCTCTTTGATAAGTTTTTCCTACATTCTTTAATCCAAAAGGCATCATAACCCAACAAAACATTCTCCAAATAGTTGTGAATGTTGTCTTGTATTGATCTTGTGGGTTTATGAAGATTTGATTATAACCAAAAAATTTGTCCATAACTGACAACAAAGCATGTCCAACTATTGAATCCACAATCATGTCTATATTAGGAAGAGGAAATTCATCTTTTAAGGATGCTTTATTCAAGTTACAAAAGTCCATGCATATCCTAATATGATTATCATGTTTAGAAACTGCGACAATGTTTGAGATCCAAGGAAAATAATCAATGGGTTGAATGAAACATATGTCGAGGATTTTTTCAAGTTCTCCTTCAACATGGAAGGCTATCTTAGGGTTCATTTTGTGTATCTTATGTCTAACAGGCTTAACATTTTTAGCAAGAACAATGTTATGTGTGATCATCTTTAGGTCTATTACTTGTATATTTGAATATCTCCAAGTGAAAATTTTAGGAAATCATGAAGCAAAGTTGTAGTCCTCTTGTTCTTCATCATCAAGGCACTTCCCAATCTTAATAACCTTTTATTTATCATCTTTGTCAATTGGTATATTAATTGTATCTCCTAAGGGGAGTGTGTTAGACTTAGGAAATTCAGGAGCATATGGTTTCATGCTCATGTTTGTCTCATTAGTATCAACATTTATTTGCTTGGTACTTATCGTAGCATGAGTAACTTTTCTCCCAGAAGAATATGGGTTATCAAAATCTCTTGAAAATTGTTTCGAGACTTCATCACTTTCAATGTACTCCTATGATGGTGGGGAATCCATATTAAGGAATTTAGGATGTTTTAGTGTAAGATTTATTCTTGGTTTACATGTGATGGTGTTGATATTGAGTGATGGGCATTGAGTTGATTTTGTTATCTTAGAAAAATAATACCTCAAACTAGTCTTTGTCTCTTGTGTATTAGGTTCTATAGGGACACGAATTCCTTATTCATTCTTTCCACATACTTTACCATTATATCCCAATTTTTTCACAAGCTCATAGCCCCATCCATAAATTCTTTCCATTTCCTTCGGATCAAATGTTTCTTTATAATCCATCTTATCAAAATTCATTGTGTAGGTCATGGATATATGTTTCATTCTAGAGTGTTGTACCGGATTCTTGGAAATTTTTATTATAGTGGTATTATCACACATAATTGAGATCGGTTCATCAAATGATATGCCAATGTCCCTTAGTGTTTGTTATATCCACAATACCTGAGTGTGACATGAGTATGTTGCAATGTATTTAGCTTTAACAATAGATAATGATACATAATCTAGTTTCTTACTTGACCAAGAAACCAATTAGAAGCCAAGGAAATAAGCTCCACCACTTTTTCTCTACCTATTGTCAACACACCTAGCCCAATCAACATTAGTATAAGCTATCAAAGTGAAATCTGAGTCATTTGGATACTAGAACCCCATATCTTTTGTACCCTTCAGATATCAAAAGATTCTTTTTATTGCAACAACATGTTATTCCTTTGGTTCTTGTTGAAATCTAGGTTCTAAACAACAACATACATAATGTCTAATCTAGTAGCAGCCAAATATAACAATCCTCCAATCATTGACATGTATATACTTGCAGCAGCTTTAGGTGAATCATCTTCTTTTGTCAACTTGCATTTGGTAACAATAGGTGTACAAAATGGTTTGGATTTTTCCAACCCAAACTTCTTCAATAATTCTTTGGTATACTTGGATTGAGAGATTAAAATTCCTTTGTTGTTATGATTTCCTTATAGTCCAAGGAAGAAATTTAACTCACCTATAATATACATTTTGAATTCCTCTTGCATTTCATCTACAAAATTTTTGTCCATATCATCACTTCCTCCATATCATCTATATAAAATTGAATGTACTTTCTAAACTACTAGGTTTTTTTTTTTATTTAAATCTATTTGGTGAAAATTTGAAATTTCAATGCAGTAGTACTTAAATTTCAGGGAAAAAATAAGTAGGTGTTTGTCTGACCAACCAACCACAATAAAATGATAATATTTTTTTTAATAATATTTTAGAAATAAGTAGAGGACTCATGTCCCGATGTGATGCATATTTTTTTATAATTTTTTCCAATCAAATAATTAATTATGAATTTTTATTACAACTTTTAAAAAATAAAAACTCATTATGTCTAACCATCTTAACTTGGTCAAAACTTCATGAAATTCAATTTTTATTTTTTTAATCCTATAGTATGTGAAGCATAGAATGTGACACATGTTTTCGATTCAAAAAAAGTGATACCGTTTGAAAGCTATAGATGTTTTTCAATCATTCTATCAATTAGGACTTTAGTCGTAATTTGAATAGAAAAGGAATAATAATTAATTATTAAATTCAAAGTAAACCATAATTTATATTGGTGGAATATTGAGATTCTCCTTTAAAAACCCTTTTTGTTTCATCAATTTTGGGTAAAAAAAAAGTCATCAGCCACATACCCATCATATTGCCACTTTTTGTCCCATCATGATCCTGCACATACCCTCAACATAAACAACAACAATCAATGTTTGATCTGAGTAAATTTTGTAGTATAAATTACAATCAGAAGATCCCTTCTAAAATCCTTGTCCAATCATATACTTATTTAATCTACCATACTAGGTTCTAGGTGCCTACTTCAATCCGTATAAAGCTTTCTTCAACATCCAAACAACATCTGGGTCACTTCTGGAATTAAATCCCTTTGATTTCTCAATGTAGACTTCTTCCTTTAGTTCTCTATTCAAGAATGCATATTTTACATCCATTTGATAGACTTTGAAATCCTTAAAAGTTGCAAAAGCCAAGAACATCCGGGTAACAGGGGCATATGTCTCTTCAAAATCAATGCATTTGATATGAGTGTAACCTTTGCAAACTAATCTTGCCTTGTTTCTCATTACTTTTCCATTTTCATCCAACTTTTTCTAGAATACCCTATTTATTCCAATTACATTTTTGTTTTCCAGTCTGGGCACAAGTTCCCAATTCTAATTTTTCTCTATCTAATCAAGCTCTTCTTTCACTTCCTTCACCCAATTCTAATCATTCCATGCTTCTTCCACAATCTTTGGCTTGGCTTCTGAGAGTAGACACAATAATACTTGCTCTTGAGTTTCTTTTCTTCTTGTGATGATTCCCTTATTCTTATCTCCAATAATCTAGTTTTCTAAGTGATATCTCTATACATACTTTGAGGTTTCAGTTGTAGTTCTGGAGCCTCCTTTGTCTCATCTTCTTAGATTTATTATCCTTTTCTTATTTATCATCTAATTCATCTGATTCATATTCAATATTCCTATTAGGATTTCTTTGAACATCTTCATCTACTTTCACATTCACACTTTCAAATATCGTGTTCAGCCTCTTGTTGTAAGATTGGTATGTTTTGCTTCTTGTAGAGTAACCCAAAAATATGCCTTCATCAACTCTACTATTGAACTTTCTAATATTGTCCTCATCTCTTCGGATGTAGCACTTTCTTCCAAAAATTTGAAGTACTTTATTGTGCTCTTCCATGTTATAGCTCATATGATGTCTTTCCATACCTTCTTAAAAGCAATACTCTATTCAGAGTGTAAACTAGTGTGTGTATTGCTTCTCTGCAATAGACCTCTGGTAAACCTAATTCATTAATCATTGTTTTAAATGCTTCTTGAACTTTTTGGTTCATTTTTTCCACTACACCTTTCTGTTGTGGTGTTCTAGGGGCAGATAGTTGTCTTTTGATGCCATGTTTTTCACAAAATTTGTTGAATTCATCATAAGTAAAATCCCCTCCTCTATTAGATCTTAAACACTTGATTCTTCTATCAACTTAATTCTCAACTCTTTCCTTGAAAATATTGAATTTTTCTAAAGCCTATAATTTTTTCTCTTAAAAATGCAACCCAGGTTAATCTAGAATAATCATCTACTAAAAGAATGAAATATCTATCACCTTCTAAGCTTCTTGTTTTGGTAGGAAAACATAGGTCAGTTTGTAAAAGGTAAAACAAACTGGTAGATGATCAAAATGTTTCTCTAGTCTACTTTCCTTCTTGACATCCTTTGCAGATAGTGTTTTCTAGTTTGGTCAGTCTTGGAAAATCTTTGACTACTCTTGTTGAACTTACCCTTACCAAATTTTTGAAGTTGATGTGACACATCCTCTAGTGCCAGAGCCAACTTTCATTGGACTAAGATAATAAGCATCTCTTTGTAGCTCCTTGAACCATAGATTTTTGGGAGTGATATTTATAGGCTACTCTTGCACTCTTAAGATGTTTCACCTAAAAGGAGAGAGATAAAACTCACTAAAAGTCAATGTGGTTCATTCAAATTAGGAAATGTATGATGTTATTAAAGATAAATGAGATGGTCTAAATGCACCTAAATGAACTAATTGACTAATTATGGATGTAAAATCTAAGATGTACGCAATGTTTGAAAACACAATGTGATATGCAAGCTTAAAATAGGCATGAACAAGTGCAAAAAAAATGGAGAAGGTTGAATTAGAGTGCACCTAGGAAAAGAATGAAGAATCTAAAGTATCCTAAATGCTAGTAGAAATCACTAAAAATAAATAGTACGACTCATTCGCCAATGATGGAGAATCAATCCTGCTTCTAATGAAAACTCCTAAAAACTGGTTTCTGAGTGTTGGGATCCAGAATTTTACAAAATCTAAATTTCCACTCTTAATGTAGGACTCATTCACTACTAATAGCAAATCAGTCCTCTCCCAAAATATTGTAAAATTAGGAACCAATTCTGTAGCACCAAATCTGAGGTTGTCTTCTTGTCAGGTTGATGGAGTCAAATCTAAAGAAACAGAATGTAGGTTGTCTCCAATATTGAAATAGGTTTGATTTGACTTGAAGCACTTTGTTTACTTCTTGACCACCTTTCAACACCTAATTTCTTGAAAAATCTACATACACAAGTCTACAAAAACACATGCAAAAGGGGGGAAATGGTTAAGGGTTAGGTTATAGGGATTTTCCTTGGTCAAATCCCACTTTGGTAATCAAACCCTCAATGAAGAAATGAAATGAAATGAACAAGGAAAGATGAATAAACAACATGAAAATTTCCTAAACTCACCTCAACTTTGTTGGAGAAATTTGAAGATATGTCAATGGCTACTCCAAGATACTTGATTGATTCTTTACTGAATGATGCAAAGTGCTTAAATGCTTGAATGAATGGGGGTTAAAATGGATGTAAAAACACTTATTTTTACATACTTGTGCCTTTGTAACCCAATGATACCTCATCATAGGATGACATAAGGAAGTTTGAAAAAAAATGAATTTGGAGCCAAGAAGGACTCATTCGCCACCCATGACAAATGGGTCCCACCTTGGACTTGAAAGTGGGTGTCAAGAATTAAGTCACATTTAATGTTATTTGTCGGGTTTACATTCAAAAATAAACTTAATTAAGCCTTATAAGGGCATAAAGGGGTCAAATATAAGAAAGTGTAAATAGTGAAATCAAGCCTAGAAAAGCATCAAATCTTGTTACAAGAATTTACAACACTTCAAAATAGGACTTGATAAGTGATGAAAATGTGACTTTTAGGTGAATTGTAATGAATAAAGTCTAGAAAAGTGTAGAAATGTTTTACAACACCTTCACAAGATGCCATAATTTGAATTTTTGGACTTAATGTTAATGTATAAGTCACATTATAACATTAAATAAAATTTAAAAAAATAAAGAAACATGAGAGAAAGACCTAAAAGACCATTAAAATGTCAAAGGGTCATTTTTCTATGGTATGCTTAGCCCCCACTTTAGTGAGAGGATGAACTTGCTTCAAACTCACACTAAAGTAGCCATGCACATCGAGAAGGATTCCAATTGTGCTTATGCTAGCAAGATGGAATGACAATGATCAAGAGGGATTATCAAGCCCCCAAGATGAAGATCCCATGGGAAACTAAACACAATAACAAAGGAACACACAAATGTGAAAGAGAATGAGAGAGAGAAGGGAAAAAGTAAAAGTCATATTAAGGTTCGATTGTCTATCCAACTAGTTGTGGATTAGATCTAGGCTATTTGTCTGAAAAAGAAAATACATAATTACTCTGGGGCAACAAAACTCATGGCAGTCTATCAGGTGAGAGGACCAAAGAGGTGAAATACATATGCTAGTTGGTATGCACTCACAAACACAAAGGTGGCTATGGGGAAATTTGTGCCACTGAGTGGGCTTCTTGCTCAACCATATCAAAGTTATACCTCCTGATAACTTTAACAAGGTACCACAAGGGAAAATGTCAGTTCGTGCTTCATGAGACAAGCAAAGTTTCGTATGCTTAGAACTAATGAACAAACACAAAGGTATCACATGCATTCAAGTTGCATTATGCAAGGTGGTAAAGATGTAAAATGTAAAATAAAGTTTAAAGGAGTCTTGTTACGTTCATGCAAGGTCTATAACTTAGGGAACATTGTGTCTAATGTCTCCAAGAGAGGACCAATCAAAGAATAGAATATTCAAAACCTAGGGGATGTAGTGTGTCACATCAGACCACCAAGAGGAATGTAATATGCTAAGAGAGATCACACTTATGAAGGACATCACACCTAATGTCATCCACAAAGTGGCAGGTGCATCCTATGAAGTGACAAGGCTACACTAAGAACCAAGAACACAAATGAATAATGCCAATGTATGCCCCCCACTTTAAAGGAATTGCAACACATTATTTTGTGAGAAATTACTTTAAAGTAGAGAAGGAAAAAAAAATGAAAAAGGGAAAACAAGACATGAGAGCCAACTTTGAAAGCCCTATGCCAAGTCATATGTTTCTACGTAAGGTTGCTTCATGTAAAAAAAATGAAAACAAAAGAAAGAGGGTTGCCCCATAGAAAAAAACACACCAAACACATAAGGGATCTATGGATTTGGGGTCAGTATGTTTGTTGCTACAATGTTTTAATTAAAGAGCTCAAAACTATCATCATTACCCAAATCACATAGAACTAGAAGAATGACATAAAGAGAGCGAAAAAAAAAGAAAAATAAAGGCCATTTTGGGTCAACATGGAAGAGACATTGTGGTCTCAATTCTTTGCATCATCCCAAAAAGGAAAACACAAGAAAAAAGGAAAAAAAAAAGAAATTTTTTTTGGGGCAACATGAAGGAGACATTTTGGTCTCAGTGCCTTGCATCATCTCCAAAAGGAAAAACACAAGAAAAGGAAAAGGAAAAAGGAAAAAGGGACCGTTTGGGTCAACATGGAAGAGACATAAGGTGTCTCTATGCTTTGTGTCATCCTCAAAAGGAGAAACACAAAAAAAGAGTGAAAAAGTAAAAGGACCTTTTGGGTCAATATGGAAGAGACATAGGGCATCTGAACACTTTGCATCATCCCCAAAAGGAGGAACACAAAACAAAACAGGAAAAAGTAAAAGCAATGTACATCATATAGAAGAATAGAGGTACAAATAGAGGATGTGTATAGAGAGAGAGAGAGAGAACATAAAATTCACATTACAGGGGAACATGATACACACATAAATGAAAAAGAGCTAGTAATGCAAAGGTAAGTCAACCATTAACCAAGTTATTTGCTTTGCAATCTAAAGCAATATAAGTGGAAGATGGATAACGTGATTAAGAGACAAATACAAATGCATTACAAGGACAAGGCTAACTACTTCTTGTCCCCACTAAGTGTAGGGAAAGAATGAGCCGAGGTGGGTGATGGGGAAGATTATGCAATAGTGAGAATGGAAATTATACAACTATGGCATGAGGAAAGGAGTTTTATTTTCTTAAACGATGATGGGGAAACAATCAGTATCAATGAAGTGATACTTATCTAGTATGTCCTCCAATGTCCAACATTCTTCAGTTCAATGTCTAAGAATATGATGATATTTGCAATATGGTATGTTAGAATCTTTAGGACAAATGAACAACCTATTCGTAGGTGGAAAAAGTATAAGGCCTTTGTTTAAAAGTAGTTGAAGTCTCCTTTCACATTTAGGTGGAGGATGAGTAAGAAACTTGAGATTTCTCAATTTGTAAAGTATTTTTCGTTTGCTAGATTCTCCTTTTTCATGAATGGAAGGAGGAAGAGGACCTGTGGGGATCCTAGCATCCTTATCATTAGAATGAGGTAATAGTTGTTCACATGGAAGGAGAATTTTAAGTCAGGAGGAGAATCAAAGATCATTGTATCATCATCTCAAAGTCTCCAATATTCAAAAGGAGGCTTATGAGCATGAGGAGGATCTTGATATCCTACTCCTATTGTGTTTTCTTTTGTTGGTTTTCGTTGTTCGAGAAGTTGATGAATGTTATGTGCATTTTTTGTGTCACACCCCTATTTGCTTAGGATAGTAAATCATTTTCCATATGTTTCTTCAAGGTTAATTGATGTGTTGGTAGCTTTGTTATCATAAAATGGTTGTTTAGAGGAAATAAGTCCACTTGATGGAGGAACTTTAGGTCCTTCATTGATTTTGGGATGTAAGTATGCAAAATGATCAAGAGGTGCAACAATAGGAAGATCTTGTGGCTTCATGGATAGGTAGAAGGTTGCATTGGCTTCAAGGTTATCAAGAAATTCATTTAAGAACTTTTTCATGCTATCGTCATCTTCTCCAATGATGTCTACATCATGAGGAGAACAATCATGATGAGTTGAAGGAGCATGTGGAAGATCAAGATCATTAGGATGACAACCAAAGGCATAATTGGACATGTCTACTAATGATTTAAATTAATTCCAAAAAAAATTTAAAGGAGAAGGCGATGATGATAATGTATGAAAGTAAACTAAGATGCAAGAAATAACAAAAAATAGAGAATCTGCAAAGAAAAATAGAAAGCAACTATAGAAAATTGTAATGCAAGAAATACCCAAAGAATGCCTAAAAATGTTGTTCAGAATGTGCAGGTGGACTAATTTTCCCAAGGTGGTGAATGAGTCCAAGTATGGTATTTTTTTGTGTTTTGCAAAAAATTTAAAGTGATTTTGATGCTTTTCAAATTCCAATTGAAGATCCAAATGTAGATTTTTAGTTTTTTGAATAATATGATATGCAAAAATGAAGTCTAAATGAGGCTTTCACTAATGCAATTTGAGAAACCCTAGGGTGCAAAAAAAAAAAAAACCCTGATTGAATGTTGATGCAAGATGCAATTGAAGTTAGAAAGATAAAGTACTCAATATGCAGGTTCACCAAAATGAACCATAGATTTTTGGGATTGAGATTTATAGGCCACTCTTGCACTCTTAGAATGTTTCAACTAAAAGGAGAGAGATAGACCTCACTAAAAATCAATGTGGTTCATTCAAATTAGGAAATATATGATGTTATTAAAGCTAAATAAGATGATCTAAATGAAGCTAAATGAACTAATTGACTGATTATGGATGCAAAATCTAAGAAGTATGATGAAATGTTTGAAAGCACAATGTGATATGCAATCTTAAACTAAAGTATGAAAAAGTTCCAAACAGAAATGGAGAAGGCTGAATCAGAGTGCACCTGGGCAAAGAATGAAGAATCTGAAGTGTCCTAAATGCTGGCAGAAATCATTGAAAATCAACAGTGGGACTCATTCGCCACTAATGGCTTGAAAATTGGTTTCTAAGTGTCGGGATCTAGAATCTGAAAAAATATGGATGTCCGGCCTTAAGGTGGGACTCATTCGCCATTAATAGCGAATCAGTCCCCTCCAAAAATTATGTGAAATCAGGGACCAATTCTATAGCACCAAATCTGAGGTTGTCTTCTTGTTGGGTTGATAGAGTCAAATTTCTAGAAAATAGACTATAGGTTGTCTCCAAGCTTGAAATAGGTTTGATTTGACTTGAAGCACTTTTTTGACTTATTCACCAACTTTCAACACCTAATTGCTTGTTAAATTTGCATACACAAGTCTGCAAAGACACGTGCAAAAGGGGGAAAATGGTTAAGGGTTAGGTTATAGGGATTTTCTTTGGCCAAATCCCACTTTGGTAATTAAACCCTCAATGAAGAAATGAAATGAAATGAACAAGGAAAGATGAATAAACAACATGAAAATGTCCTAAACTCACCTCAACCTTGTTGGAGAAATCTAAAGATATGTCAATGGTTGCTCCAAGATACTTGATTGATGCTTTTAATTGAATTATGCAAAGTGCTTGAATGCTTGAATGAAAGCTTGGATGAATTAGTGAATGAATGTGGATTAAAATGGATGTAAAAACACTTATTTATACACACTTTTTCCTGAGTAACCTAATGATACCTCATCATAGGCTGACATAAGGTAATTTTGAATAAAAACCCAAAAGGAAATTTGAATTTTTTTGAATTTGGAGCCAAGAGGGACTCATTCACCACCCATGGCAAATGGGTCCCACCTTGGACAGTCTAAAAGTGGGTGTTAGGAATTAGGTCACATTTAATGTTATTTGTCAGGTTTACATTCAAAAATACACTTAATTAAGCCTTATAAGGGCATAAAGGGGCCAAATAAAACATAAGAAAGGTGTAAATAGTGAAATCAAGCCTAGAAAAGTGTCAAATCTTGTCACAAGAATTTACAACACTTCAAAATAGTACTTGATAAGTGATGAAAATGTGATTTTTAGGTGAATTGTAATGAATAGTGTATACACCTAAAAATGGTCTAGATAATCTAATTAATTAAATGACTTATTTTATTAATTAACCTTAAATTCATCTACTATTAAATAAATAGAAATATTTATTTAAAGTTCATTCTTCTAAATTCTTCAATTTTAAATTATTCTATCCTAATTAAATAAGAAACTTCAATAGTTTGTATTATTTAATTGTCTAAATCAGGTTTCCCCTTAATTAAATAAAATATCATAAAATTTTATTTAATTATCATATCCCTTTTTATTAAATAAGAAAATGTCAAATATTTGTTTCATTTAATTAATTATTCTCTTTTGTTAAAACTCAAGAATAAATCAAATTTATTCAAATAAAGAAAAGTTTTCCTCTATTCACTCACCTACAAAATTAGATATAAAACATCTAATTTAATTGAACTAGCATTCATGGGAAAGATGTGGAGACAAAATTGTAGGTAATCCTCTTCAATATATTTCCTCTGATTCTTCCTATCATCTGGCCTAGTGTTTTCATGCGGAGAAACCATTCCCATGATTAGCTCAAGGTTCTTCATCTCTCACCATTCAATCTTCCAGATAAAATCCAAGCCTTTGTTGTGCTGCCCCGTCACAATGTGCTACCATGAATCTATATATATAGCCTTCTAAAATAGGAAATGGATCCTAGAATCCTCATCTTTGTGCAAACTTACTCTGTAGGAATAGCAATCAAGCATCTTAGCAATTGCAATATCCTTTAGCAATAGTAATCATAGCATCAGTAGAATCAATATCATGGTTGCATCGTAGATTATTGTAGCTTCTTTCATCATAGTTTCATGTCAATTTAGATTATAGTAGCTTCATTTTATCAGTTAGTAATCATCATATAGGATTACATAATTGCATTTAAGAAGCATCTCATTCTCTAGATTGGTATTTTAACAGTCACAATGCTTACAAAATTTGAGAGCCCCATGACTTAATAAATCTTTAGAGATAGGGAACAATATGACATTTTCAGTAGATTCTTGCTTTAAACTAGTTTAATTGTTGAGTCTTTGATATAATGTCTTATTAAGAAGTTTTTTTTACTCATTACTTATTCCACACTTACATTTTGGCACCCACTGTGGGGCATCAACTGCATATTTTAACAATTTTTCTAAAAACTGTTTGTATAGGATTTTGGCATGTTCTTTTTGCTCAACCGAGGGATTTTGCAGTGCTTTAGACTAAAGTTTTTAGTGCTTATGGCTGTTTTAGCACATACACCAAAATTTTTACTGCTTATGACTGTTTTAGCACATCTGATGAAAAATTTAGCGCTTCTACAAACTATTTTAGTGCATCCACCTGAGGCTTCCAGCATGGTTGACTGTTCTATGATCAATTTTGTTTTAGTGCTTCCAACAAATTTTGTAGCACTTCTAAAAAATTCTACAACACTTCCATTCATTTCTACAGCACGTCTGATCAATTAAGTGGTGCTTATAACCTCTGTTATAGCACTTCTGTAACTTTTTGTCTGGATTTGACACAACTGTGGCCAGTAATTTAATTTTTTCATTTTGGACTAAAATAAATCAATCCTAGGATAGTCATTTGGATTAAAATATATCAATCCTAGGGTATTCATCATACATTTTCTATTCTGGTTAAAATTAACATCATATCTCTTTTGAAGCAATATCTTCACATAGAATAGAAAATTGTCATTTGGGCTTTAAAACTGAACATTGATTATTGTGCTTGTGTGGTGATAGGCCTATGCTCTCCCCTTAACTAGGTGATCAAAATTCTAGACTCATCCTTTAATTTTAAGAAATTTACACTTTGTTAAATCCTTTAAAAGGCTTGTTGTAGTGGGGAAAAGTACTCACCCTACAAGAATGACTTGAGTGGGAACAACCAAAGCTAGGTTTTCCAACCCACTATAAAATAAAAGTGGGGTATGTGCAAGATCATCATGGAAAAAGCAGGCCCTTAAGTGGCAAAAAATTCAGAAAAATCATAGTTAGGCAACTTGACGTAAAAATTTGAATAAGTTATTTATATTATTTCAAAAATATGTAAGAATAGAATCTATAGCAAATTGAATTTAGTTTCTAAACTACTAGGTTTTTTTTAAATCTATCCGTGAAAATTTGGAATTTTAATGTAGTAGTACTTAAATTTTAGGGAAAAAATAAGGAGTAGGTGTATGTCTGACCACCCTAACCATAATAAAATGATAATATTTTCTTATAATATTTTATATAAAATTAGAGGACTCATGTCCCAATGTGATGCATATCCTTTTGTAATTTTTTTCCAAGTAAGTAATTAATTATGAATTTTTTATTGAAAATTTTTAAAACTATAAAAACTCGTATGTCTAACCACCTTAACTTGGTCAAAAATTCATAAAATTCAATTTTTTTTTTAATCCTATAGTATGTGAAGCATAAAATGTGACACATGTTTCAAATTCAAAAATGTGATAATCGCTTTGAAATCTATAGATGTTTTTCAATCACCCTATCAATCGACTTTAGTCGTAATTCAAATAGAAAAATGAATAATAATAATTCTATTAAATTAAAAGTAAAGAAAAATTTATATTGGTGGAAAGATGAGAATCTCCTCAAAACCCTTTCGCTTCATCAATTTTGGGTAAAAGTTTTCAGCCACATGGGCCATCATATCAGTTACATATTGCCACTTTTTGGCCCATCATGATTCTACACATACCCAGTGAATCTCAGGAAACCCATATTTACCGAAAGTGTGCAAGATAACCATCCCCAAAATATTTTTTCTAAAGATTGGGAGGTCTCCTGAGGGAGTTTATCATTTTCCGCTTCAAACGAAAACCCTATCTATGAACCATAGTGTAGAATCCAACTGAGTTAGTAACCAAACATTGCAATACTCAACGGTGCAAGCAGAGGGAAGAATCTTCCTCCAAGACACCATATAATTTCTAAGGATCATTTTCTCAAGGGATTGAGAAATCTTACTTTGAGTATGCGCTTGGAAAATACAAAAACACAGGTGCCCTCTAAGGGTGACACAACTGTGTGAGTCAACACAATTTTAAGATGTGGGCTATTTGAGTATAACAATGACCTTTTGACCTTAAGAGTGAGTCTTCTTGAAGAGTATTCTTTGTTAAAAACCTATGGAAATGAAGAAGGATCATGCTTGATTCTTGAACATACACTTATTGTTTAGATTCTAGGACTTAAAAACAATTGTTCTACAATTTCTTGTGTTTCTCAAATGATTAATCTAGATAAAGATCATCCAAGAAAAACACAAAGAGTCAAACATCAAATTGTGAAATTTATGATTAGGGATTGGAAATCCACAACATTTTTCAATAAATCCCTCACAACAAGAGTCAAGAAACAAAAAAACCAACTTAGCTACAAAAAACTTTTTAAAAGAAGGGTATGTGCAGGATCATGATGGGCCAAAAAGTGGCAATATGATGGGTATGTGGCTAACGACTTTTTTTTAACCCAAAATTGATGAAATGAAAAGGGTTTTTAAAGGAGATTCTCATCTTTCCATCAATATAAATTATGCTTTACTTTGAATTTAATAAGTAATTATTATTCATTTTCTATTCAAATTATGACTAAAGTCCCGATTGATAGACTTTTTGAAAAAAATGTATAGCTTTCAAACGGTATCACATTTTTTGAATCCAAAACATGTGTCACATTCTATGCTTTGCATACTATAGGATTAAAAAAAAAAATATTGAATTTCATGAAGTTTTGACCAGGTTAAGGAGGTCAAACAGATGAGTTTTTTATTTTCTTAAAAGTTGTAATAAAAAATTCATAATTAATTATTTACTTGGAAAAAAATTTAAAAAATATATGCATCACATCAGGACATGAGTCCTCTACTTATACATAAAATATTATAAAAAATATTATCATTTTATTTTGGTTAGGATGGCCAAACAGATACCTACTTATTGTTTCCTTGAAATTTAAGTACTACTACATTGAAATTTCAAATTTTCACCAAATAGATTTCCTTTTTTTTTAAACAAACCTAGTATTTTAGAAACTAAATTCAATTTTGTACAAATTCTCTTCTTACATATTTTTGAAATAATATAGATAACTTATTCAAATTTTTACATCAAGTTGCCTAACTATTTTATTTTTATTTTTTTGCATCAAGGGCCTGTTTTTTCCATGATGATCCTGCACATACCCAAAAGACGCTTCTCGTATCAAGGTAGAAATTATTTTTTGGAACATATAACTTTTATCCATAGGTATCACGACTTTTCTAGGGATATATTGATGATTTTTCCTTAGAACCTTTATGTTCACAAGCTCACCTTCAATGAAGAGTTATTTCACAAAAACATAATCATAGTCAACCCATTTGTTAGTCTTTCATCCCACAACTACCAATAAAATATTCCAATAGACCCAATCAATTCTTACAGTAGAGAAAACTTGGAAATATTAGGCTTGTCATCCAAAATCAGAGAGTTACTAGTCAGTGATATCCTATCAAAATACCGAAAATCTAGAAAATTACAGCCAAAAAAAGGTCTATCTCTTCACGGAAAGGAATATTAGGAAACACTTTGGATTCCAAAAATAGCACTTTCACACTCTTTTTTATCACTTCTATGTTGTCTTTTAGCGCATCCAAAATTCAAATAGTGTGTCCACAGTCTATTTTAGCACTTCTAAGAAATTTTGTAGCGCATCTATCGACTGTAACCAAAATTTACCAATGTCAAGAAATTACCAGTATAATAGAACTTTCACAATCTGTTCTAGCACTTTTGCACTGTCTTTTAGTGCATCCACATTTGAAATAGAGCATCTACAATCTATTTTAGTGCATCGGAAAAATCTAATAGAACTTCTACCAACTATAACCGGTACTTGCCAATGTCAGGAGATTCACCGGTACAATAACGCATCCACGATTTGTTTTAGCACTTCTACCCTATTTTACAATGCTTTTACCATAACCTTTAGCACATCAGAAGTATGTTTCAATGATTTTAAGGCTCTGTAATAGCGCTTCCACATAACAAAAAAATAGGGAGCTTGTACAAACATCTATCAGATTGTTGGCATTAGAAACTCAGATTTTTACCAAACAGAAATTTTTTTTTTACATTCCAAACAGTGTCTTAAACCTGAAACAAAATAGGTTCTTACAAGTCCAAATTATTAAACCCATATTTTTAAACTAAAAAGTGTCCAATTATCAAAACACAAATCTTGATTATTGAGTTAAGTTTCCTCATCAAGATTTTGACATCCTACAATCACGAAATGAAACACAAATAACCATATTTTTTAACTTGGTCTCATCAATAGAATATATCATTCTATTTGAATTTGTTAAAATCCAATTGACACTAAATCCAAACACAGAAGATCAAATTTTAGTGAAAATAAAAAAATACTTGTATGCCAATCTTGACAAGGTTACAAAGACAAAAATTTAGAGAGAAGGAAATTGAAACACAAAACATAATGGTTGAAGAAAATCCCTTTCACAGGTTCCATTAAAATGATACCAATGAGATAAATCAAGAGGATATACAAGCCACCCAACAAGATCCAAATTTTCACAAATTCATGGAAAAAGTATTGGAACAAGACATGGAAAAATACCTCTTAATGTTAGCAGAATTAGGTGCAAAACTTTCAAAATATTTTGATATCAAATGATCGAAGGAAACACCTAGAACAAATGAAACTGAGCCACACAACATGCAATACATAGATCAAGTGGTTGCTCTAACATCTCAAATGAAAACCTTACAACAAAAAATTCAATATATGCAAAAGGGAATCACAAAGAGGTATTCATTATAGGACATTTGTCCTCTTCCCTTCCATCCAAGTGTGGACATGATACCCTTCCCTAGACATTGTGAATTCCCCAAGTATGACAAGTACAATGGAAAAATAGATTTGATTGACCATGTGAGGGAATTTAGAACAATGATTTTAGAGTTTTCATAGGAGGATACTTACTTAATGAGGTTATTTCCAAGGAGTTTAGGAGCTCACTGTATGGAATGGTTCTCCAAATTACAACTAGGGATTTGATCCTTTGAAGAACTAGTTAACAGATTTATCACACAATTCTCTTTCAACATTCAACATGATGTAACCATAAAAGATCTATAAAATATGAAACAAAAGAAGGGTGAGAAATTCCTATCATTCCTACAACATTGGCAAAATTTGTTTGCTAGATATCGTCAATCTATACTTGAAGAGGAAAATATTGAATTATTTATCAAAAACTTAAATGATGACACGAGTTATAGACTGGAACTACAATGTCTCCCAGCATTTGAAAAAGTGATTGAAAATGGGATTAAAATCAAAGAATCCTTAGTCAAAAGAGGAATGATTAAACATTAAAATGATATATCAAATAATGCAAATTCCTAAAATCATTATGGAAACAATGACAAGCCTAGATTTTGGTGAAAAAATATAAATACTGGAAACAATGATGCTACAATTGACACACAAGATATGAAACTAGTATTTAATTTGACAACAATAACTATGAAAACAAATCAAAATGACAACGAGAACAACAATCAAGGTACCACTAAAAAAAATAACCCAAATGATGGAAAATCTTGACCAACATCATATCACAGACAATCCAATCGACAAAGATTTACACCATTAGGAAAAACCTTGGAATCATCAATGAGAGATCTTATTGCAAATAGAATTATTACCCTACCAAAAGCAAGAAATTGGGAGCCGAAATTGAAACCATCTTGGTGGAATGATGTTGATTATTGCAACTTTCATAAAAATAAAGGACATAAAACATCTAGTACAAGACTTGATTGATGCAAAGAAGCTATTTTTCGAAGGACATCAAATAAAAAACTATCACAATGCATTTACAAATCCTTTACCCAACTATGAAAAGGGAGAATCTTCTTCAAATAGTAAAGGTAAAGGCATAAACTACATCTATGATAGCACTATTCATTGCATTTTTGAGTTTGAGAAAAATAACGTCATTGACAATCAAATAGATAACACTAAAATCAAATACATTGTATCCTTGAACGTGATACCAGACATAAGCACATACGACAACCAAATAAATGTCATAAAAATCAGGGAAACACAAGACAATCAACCGATCAATGTAACAAGGGGGAAATCCGAAGTGATATTGGAAGGAGTTTCATCTAAAATCACTACTCCCCCTTCAAATCAATAAAGCATTGTGGATCAACTACAAAAGATACCCACAGAAATATCCATATTGGAACTTCTTAAAATTTCACCATCACATAAGGAAGTTCTGGAACAGGCTATAATAGCCACTATGATACCCAATAATCTAGATGTCTATCAATTTCAAGCTATGGTGGGACATCTAACCATGCCTCATTGTCTGTCATTCTCTGAATAATATGGTGTGTCACTAAATCACCCACACAATGTGTCCCTACATATAAAGGTTCTAATCCATAAACACAGTGCCAAGCGTTTCTTAATAGATGGCGGAGCTAGATTAAATATTTGTACTTCAAAACTAATTCGTGCACTAGGTTATTCTGACAATGCCATTGATGCCAAAGAAAGATAGCAATAAAAGCATATGATTAAGAGGAAAGGTCTTCCAAGGGGTTGATTGTATTACCTATCCAAATGGGACCGATTATCAAAAACATAGTTTCCCAAGTGTTAGAAAAAGAGCTAACATATAACATACTTCTGCGATTATGGAGCCATGAAATGCAAGTGGTACCTTTGACATATCATCAGTGTTTGAAATTTCTAGTCAATGGGCAAGAGGTCACTATTTCAATTGACTACAATAATCCCAGACCTGTAACATTCTTAAGGCAACTCAAGACACTTTGGTACCCCACAATAGAGAAGCCAACACTTCTACTTCATCCAGTGGTGAAAAGAAACTCAATTTTATATCCAAATGGGTTGATAAAAAGGACTAGGCAAAGGAAACAACTAAATTTCTGACTCAACTTTATCAAACAATGAAAATCCCTTGAATACTTTATCACAACAATTCACAGAAAATTTTTAGTTAAAGGACAAGGGCTTGGGAGAATATTCTATTGAGAAATCTTTGTGTCTTTCAAAATTGTTGCCATCTCCAAAATCATATGGACAGCCCACAACCAACCCACAATAGTCACCACAACTTACCACAAATCTAGATGAAAGGTTTGTAAAAGTAGGTACTCTAGAAGATGAATTAGAAGACAGAGCCATTCTTAATTGGCTCTACAAATATGAAAAAGCCTCAACATCAACAAATATTAGCATAAGAACAAATCAGTATGGAAAAGGAAAGGCTATCTTAGAGAAAATGGGCTATGAAGGACAAGGAACAATTGGCAAGAGAAAAGATGTCATTATAGAACCTAGTCAACCTCTAACACTTCAACCCATAAAAAAATAGGATTAGGATATATAGGAAAATCAAAAGAAGAAGTAACTCAGAAAGTGGTAGAAAGGATTCTTCAAATGAGGGATGGTTCTGAAACATATTCCAATGAGTATGAATAGGATCATTTATCTGCAACATCATACACTAACAAACAATTTGATGTCATTAAAATGTATACACCCACATGAGAGGAGGGACAAATTTCAATAACTAGACCACTTGTATTAGGATTACCAAATATCAATGACTCAAGTCAAGATGAACAAACATTGAGTGAGATAGATGACTGGGAGGAGGGTAATATCATAGAACTCAACCTTACCACTAACACCTTTGACCACATGGCTATTTGAACCCTCACTACCATCAACCTTACTCAACCTAAGGACTTTTTACCCTTGATGCATATTGAACTTATTGACTAGGAACCAACTGAACCTATTAATATACAAGTCTTCTCAAATGATGATGCCATCATAAATTTTATTTTCAGTGACACACCTAATACAAGTTCTACCCATAACACTCATAATGACACTTCAAATGAAGAGGGTGCCAAATATTCCAGTTGCAAAATTGACTATAATAATGGATCTAATGGTGAAAACCATTCAATGGCAGCATTAGATCTTGAAAAAATAAAAATAAAGAACGCAACTAACAGTGAAAACCTTTCTAAGGCACTAAAAGATGGGAAATTTGACACCCTTCTAGAGCATTACCATGACAAATCGTCAATACTGTTGGAGCCTACATAGTCCATAAATCTTGGAACAACAGAAAAGGAAAAGATCCTACATTTGGCAACGTCCATGATAGAACAAGAGACACCTGAATTCACCAAATTCTTTGAAGAATGACATATCAATTTTGCATCGTCTTACTCTAATATGCCAGGGCTAGATCCATATCTTCTGATGCACCATCTATCTCTACCATCCAGAATCAAACCAGTAAAGCAAAAATTGAGAAAAATGCATCCCCACATCACCTTGATGGTAAAAGTTGAGCTGAAAAAGTTGTTGGATGTAGGATTCATTAGGTCTATCAATAATGTTGAGTGGATTTAAAATATTGTTCCTATATCTAAACTGGATAATAGTATCATAATATGCACATATTTTAGAGATCTAAATATGGTGTTCCTAAAGGATGATTTTCCTTTACCAAGCATTGACATTATTATCAATTTAATGGCATGACATACCATGTTGTCATTAATGGATGGCTTCTCAGGGTACAACCAAATCAAGATAGCACCTAAAGATCAGGAAAAGACAACATTCACTTGTCCTTAGGGTACATTCTATTGGAATGTCATGACCTTTGGGTTAAAAAATGCAGGTGCAACATATCAGTGTACAATGACTACTATTTTCCATGACATGATGCATAATTTTATGGAAGATTACGTAGATGATATATTGGAAAAATCATACACCAGGGAAGGACATCTGGAGAATCTGAGCAAAATCTTTACAAGATTAGAGAAATTCAATGTTAGATTAAATCCAAAGAAGTATGTGTTTTGGGTTACATCGGCAAAGCTCCTCGAATACATATTACTAGAAAAAGGTATTGAAGTGGATCTAGCTAAGGTCAAAGAAATAATGGAAATGCCTCCACCACAGAATATCGGTCAATTAAGATCTCTACAAGGTAGGCTACAATCAATCAAAAGGTTCATCTCTCAGTTAGCAGATAAAATTCATCCCTTCAATCATCTGCTACATAAGAATGTCTCTTTTAAGTGGGATGAAGAATGTGAAGCTACTTTCAATCAAATAACTTGCAATATTTGATGTCACCTCCCATACTCATGCCACCTGTAGTAGAGATACCATTTTTACTATATATTGCAACAAAGATATTTATTTAGGAGCTCTATTAGCTTAGGAAGATTCTAAGGGAAAAGAACAAGCTATTTACTATATCAACAAGACTCTCAACAGTTATGAAATAAATTACACATTCATTGAAAAAGCTTGTTTGGAAATGGTATTTACAACCCAACAGTTGTGGCACTACATGTTGACTCATATAGTCAGACTCAGAAAAAATTGACCCATTAAAATATCTACTCAACAAAGATGCTCTAACAGGGAGACTAGCAATGTGGGTCATGATCTAAAGTGAGTTTGACATCCAGTATGTAGACCAAAGAGCCATCAAGGAACAAGTGATAGCTAATCAATTAGTTGAAGCTTCATTTCTATATTTTCATCTAATCAACATTGAATTTCCTGATGTAGATATCCTTACTATGACAACACAACCATGGAGGCTTTATTTTGACAGGTGATACACAACGAGGGTCTGGTGTAGGCATTTTGTTTGTCACACCTCAAGGACATACAATCTCAAGGTCCTATAGAATCATGTTTTCTTGCACAAATAATGTAGATGAGTATGAGGCCTTGATTATTGGAATCAAAGTGGTAGTTGAATGGCATATGAACTGCAAGTATATGGTGATTCACAATTAGTCTTTTATCAGGTAAATGATGAATATCATACAAATGATGAAAAATTGATGCCATTAAGAAGATGATAAATGATTTCAAGAAATATGTTTTGGAAATCAACTTTGAACAAATTCCAAGGGCAGAAAACAAAGTTGCAGATGCTATAGTGACAATTGCTTCTCTTTTACAATTGCCAAAAAACCAAGGTTGTTATGAGTTTATGGTAGAACAAGTATCTAAACTACCTTATGATGATCTAGATTCTTGAACCATATGCCAACTAGTTGAAATTGAATCCTCCATTTATGGAAAGACCTATGCATACCTTAAGGACAATATCCTTCCTCCTGATCTTTCTAGAAACCAAAAACGTAACTTCATCCGCCAAGCTGCATGCCATACCTTAATAGCTGACATACTTTACTATCGAGGTCTAGATGGTACTCTTCTTGATGTCTAGAACATAACAAGTCTAAGACAACTTTACGTGAGGTCCATGAAGGTATTTGTGGAACTCATTCAAGTGGACCAACCTTAACAAAGAAACTCCTTCATTTGGGGTATCACTCACCAAATATGGAGATGGAGTCCTATCATTTTGTTAAAAAGTGCCAGAAATGTCAAATACATGGTAATTTAATCCACACACCAACACAAGAATTGCACCCATTCACATCAACATGGCCTTTTTGTCAATGGGGATTGGACCTAGTAGGAAAGATCAATCTATCTTCATCCAATGGACACAAATTCATAATCACAACAATGGAGTACTTTACTAAATGGATAGAAGTGGTTCCTTTAATAACAATCACTGGAAAATAGATCTTGTCGTTCATACTAAACTACATCATCTATAGACATGAAATTCCTCAGTCCATTGTAACAGATAGTGGAAGACCTTTTAAAAACTATGATGTCCAAGAATTGTGTGAGAAGTTCCATATCCAACATCTTTTTTCACTACTGTACTAGGGTATGTGCAAGATCATCATGGAAAAAATAGGCCCTTACGTGGCAAAAGCTTCAAAAAAATTAGAGTTAGGAAACTTGATGTAAAATTTTGAATAAGTTATCTATATTATTTTAAAAACATGAAAGAATAGAATCTATACAAAATTGAATGTAGTTTCTAAACTACTAGGTTTATTTAAAAATAAATAAAATACATTTGGTGAAAATTTGACATTTCAATGTAGTATTACTGAAATTTTAGGGAGAAAATAAGTAGGTTTCTATATGACCACCCTAACACCAATATAATATTTTTTTATAATTTTTTAGATATAAGTAGAGGATTCATGTCCCAATGTGATGCATATTTTTTTTAATTTTTTCCCAAGTAAATAATTAATTATGATTTTTTTATTACAACTTTAAAAAAATATAAAAACTCATATGTCTGACCACCTTAACTTGGTCAAAACTTCATGAAATTCATTTTTCTATTTTTTAATCCTATAGTATGTGAAGCATAGATTGTGACACATGTTTTGTATTAAAAAATGTGATACCGTTTGAAAGCTATAGATGTTTTTCAGTTAGCCTATCAATTAGGACTTTAGTTGTAATTCAAATAGAAAATAAATAATTATTATTTATTAAATTCAAAGTAAATCATAATTTATATTAGCAAAAATTTGAGAATCTCCTTTAAAAATCCTTTTCATTTCATCAATTTTGGGTAAAAAAAAGTCGTCAACGACATACCCTACACATACCCATCATATCGCCACTTTTTGGCCCATCATGATCCTACAAATACCAACTACCCTCAAGGAAATGGCCAAGCAGAGGCCTCAAACAAAACAATTCTAAAAATTATAAAGAAAATGGTTAATGATGTTGGACGTGATTGGAATGTTCAACTAGATCCTGCATTATGGGCATATCAAACTAGCATCAGAACACCCGCATGAGCTACACCATATGCATTGGCATATGGATCGAAAGTTATACTACCCATTGAGGTTAAAATTTCATCACTTCGTGTCTCACTTAAAACGTATCATTCTAGATGAAGATTATAGAGTTTCTAGACTACAAGAGTTGGAACTATTGGATGAACATCGTCAGCAAGTTGTGAACCATTTGATGGAATATCAATAGAGGATGTCCATAAGCTACAAGCAAAGGGAAAAACCTAGATTCTTTCAAATTGGGGACTTGGTCCTAAAGGAAAACCCTAGAAATTAGTAGAAAAGAGAAAAGAAAGGGAAGTTTGAACCTAACTGGCTAGGTCCCTTTGTCATCATAATAGTTTATGGATCTAGAGCATATCAATTGTCTACACCTAAAAGGGATCTGTTTGATGAACCTATCAACAATATCCATCTCAGAAAGTTCTACACCTGAGTCACCTAGTGCACATAGTAGTTTTTAAAAATGGTTACCTTAATGAAAACCTGGCAAATAGGCCTCTTGGTGATAGAAAAATACAAAAAAATAGAAAATAGAAAAATACGAAAAAATCAAAAAGAATGAAAAAGTGCAATAAAAACATGTAGTGAAAACCTAGAAATAGGCACTACTTTTGATTTTAAAGCCAGCTGTTCCATCTATTGGATGCATGAAATAGTCGTTATTTCCACCATCATTTTTCATCCATTATCATATCATTGTGAGTGGTCAAATCCCACCCTAGCTTGGGGGAAAAATCCTGACCTCACTGGGGGCAATAAACAATGAGCTTAACCAAATAGACAAATAGTAGGAAGACAAATGCAAGAAAAAAAATGGTTGAAACACAACCCAACATGAAACATCAATCACCATTGGAAACACATTAAACATCCATATAACAACAGAAAATCCAAAAAAAAGAAGTCAAAAAGAAAATCTCAAAAAGTCAAAAATAAAGTTTGTGCCAGTCAAACTATGTGGTCTCTGCATGTATAACGTACACAAGGCTAATCTTTGATCAGCCCTTGAGGCCTCTAGGATAGGTCTTTAGGTCAGGTTACTGGTCAAAATTATGAAAATCACAAAACATCATAAAATAAAAATGGATGATCTAATCTGAATAATGGTTGAAATACTTTAAGTAGAGGTTGGATATATTATACTTTGATCTTTCTATCATTTATGTGGAGCAATTTGATGATGTATTGAACTAGAGAAACTAGGAAGGAGAATGGTATTTTCTTTGTCTACTATCTCTGAATTAATCATAATTACTACATGAATTATCACATGAAGTACTCTACAAAGTATCATGGATGGCATTCCAATTCACATATGAAAGTGATTGATTCTTTTATGTTTACGCAAGAAATACTCAAGTCATCTCAGTTTAATTATACCTAGATGCTTGTGTTCACTTGCAATATCAAAAATCATGAAAGTAGTACTCGGGTCATCATGGTCTAAATTATACCATCAATGCTTGTACTCACTTTCAACATTTTTAAAACTCTATGATGATACAAAGCACAATAAAAGTACTATTAAGATGCCAATGTTTGCATGTAGATTTTTAGGGTAAAATTAGATTGCATTCATAATAGTTTTACATCTGCAGAGTATTTGTTACATAGAAGTGTAACCATTTCCAAATAAAATAATATTTTCTCATAATAGATTGAGTATACTTGAAATTAGCAAAAACATCATCATTATCATATAGTTGCATCATCATTTTCATTGCATACATTAGAAAGCATTTAATTATCATTTCATCACTCATACATTTGAATCCATTTATCATATCACATAATCATAAATATATTCAATATATTATATAGCATGCATCATTTTCATCTAGTTATTACATCATATAGTTGCATTGCCATTTATGTATATTCAACATACCATTATCATACATAATTTTCATCCATTTCTACATCATATATTTGCATTTACACAACAATCAAAGTACACGTATCTCATTTACATCACACATCATAAATCATTTAAACCATTACATCCATAATCATGTATATAGGTACATTATCATATAAAATTACACATCTTAAATCATAGCATACGATCATGATTATTAACTGCATCCATACATCATCATTATGCACACCATGAATAGAACATGAGAAAGTCATAGCATATCATGAATAGAACATTAGAAAATCATAGTATATCATCATGATTATAAAATTGTATCCATAACATCATAATAAAAGGATTACATGGCATATAGAACATAGAAAATAAAATGCATCCATCATAAAATCATATAGAACACATGATAGGCTGATAAATCCATTGCATATCATATAGATCTCAAAATCATAATGTCAAAGTATAAAATGATGTCTTAACTAAAGAGAAATATATCATAAAAAATGGTTGTAATAAAAATGCACATCATCATCTCAAAATGCAATAGAGGAATCACATCATAAGACTATGTAGTGTTGGCTCTTGAAAATGCAAGCATCTCTGGGCCAGTACCTCCCCCACCCGATGTACTGGCATCTCTCAAGTCTCTGGGAAGAGGCTAGGTCACACCTGCGCTGAAAGTCCTAGTACAAGTCCTACCTAATCGAGACTGTGCATAGCTAACTCTTTGCTTAGAGGGAAATACATCATGATATTTCCCTCTATAATACTCTACCTCGTGACCAACCTAGACAACCTCTCACATGTAATAAGACATAGTGGTACCATCTACCAATCTCTGTAGTCTCTCGATAATCGACTAAGCCTACTCTGTAACTTGTCTAGCAGTATCCCTCTCAGCTGTCAATAAAGTAATATGAGCTTGAGTTGTAGCCAACTAAGCCTATACCGATGCTAGAGCCTGTGCATGAGCTTTAGCCTGCACCTACATCTATGCCTATGTTTGTGTCAATATCCCATTAGCTTGAGCCAATTGACCCTATAAGATCTGAACCTATACCTATAAGCTCACTATCTGGGTTTGTTGTTTTTGCACACACTACTCTAAAGGGTCTACAACTACTCGCCTCTTGCGAAGCAACATATACTCCTCTAAACCTGCACCCGATCCACCTAGACCATCTCCATTACTATCATCACCACTGCCCTCCTCATCGCTAGTACTATCCTCCTCATCCCCACTGCCCTCATCATCACTACTACTATCCACCTCCTCCTCACCACCAATCTCCTATCTCCTTTGTCAATGTCGGTGTGCAAAGACAATCTCCTTCTCGGTAGGTAATGGTGTTGGTTCATCAAGAATGGTAATGCGTGGAAATGGATGTAATACTAGATACTCTACATAATCTTCTATGACTGGTGGCTCAACAATGTCTAGTCAGATCTCCCAAATAAGTGGTTGTAAAGCCTAGAACTCCTACATAGCAGCATCATATGACAATCCAAGCCCCCAATCTATGAAATCTAACTGACAACGAGCATAGTGGACAAAACCCTAGGGAATGCCCTAAACAATGCCATACTAATGAAGCACTCGTCTCAGTAGAAATATATCCAAAACCCACCGTGTCCACCCAATCAAAATAAAAGACTGACAGAAAAATGGAAACTAAATGTAATCATCGTCCTAGTGCTCACAATCTAAATATGGACGCCATGTAACAATCTCCATTTCATCCAATACTCACCTCCAATGATCTAACTTACCCAGTCTAGGCTGAGTAAGTCGACTTGCATACATGTGAACGTAGGGATGCCTAGCACCTAACGCTACCTCACCATCATTTGTTGCATGACAAAAATATGCTCCCATTCCCACACCTAAAGTAAAGTGACTCTGGCAAATAAACTCTGACCTCCAAGGTAAACCTCTGAATGCAAATTGTGATACAAATGGGCAAGCATGCACATGCTCCAAGCATATCTCATCCCATGCATGATCATTCTCTCTAGTACATGGCCCCAACCAATAGAGAATCCCTTTGACCTACGATTAGGACATAGGAATCCTCCAATGAATCCAACAAGCATAGTCGGAAAAGTGGCATAAGCATCCACCATCTCACACCACAAAATCCAATATCCAACAATCCTATCATCCTACAACACTCTCTGAAGGGCATCAATCCCACCCTGCTCTGATGAATCGTAGACAACAATATCCTTGACTATTGGTATCCACATAATCCACCAAACATCCTTAGGGGTGCCTATAATCTCACCGGTGGCTAGGTGGAAGCTATTATGCTCGCTATGCCACCTCTCTACTATGTTGTCAAGAGACCTCGATTAATCCTAATCTGGGGCATATCCAATAAGGAAGACAATCCACAATGTGTAATAATAGTTGTCTCAGGCTATGTTATTTGTCGTATCAAATCAAAAGTATGAGGAAATCACTCTCTAATCTAGAGGTTCGTCAAAGCCTCCTATCATCATAAAAAAATCAAAGTTAGTACTCTTTGTCAAATCATCAAACATCAATTATCCTATCAAACCTAATCAACTCTTGGTGAGACTTTTGATTAAATCTCATGAGCGAACAATCATTGAACCTCACCTATCATGAGATCAATCATCAAACATCGTTGAACCTCGCTTATCATAAGGTCAATACATCAAATCAACCTCGCCTATCATGAGGTTCATCAATCAAACTATAATTATTCCTCACCTATCATGAGGATAATTATCATCAATTATTCATTAGGCCTTGCCTATCATGAGGTTGAACATCATCTACTTGATAAAGATGATCAAACATATCAAACCAACAACTAACACGATAAAAAATCAACAAAATCATGGAAAAAATTTGACAAACTTTATCAATCTGATTTAGAAGCACCAAAATAGTGTTTCAAAGCGCTAAATCATCAGAAGCACCATTAAACACTTAAAAACGCTAAAAAAGGTGCTCAAAGCACTAAATCATTAGAAGTGCCATTAAAACTCTTAAAAGTGCTAAAACAGGTGCTCAAAGTGCTAAATCATCAAAACTGCCATTTCATCAGGCATATACGCCATTTCAGATGGTCTAAGCGCCACTTCATCAAAAGCGCTATTATATCAGGTCAAAGTGCTAAACTACAAGGAAAACTCGCTAAACTAGTAAAGGCACTAAAACAAAAAGTCAGAGAACTAAAGTTCCTATCCTAGGCGCTAAAACATTGAAAGTGCTAATTAATCCTACCTAAGTGCTAAAATGTTAAAAGTGCTAAAATAGATGGCCGAAGCGCTACATCAGCATGCTAAAGCGCTAAAAGAATCAAAAATTTCAAAATCTGAAAAAACACAAAAAAAAGAGAAAAACACGTAAAACGAGGAGGTTCTTGGGTATGTACCAGAGGTCTATAAATGGTCGAGTGGTTGTGTCATCGCACACACTCAAACTGGCGAGTGTGGTAAGGAATCAACATCTTGCTCCAAATTGCTCAAATAATCTCTCACAAATTTTCAAAACTCAAATTGCACAAATGAGTTTAAAATCACTCTTTTGACCTTTTATAGGTTATTTTTGGTGGGATTTTTATGGGGTAAATTTTTGTTTTTTTCAAGGGAGATTAATTCAAATTCATCCAAGGGAAATTTTCTACATTCTTAATTGGGAGATAAATTATTTCACCACCAAATCATACAAAAAAATTAAAATCCAAAAAATTCAAAAATTCAATAATTTATCTCTTGAGGGGGCATATATTCATCATCACTTGAGAATCAATGTTTGGGACATACTAAAAAAATTTCATCGATACTAGCAGTAGCAGCAAAATTTTCTTTGAAGCAATGCATAAACACATGACTTCAAAGAGCCCGACAAAATGTATACACCTAAAAATGGTCTGGATAATCTAATTAATTAAATACGACTTATTTGATTAATTAACCTTAAATTCATCTACTATTAAATAAACATAAATATTTATTTATAGTGCAATCTTCTAAATTCTTCAATTTTAAATTATTCTATCCTAATTAAATAAGCAACTTCAATAGTTTGTATTATTAATTGTCTAAATCATGTTTCCCCTTAATTAAATAAAATATCATAAAATTTTATTTAATTATCATATCCATTTTTATTAAATAAGCTAATGTCAAATATTTGTTTCATTAAATTAATTATTCTCTTTTGTTAAAACTCAAGAATAAATCAAATTTATTCAAATAAAGGAAAATTTTCTTCTATTCACTCACCTACCAAATTAGATATAAAACATCTAATTTAATTCAACTAGCATTCATTAATTGTTCCTAGATGTGGAGACAAACTTGTAGGTAATCCTCTTTAATCTCTTTCCTTTGATTGTTCCTATCATCTGGCTTGATGTTTTCATGGGGAGAAACCATTCCCATGATTAGATCAAGGTTCTTCATCTCTCATCATTCAATCCTCTAGATCAAATCCAAGCCTTTGTTGTGCTACCTCGTCACAATGTGTTGCTGTGAATCTATATATATAGCCTTCTAAACTAGGAAATGGATCCTATAATCCTCATCTTTGTGCAAACTTACTTTGTAGGAATAGCAATCAAGCAATCAAGCATCTTAGAAATTGCAATATCATTCAGCAATAGTAATCATAGCATCAATAGAATCAATATCATGGTTGCATTATAGATTATTATAGCTTCTTTCATCATAGTTTCATGTCAATTTAGATTATACTAGTTTCATTTTATCATTTAGCAATCATCATATAGGATTACATCATTGTATTCAAGCAGCATCTCATTCTCTAGATTTGCATTTTAACAGTTACAATGCTTACAAAATCTAAGAGTCCCGTGAATTAATAAATCTTTAGAGATAGGGAACAATATTTTGCTTTCAATAGATTCTTGATTTAAACTAGTTTAATTGTTGAATCTTTGATATAATGTCTTATTAAGAAGTGTTATTTTATTCATTACTTATTCCACACTTACAAATAGAGTTTAGAAAAGTATAGAAATGTTTTACAACACCTTAACAAGATGTCATAATTTGAATTTTCAGGGCCTAATGTAAATGCAGAAGTCACATTGTAACATTAAATCAAAGAAAAATAGATTAAGTGTCATGAGAGAAAAACCTAAAAGACCCTGAAATTGTCAAAGGGCATTTTTTATGGTACACTCCTTCCAAATGATAAATATTAATACTTGTTCTTTTTTTGGCTACAATAATAGTTCTAGATCTCTTTCATATCTCCTAACCATCATCCTAAAACACCACATTATAGCCATTTTCACGCATCTATCCAACACTCACAAGATTATGATATAAACCATTCACATAGTAAACATTTATTTACTTGATTTCTGGATTCGGTAGTGTAAAAAAAAATTCATATAGAAAAAAAATTTACACAATCGAATCCAAAAATCAAGTAAATAAACATTATGGATTGTGGAAACTTAATCTCATTAATGGTAAACATTTTTAGTGTTATGTTTTCTGTCAAAGGTAATAGAACCAATTCTAACAATCTGTGAACTATTTTATCATCTCCAAATCTAACAAAACCTATGTCATATTTCTCAAGCTTCACAAACTTTCTTTTATCACCGATCATATGATTCAAACATCCACTATCAATCAACCATTCATCTCTTTCTTTTAACAAATAATGCATCTTCAATGTTATCATTAGATTTTAGACAAATATTAGAGCTATCGAATCTAGGTTAATCCTTTTCCACCAAAAACAAACAATCCTCATGATCTTATTCATCATCTAAAATACTAGAATTCTCATTAACATAATAGGCCTTCTTATTGATCTTTTTAAACTTTTGTCTTGTTTCTTTTTCTAGACACTTAGTTTCTAAATGACCAATCTTTCCACATCTAAAACATTTAAGAGGTAACATACCTTTGTACTTGTCGATTCCATTTTTCAATTTCCTTTTCAAGTTTGCTTCAAACTCATCTGAACTTTCACTATCTAGATCTTCTTCTATCTTTGTGGTTTTCAAGATTGTTTCAGATTTCTCCTTTTATTTTCCAAACTTCCTCATCTCAAACACGGTCAAGGTGCCAAATAGTTTCTCTCTAGTAAATTTCTTCAGATCATAAAATTCCTCAATAGTTGAGATCTTGTCATTGTAGCTCTCCGATAGGGCCACCAGAATCTTCTCCATAACATCTTCATCTGTCAAAGTGCTTCCTTGATTTTTGACTTCATTTACTACACTGTCAACTCTTTGAAAGTAGCTCGCTATATCCTCACCTTCTTCCATCCTCAAGTTTCCATATCTATGCTTAGTTGTCAACTTCTTTGATAATTTGACTCTATCATTTCCTTCATAGATTTCTTTCAAATTTTCCCAAACTTCATAAGCGGTACCCAATGAAATAACTTTTGTTAACTCAATCTTAGACAAAGCACTAAAGATTTCATACCTTTCCTTTTCATTCTCTTCACAAGCTGCAATCTCATTCGTAGAAGTATGACGACTTGCGGGTTCAACATATTTTGTCTCAACAACTCTCCAAGTCTTGCAGCCTAGAGAGATCAAGTAACCTCTCATCTGCACTTTCAAGAAACTATAGTTAGATCCATCAAACACAAGGATTTTTAGTTTGTGAACCATAAAATCTACCCCAAGTGGTTAATCTCTTCTTCGAGGAAACAAAGCTCCGATACCAATTTTTGAACAGTCTAGATAACAGAGAGGGGGCGATGAATCAATTATTATAAAACAATTTTCATGATTTTAATTAATCTAGAGAAAAATTAAATCAATCAGAAAATAATCTAATAGGTATGAACATGAAAGCACACAACAACACCATGCACAATGAACACCAAAATTCACATGGAAACCCAAGAAGGGAAAAACCACAGAGAATGCTAATTCTCAATTATAGAACACCGGTTAAGGTGATTTTTGTAAGGGCTCACTAAGAAATTTCTCACTACAGGTAAGGCCCACTACTGGTGGGATCACTACCTGTCTATTATAGAAAAAGATAAAAAGGATAATTTCATAAAGAGAAAGGATCACTACCAATAGAAAATGGCTCACTTCCAGAAGAATGATCAAAGGGAATCCACTGCTAAAATAACTATCACCAACGATGACACCAGATAGAATCTCACTATTTGTTGCCTCTGGTCGTATATTTTTGCATACTTCACAATGTCTAAATTTTTAGATTTGGATTCATCACTCTTTCTTTCAACGAACAAAATCAACTTTTACTTATTCTGTTTCATCCCTTCATATTCTCCTAAGTCAGCCAAACACAATTTGAATTAGGCCACCTGAAAACATTCCTACAAAGGAAAGGAATGAAATGTGGACTAATTAGAACCTCCTCACTCAAATCAACATGCTACATATTAACCATGTTATCTGGAACCAAGCAATAGAATATACACGTTACAATGCAAAAAAAATTCTACAGCATATTGACCAATTTCCAAATTGTTTAAGACCCATAAGAGTTATCTCATTATGTTTCAAAAGGAATGGGACTTGGACAAGCACTACCAAAGATATATCATCATAGCATAACATCCAGAGCATGCCAATCTAGATCACCAAAGCATCAAAACCAAACCTTAATCAATCAACCAAGATATGTTGACATCAATGACAACAATCAACAACATCACATTCCAACAATATTGAGAATTAGTTTTACCATCTATAGTTAATGTACTTTTTCCAATTATCTTAGCAATGGTATTATCACCAAACTTAACTGTGCCACCATTCCATTTATCAAAACTAAATAATTTTCTCTTATCTCTAGTCGTATGACTAGAGAAACCATTGTCAATTACCCAAGGATTTCCTTATCCTCTGGCATGAAAATTTTTTTGGACTATCATTGATTCTTCATTCTTCACCTAAGTCTTCTTCTCTGAACAATATCTTTTACTATTTCTTTGTTCTTCCTTAGAACTCTTTGCTGATTCTTTCTTCTGAGCTGGGGTGTAAAATTTTTATTTTGACTTGCATGAACATGAGATGATTTGTATTTTCTACGATGAGTAAACCTCTTTTTCTCTTGTTTAAGAGGCTTCATAAACACATTTCTACAAAACTTTGCAATATGGCAACAATTGTTACAATTATAAAAAACATCATTTAGACCAAGTAAAGGAGAAAAAGGATTCTTGCTTCCAAAATTATGTCTATAAATTCTAAAAGGTCTAATCTTGATATATATAGCTTTATGTCCATACCAATTACATGGAAAATAATAACCAAGAAAAACATAATTAAACCTAGATTGTCTTGCATGTTGGCTTTGAAACTCTTAGTTGGATTGTGGACTTTGATGAATCCATCATCTATTTTTTTGTGATCTCTAGTCTTCTTATCCTTCATGAACCCTTCAAACTTCTTGGAAGTGGTTGCATTATTTTGAGAGACATCATCTTTAAAATTCTTGTCTTCCTCATATCTTAAACCAACAAACTTGTGAAAAATAGATCTTTGATTTCCAATCATTTCATCAAGGACTTCAAAAGTCTTTCCAACCTTGAGAGTTTTATTTAACTACATATTCATCTTCTCTAATTCCTTCCTTAAAGAGACAACTTCAACCTCTAATTTTTGGCATTCTTATAGTTTTTTCTTTAAATCCAAACTAGTTACCTCTTCTATTCTCTTTCATTCTACTAACTACAATTTTAGATCAACAACAAGTTTCTCAAATTCATCAATCCTTAACTTGTACTTCTCATATTACTTTATTTCATCTCTTAAGGCTTCTAAAGTAGAGACCAGTTAACCTTCCAAATCTACCTCACCTTCTCCTTCCTCTTCTAAATCTTCACATTCTTTGCTTGCTTGAGTGATAAATGTACTTTCAATATGTTCACTTACAAAAGAACAATCATTTGAAGAACTAAATTATTTATCTACATGAAGACTCCTCTTCTTTTTACTATAGCTTCTTGTTTTGTATTTGGAAACTTCTTGACTCCTAGAACTATCTCCTTTTAATTTTTATTTAATGGAAATTTTAAGGCATAATGACCTATTTTACCATACTTAAAGCATTTGAAAGGAAGCTTACCTTTGTATTTTCCAATGCCCTTCTTCAATATTATGATAAAATTTGCTTCTTCCTCATTTGAACTAGTATAAGGTTCTGAATCATCTTCAATATTTTTAATTTTGGAGGTATTAAATGTTGCTTCACTCTTTGTTGAGCCAAAATTCTCATTTCATATGCATTTAGAGACCTAAAAATTCATCCATAGAAAACTTATCCAGATCCTTAGCTTCTTCTAATGTAGAGACCTTAGAATCAAACCATAGTGGGAGAGATCTCAAGACCTTCTTTACAACAAACTTGTCTTTGATATTCTCACCCAAACCTCTGATTTTATTCACTACCTCATCTACCCTAAGAAATTATGTTGTAAAATTCACATCTTTCATCTTAAGAGTCTCAAACTCTCCTCTATGAGTTTGCAATTTTGTGTGTTTCATTTTATCATCACCCTCATGGGTATTATGCAATTTCTTCCATACATATTTGGAATATTTAAAATGCTTAACTTTTACCAATTCTACATTGGTTAGCCCAGATAGAATAGCATTTTTAGATTTGGAATTATTTTCACAAGATTTCATATCAACAGAGTTAGTAGGATGAGTTGTTGGTGTTGTGTATCCATCTACAAAAAATTACCATACATCAAATACAAGAGAAGTAAGGTAAGTCTCCATTTTTATTTTCCAAAAATCATAATAAATGTTTCATCAAACAATGGTGCTTTGTTTGAATAAGATCCTTCATGTCAAACAATAGAGTTCTTGAAACTAGATCTACCTTAAGTTAAAATTTCCTCAAGTAACCTTGTGCTTTGATTCAAATTTTTGAAAGAACACCAATACACTGAGAGGGGGGTGAATCAATTTATGAAAATTTACCAACTAAAGTAGCAAACAAGAAATAAGATCATACATAAAAATCACACATAAAAGAAGACACTAGATATACATGGAAAACCCTAAAGGCAAAACCACAATGAGAAAAGATACTTGATTCTATTGCTAAAATCGAACCTCACAATCAAAGATATTACATATATTTTGTAAACACCAACTTACAAGTACATTGACACCCAAAATTTTTTTTTGAGGCACCGACCTTTTGTTACACTGCACACCTAAGACAATGTTTTGAGGCACCCACCTCAAGGTACACTACAAACCTGATTGAGCACCAACTATATCTTTTTAAGGAACCAAACTCTACAACATTACAAGTTCATATATGTTGATATTGGTTCTTCTTCAACCTGAGAATTCACCTTTTCAAACCATTAATCTAGACTCTCTTCCTCCACACTTCCCTTCACTCAATTCACCATAACCAAAAAATCACATTGATAGCTTTTTATATACATCTCACTGTTCTTTCTCACCAATCTAAAAAACATCCAATTCAGTAACCCATGCATATTCCCCTAATCTATATTTACAACTCAACTATATACATGATATGCTAGAGTTCTATATTCAACATCCACTCACACTGACATTTTGACTAGGACAATAACTATTTCCATAGTTACACAAACCCTAACTACTTCGCAGTCCCTTGAAACCATCAATTTTAAGAATTTTTAGAATACATTTAAATTAGCTTCATCTTTGTAACTGCTTGTTAAATTTTGTATTCAAGAAATAGTTGTTTGCACACTTCAAATATTAACCATTTATCTTTCCTTTATCTCCATGATCTAATGGTCTCCATTCAATATACCTCACTTTTAAAACACAAATGTTCGATCAAGACTCCTATGAAAGATGACAATCAAACTTCCACAACTATAGAAGATGAAGACAATGGAAGCATTAAGTCTGATTATGAAAATCAAAGGGTGCACGGATAAGCTAAAAATACCACAAAATCCATGGATCAATAAATCGTCTACAAGACTTTAGGAAAATGGGAAAATTCATCATTTGTAAAAAATCAACATGCATCAAACACCCATGATCTTCAATATGCATCTTGTAACAAAAGGAAACATTTAAATCTTGGAAAAATAAAAAAAAAGACCAAATGTAGGGAAAATACCACCAAGATCTCCATAAGACTTCAAATGATGACTCAAAACATGTGAAGTAAAAACCCTAATTTGGAAACAAGAAATCACTATGTTCAAATGACATTACAGGTTTCCACAAGACCTAGCTTAGAACAACCAACCTATAAAGTTCCCTAAAAACTTGCCTCTTTCAAACCTAATGGATAGACCAATTAAACAATGCAGCAAATTCATAGAATAGGTCGAAGAACTAGATCCTAACCCACAAGGGTTTCGTACTTGCAAATTCTAAGCTTAAAAATAATTAACTGCCCCATATTTATACTAATTTAAACTCAATTACAAGGAGGGTCGACATGCCCAAGGAAATTTACCAAAAATAAAATATTAAATATATATTAAATAGTGTTTGATAACTCATTAATTCATCTAGCTAACCAATAAAAACACACTTAAATGGGAATGAGCACAAATGGAAAACCTAACAATTCATTTAAAATATGGAGGTAGGCATCTAGGAGACTCTACAAATCATGGTGAGAGATATAATTAGGTCACAAGGAGCTCCACAAAATAAACATTAGTTCTTCAAATATTTCAAATGACCTTAAAATCCATTCCAAATATTTAAATACCCTAGCTCAACTACTCCTATAAATGCTCTGTAGGATAGGGTGGTGAGCACCTAGTTGCAAAAATCTAAGACCTCCTCACCATTGCATAAATTTGACCCCTCCATAACCTTGTGGGAAAATGACCCCAATTTGACCTTAGTTTAGTCATGGCTAAATCATTACAAATGAAGGTTCTATAAAAAAATAAAGCTCCCTCATATTTGTAAAAAAAATAGGGGATACTTGACACTATGAAAAATTCAAGGGGGATCTGACTAGCTATAAAATCTCTACAAAATTCTAAATATTAAACCTTGAATGAAATCGAGACTCAAGATAAAACAAACATCTACTCTAAAGGGAAAACCAATCTTAAGCACATTATCCTATGATACAAAACATGAGAAAACCAAGCAAAGAAAATAGAGGGGTCCTCATTTTAATGGGCTATGTGTGTAAGGTACAATAATTAGTTAGTGGATTTATATTTTAGGGAAGCTCTTAGGCTATAAAATTATTGTCAATGATAAAAATAGTAGATTTATTAGTTATTTTTCATATAGATTATTTCATTTGGACTAATACATAACTCGCTCCTAGAACAAGCTATTATTTGTAGATAAATGAAAAATACAAGTATGAATAAGGTGGTTGAAGAATACTTTAGAAAATATTTTTTAGATTAATAATTAGCATGGGTTAATTGGTTTCGCTTGGAGGAATACTAATACACAACCACTCACTATTTTTCCATTAGTATGCCTCTATTTATGGAATTATCTACTTATAATGTATTGATATTTATTTATTTAATTTTCATATATAGTAGAGTGATAATAGGTAGTTAGTTGGTAAAGCATATCCAAGACATACTAAAGTCACTGAGAGAATCATCTTCAACAAGCCCATAATCACCAAAATTTCATAATAAAATTTAGAGATCATATAAAGTTTGGGATAGTCTTTTTTATATTATGGCCTTATAATAAAACTTCCAATAAAATAAGTTGTGTTGAAAAATAAGACCTTGTTTCTATGGGAATAATAATATTTTGAGAGTTGGTGAAGTTTATTATGAGTTGGATTTTTCAAAAAATAGTACAAATATGTCACATCCTTAGTATATTTACACCCTTGGATGGTGAGGAAAATATAATATTAATAGTTGATGTTATTATTGATACTTGGGTGAATGATTTGAGAAATAGAATAACTATAAAGTATATATTTTAGTGGAAGAATATACCTACATAAGATGTTACTTTAGAAGGACTATAGATCTTGGAACGGACAAAATTACATTGCTTGAATGCAAAAAAAATTGGGAAGGTAGACTTGTAATGTCCCCTTTTAATTAAAATAGTTTTAAAGACAAAATTAGCACTCTAATATTACCAATGGAATAATGGAAATTTTCTAGGGAACAATTTAATTAATATTTAGTTTTGAGAATCAAGTTAAAATTTAAAACTTTGTAAATTTGGGAAATTAAAGTATTAGCCCATGAGGTGTGGAATTTCATAAAGTGGAAAGAGTAACACTCACAACACTTGGTACCATTTTTATAATATAATTTTAATGATGAGATAATTAAGAATTTGTAATTTAACATTTATGATAAAGTGGTCCAGCTATTTTAAAGAAGGAATATTTTCTAACAAGGCATTAATGAGGAGTTATACATCTTATTTATTGAAAAGAATATTCATAAATATGTATGATTTTTTTATAATCTTCTTATGTGTTTCATAATATTTAAATTCATGAAAAAATTTCTTCCTTATTAGGTATTTTCATAGCCAAGTGCCAACAACCACCGCCAAACCTATTTGATAATTATAGCCATCATGATCTTCTCAAGGTTCTATTAACTTATGCTTAGCCTCCACACAACGAGTCAACCAATATTTTGTTTTCTCTTCATTCTCCTCAGGTCCAAGAACAACATTCACATGTCTTGCAAATAAATTTTGATTCAATAACCTGTGTGTCCATATAATTTTACCAATCTATATACATGCATTTATATATAATTAAATATATATTACAAAATTTTAATAAAGTGAAGTAAATTGAATTAAATTGCCTTCTTGTACAAGTTTTGAAACACAATCATAATCATTTGATGTAAACACTTGATCATTATCTTCAATTGTTGTTTCATATTGATCATGTTCTTGTGTAGGTGTCAATTATATTTGCTTCCACTCTTCAACCCATTTTGTATTCCCACAAGCTTCCTAATCTCCTAAAATATAAAATTGACAAAAACATGCAAGCTCCCTTAACCAAATAGTCCATGTTCTTGCATTCAAACTCTTAAACAAATGTCATTTATTATATCAATTGATTATCTCATAATAAATTCTAGGTATAATGTTCTCTTCTTCAACGAACCAAAAGAATTGATCAACAGTAGAGTACTCGCTTGATCCTATAGATAACTTTATATTTCACCAATCCACAATCCCATGTGCATCTTTAAATTTTACTACATACTCAAATTTTAATTACTCTCTAGCAATAATTCTTTTAATACACACACTAACTCTATCATGTTCTCCTTTACCATGTCTAGCTTCAAAGAAACTCCACATTTGTTGTACATTATGTTCCTTGTGAACCCTACTTAACTAATAGAACATTCAAGAATTATTGAACTATCCCATACAATTATGTGACCATATGAGATGTTTTATCATTTTGATTCCTCTTTCTCTTAAGTTTGTATAAAATATATTGAAATAGTATTGAAAAAAATCTGACAAGTGTAACTAGTCATCGCTCAAATAAAAATGATAGTCCCTCAAAAAAATTCTATCATCCTCTATGCTATCATTCGCATGCCTATATACAATATGAACAAACATAGCCACTTGAACTAAATTATAATATTGTGATTGGATTTCCTAAAGCAGAGAAAGAGTATAGTTTTCTACAAAATTAATCACTAATAGTATAGTTTCAATTGATGTGTTTCTACATGTGCAAAATTTTCCATCAAGCCACTGAGCATGTTGAGAGTGCTTGACATATTTTGGTACAATATTACTCTTAAATTCTAATATGAATACATGTACACTAATTTTTTTGTAACTAACTAGAAACACTTCCCAATTTTTCCATCTTTTAAATAATCCTCAATATTCTAAATTATTTTAACATCCACTAATTGTGATCCAAAATAATTTTCAACACTTTCATGCATACAAACTCCTAAGAAAGAAATATTTTCAATACATGAACTTAAATAAAATAATTTCCCAAATTAAATCTTTCACAAAAAACCCTATTACAAACTCCTTGATTGTTTCAAGTGGCATATAAATACCACATTCCTTTATAATTATGTTAGTATGTAAAGTACAATGTATATATCAACAAAAATCATAATAATAAAAAAATTACACATGCATTTTACAACAACAAGAGATTCGTTGCTTATTAGTTTTCACATACTAAGGTTTAAATTTTTTGAAATATCTTTTGAGTTATTCTAATATTACTAGGTAACATTGAATCACTACAAACTTTTCTAAAAAAATTGGTTTGAGTTGTGTCTCATAGGTATTTTGGATGAGGGTCATGAATTTTAGACCCCACTTTTAATTTCAAAACATCTCTAGCATTATATGATACCCTAGTATTATTATGCAAATATTTTTCAATCAAAGATTTGATTTCAATATTGAATTTCATGTCAGACTTTCAGAGTTGACCACTAAAACTCCAACATTGGTTGATTGGATCATTTTCTATACTTTCTCTTTTGTTTTCCACTTTTGCGAATGTTTTAGAATGTATTTTAAGAATTTCACTAATAATTCTTGACATTCTTTCATGCAAATTTTTTTTATTAACTATAGCAGTTGTTATAGCTCGTTGTGCCACATTCTTATCATTAGATCGAATATTCTTTCCAATATAATCATTGGCACTAGCAACAATAGATATAACATGTTTAAGTGATTTATCTTTCTTTCTTAGTTTAAAAAAATGCCTAAATTTTTTATTACTTTTCTCATTTTGCACATTCTCATCAATTGCATGATGAGTTGACATTGAAATGATAGTTTTTTACAAATCTATTGGCATGTGTTCTTATTTGTCTCAAAGAAATCTTACCAGGAAGATTATCCAAAAAATACTTTCAATTTTTTTTAAAATATTTTCATTTTCAACATCACAAGGATTTTCGTTTGCATTTTCAACTTCAAAAGGATTTTTATTTTCATTTTCAACATCAAAAGGATTTTCATTTTCATTTTCAACAAATGGATTTTCATTTTCATTTTCATCTTCAACTTCAAAAGGATTTTCATTTTCAACAAAAAAAGGATTTTCATTTTCATTTTCAACAACAAAAAGTTTAAATTTATTATATCTATGAATATAATCAATCTCAACATTGTTAAATCTAGCTTATTTTAAATCTTCTACAATCAAATTTTCCATATCATTCGAAGGTGGATTTGAAGATGTACCTGTTAGGATTATTAGTAATATCACATTATGTATAGTGGTGAGTGTGTGGGTGTATACAGTTAACTATCTGTAACTATTTCATTCAACCGCTCTTTCATCCACCCATTCACTTATTTTTGTATAAATTCCTTGTTGTGCATCAATAAAAGATACTTGATCCTTCATATTTGACAACATATGGTATCAGAGCTTGAGAAATTCTATTTCCTATAAGTTTTAATCCTAGGGAAAGAAGAGGTATGGCATTTGGATCTGCAAGAAAGGAGTGTCTATGTGGCATTTTAGGCATGATTTTTTTTTAAAAGAACAATTTGGCCTATAACGTTTCCTAAAGTTTGTACTTTTTCATTGAAAGATAAAAAATGTGACTTATTTGCCTAGCAAATGGATCTGATGCTATGATTGGTAACAAAAATATGTTGATATGTTCATTAAAATTTGGAGGAAGAAATCACATAAATTAGATGTGAAGGGAATGGAATTTATGTTTTGGAACTATATTAAATCACATTTAAATCCTTTTGCAAGCTGAAATGAATAAGGAAGCCATATTTTGAAGAGGCATATTTAAAAATATTTAAGGCATTCAACTTAGTTTCTTGAGCTTTCATTTTTGTGGCCATTCGAATATAATTTGTATCATTTCATTTGATATAGAGCTATATAAAAGAGCATAAGTTTCAAATTACGTTGGCTCTTATTTCATTTCATGTTGGTTGCTACACATTGACCTGTTTGCACCAAAATTGATGAAGTGAATAGGTTTGATGGAAGCCCATTAGGGCAATGTCATTTCTATTTTAGAATTAAGGATGGAGACATGACTATATAGATATTTGGAGTTGGCAGATTGATGCTTAAGATTCATGGCAAGATAATTTGAAGGTTCCTACATTACAATTTTCCATTGCAAACTCTTTGCATGGCTTTGGCCTCCGGTGGTATTGTTTTCACCCAGTTAGACGTTGATTGAGTACAAAGTGGTTTTGGAAATTGTTTAATGTTGTGTTTTTGATGGTGTAATAGGTCATGGGTTTGGTTCTTATTCTATTATAAGATTGAATTTGACAAACCTACACTCTAGATGATATTGATAAGACATAGAAATTCTTTGGTTGATAAGATGAAAAATTACAATAGAGTTAGAAGTTCAAATTCTAAGTAATATTCTTGGCGAAAGGATAAATATATATATAAAAAATGATTTAGATTTTATGGTTTGGCATAATTAAGTATCTAATGTTCAGGTTCAAACAAAGGAAATAAGGTTTCACAAGATAAAAATGGTTAGATTACTATATGAGATTACATGGAGAACAATTGAGAAAGGATATTGATAGGGACAATTGCATGTCTCTAGTGAAATATTTGGAGTATGGGCTTATTGATGATTTTATTGATGAAGTATATCACACTTGTTATATGTATATTGGAGGTTTTTCCTCTTGTGCTACTTTTGGAGTGTAAGGACTAACAAATGTCATATTGGAGGCTAGTGGCACTGAAGGGTGGAGGAATTTCCATCATCTCAAGTTAGCTTCTCACTTTGAGATGATGCTTTGCATGAGAAGTCTTTTTGGCTTTAGTGTCTTTCTTTTTCTTTTTCATTGTTGATAGATTTGAAGATACATGTATTGTGAAGTTTGATTTTTGGAGACAAGTAAGGAGTTTGGTGAAGAGCTCAGTATGAATTATTTCCCAATGAGCACTTGAGGTTGTGACCAAGGATTACGCCTTTATGAGGCTTGAGGAGAGAACTTGGAGGATGGTTGTCAAGTAACTACGGTCTAGACAAAGAGTTATACCTTTATGAGGGTCGAGGAGACAACCAGTCGAGGGTGGTTGTCCAATAACTATGGTCTATAATTCAAAAGGTTTATGGGAGTAAGAAATTTGGAATTTAGATAGGGGATACACATTTTTGAGGGTTACAAGGAAACTTGGAGGATCCTGCCTAATTCAGGATTTGTTTCTTCAAAAGGAAAATCTTCTCAAAAATGTGTACATATTTTGTAATCATTCAAGTTTTGTTTTGTTATCCTTAAAGGGGGGTCCCTTGGCAAGGTAATTTTGTGGTTTCAATAACAATATAATAAAGGAGGAAATACTAGCATTATTAGTAATATGACACTATGTATAGTGATGGGTGTGTGGGCGTATATAGTTAAATACTTGTAACTATTTCTTTCAACCACTCTTTCATCCAATTGTTCACATCTTTTTGTATAAATTCCTTATATTGTGCATCAATAAAAGATACTTGATCCTTCATATTTAACAAAAATACCTAAATTCATGCCTATTGTTAAATTCTCTATAGCATTGAAAGGTGGATTTGAAGACATACCAAGATTAGTTTGTATAATCATATTATTTTCCACATTCACCTCTTACAAATTTGCATCATCTACATCCATGGTCTCTTCAATGTTTATATCTTCCATAGTCATGGAATTGGATGCTTTAGCACTATTCATTGATCAAATCTGCATTCTTCTATCTCTTTGTATTTTTTCCTTCTCTCTCTTTTCTTGAATTTCTTCATTGGTCAGTACCCAAAGATCCTATCTTTCCTCTTATTACAACATTGTGATCCCATGATTACAAAATTCTGAAGAATAAATGAATGTCAATAGTAAAAGTCTTCCTTCTTTGTTCCTCCTTTAAATGAGTGGAAAATTAACACAATACCACTCCAAAACTATCTCAATGATGCCTCCTTTCAAAATTAAAATCAAATTGCAAGTTTAAGAGCCTATAAAAGACAAAGTTCAATAGAAAATGGGAGAAGTAGTTGTTGTCGATCGTACATTATCAAGTTGTAGAATTGACACTAATTTTTTAGCAATAATAATAAAATACTGTCAAAAAAAAAACAAGGTCTCATTTACTAAATAGGATCCTATTTCATTTTCCAACATTCATATTATTAAATAAAGCAAATGGGATCCCATTTAGGAACAAGATCCAATTCCTAAAGTGGGATCTTGTTTTAGAAAAATTAAATTTTTGACTAGGTTTGTACTTTGTTTTTCGCTTCATGAAAAGACTTGGGGATCAGAACCTAAGTTTTAGACCTAGTTTGACCTACAACTTGAAGTTCATGTCAACGTCACAATAAAAGAGTGACTTTGGGCATATGTCAAAAGACCTTTTTTGCAAAAAAATTGATGAAATTAAAAACCATTATATATGAGACTATGTTGATTACAAATATGTTACTTTTTTTATAATTGGATTATTTTTTCTATTTTTCAAATATATTTTTTATGAAAATAGTCCATAAACTTGAAATATCAGGGCTAAGTTTTACTATTTTAATTTTTTATTAAACTATTTTTTTGAAAAATAAACTATATGTATGCAATATTTAGACGATTCTTTTCAATTTGAAAAAATCAAAAAATGATAAGTTTAGGTCCTCTTATGTGTGATGTACATGACAATTTTTCAAAACAAAAAAATGGCCACTAAAAATTAACAAAAAAATCACAAAAAAATAATGTGAGCATTCTTCAATTTTTACAAATATTTTCCCAAAAGGATTCAAAACATATGATTATTTAGGTCAAAATATGAATGACGTACACATGCATGGTATGGTAAAAGAATGACTTTTAAATTGTGGTTTCTAGACATGCCTATTGAAAATCAATTTGCATCATCTAGGTAATAAAATAAATTACATATTTGGAAACTAGACTCTGAGTGATCATTTTATGATTAGTGACTTTTTCAAGATTTCATCTCTAAGTGCTTCAAATTTTATGATTAGTGACTTCCACTTTTTGTCCATAAAGTGGACTCAACTTCTTGCACACACCCACTACACATATATTTCTCACACTTGTGAACTCTTTTGCAACTTTACACATGAGTTATATGTGTATTTATTAAGCTTGCAATGTTACTAAATAGTCATTTTAAAAATTTTATTGCTAAATTTTCAAGCTATAAGATATAGACCTACTATGTCACCCTACAACTTTATCATTAAAATAATAATAATAATTAAAACTTTGACCCTAGTGCATATGTGGGAAGGAATTTAGTTCTCCTACATGGACATAGTTAAGCCTAGGAGATGTTAAATTCATATACAAGTAGAAGAAGATGCCATTGAAATATGTATTTGTATGTAAGATATTTGTGCATATTATAACTTCTCTTTCCTACCTACAAATATGGCTAATATGACATGATTTGCATATGTGGGAAGGAATTTAGTTCTCCTACATGGACATAGTTAAGCCTAGGAGATGTTAAATTCATATACAAGTAGAAGAAGATGCCATGGAAATATGTATTTGTATGTAAGATATTTGTGCATAGTATAACTTCTCTTTCCTACCTACAAATATGGCTAATATGACATGATTTGAGCTAACTTGGACCCCTAGATCATATGAATTCCCACTGTTTTGTTGGATGATGATTTAATTATTCATATATGCATGGAAAAATATATAATAATGGTTGTTTTGTTGGTTGATATTTAGCTTTGCATTGTTTTGTTTACTTATGTGTCATTTATCAATGTTAGTGTAGATTTTTTGTTTTCCTTATGTTAGGGGGTATTTATTTTTCCTACACATTATTATTTAAGCTTGTTTAGGTTTATTAGATGTGGTAATAAGAGGACATGTTGAAAAATAAAATAGCTCCCATAGATGGGTAGTTGAGTTACACACTCTCTTTTGGCTTGTTGTACCACCTCTCATTATAACCATGATTTTGTATTTACCTGAATAGTTTATGGGGTAGTTGGGTTTCACACCCTCTTTTAGCTTTAGGTGCCATCTCTTTCTTGTCTTTACTTGAGGAGGTTATTCCACATGTTTTGGAATTTTCCAAGTAGATAAAACCTCCCACCTTTTATGGGTAGTAGGATTTAATGCACCTCTTGGATGTACATGCCCCTTTTTATTTATATATTGAGCACTCTCCTCTCACAAGTCCATTAGTTTTGTGATTGTTCAGTGAGAGTCACGAGAGTATACTCAAAATTCTCTTGCTTTGTCTCTATTGTTCTCTCATTTTAGTTTTTCTCTTCATTCTGCTATTTTGATCTTTTATTATTTGTTGATTGGAGTTGCATGTGATCTACAACCAACATTGGATCTTGGCTCAATTCTCACTTCTCAAAGAATCTAACATGGTATCAAAGCTGTGTTTTCTAGTATAGCACATTGTTTTTCTAAATTTTTTAGAGATTTCAGACTAATAGAAAGCTAATATTTTGTCTTAAAAAACAAGTATGCTCTTCTTCTGCATCCTCATATGACCTAGAGAATCAGAACAATTTAAAGGAAAAATAAGCATATATTTAATCTAGTTTAAATATATATGTTCCTGTAAGATCTAGGTGATTTGCAGCTTTTTGGTAATATTGGAGGCTTTTTCAGAATTTCTAGAGAGTCCAAAAGGTTTAATAAATTCAAAATTGAATTTTATTTCACCAAAATCAAAGATTGGAGGATACAGTAAAAAAATCAAATTTAAAAACTTGAATCTTTTAATGGAGCCATTTTCATTTTGGCTTCATAAATATGGCTTGCACTCATTTTCAAGAAAAAAAATTTCTAGGTTTTATTCCCAACATCAACAAACCATCTGGGTAGTCATTACATTCTGCAAAAAGTTTATAAATTTTGCAAAAATCAAATCAGGAAAAGGCATGCATCGTTTTTCATAGGCAGATTTTGCAGCTTTTTTCAAAATTGCATAACTTTTGTCTCGAGTACCAGATTTTCACAAATGAGTACTTGTCGGAAAGCTATAAATGAGAGCTTTCCATCGATGAAGGTTTGACTAAAAATTTATACCTTTTTTAATTAGATATTGAAGGTTGAATCTGCTGCATTTTTTTATCCTCAATAAGTCATATCTTTCACTATTGTAATCCATTTTTCAAGAAAACAAAAAAGAGTTAGAAATATATTGAAGAGTAAAAAAAAACTACAAGGTTTATTTTTATATTTTTATTTAAAACTTAATTTGTATCAATAATGTAATTTTGTTTAGTAAGAGCCTTAAAATCCTTGTAATCTAGAAAAGCCTTATAAAACCACTAATCATAAAGTGCCAACATTGTAATATCAGGAGGAGTGATTTTTGAGACTAGTGGAAAGGGGGGGTGTCTCATGTGTCTTCTTTCTTTGCAGTTTTCCTTCTTTGAAATATTCTTTTCTGCTCTCATGGATGTATATATAGTTCTAGTTTTAACTCAATATAATTATTTTGAATGGAAATCTAAGATGGTAATATATCTAAAAATACATGGATATCATTGTGTAATGATGGGACTTGAAATTGAACCACAAGATAATGTAGAAAAGATAAATTGGTTTAATAAATGTGACGAATCCTTTGGCACTCTATGCATGTCAGTCTCTTCTGACCTTCTTTTTCAAATTGAATTTTCCACTACACCAAATGAAGTGTGTACTAAATTGGAAAGCCTCTTTGGTAAGTAGGATGAGTTAAGGGGTCATCAATTAGAGAATGAACTCATAGGGTTAAGCCCTAGCATTTTTGAAACTATACAAGAATTCTTCACAAAATTGAAGGCCATTGGATTGCAGTTAGAATAGTGTGGAATCAAAAAGGATGATAAGCAATTGATCTTGAGTATTCTTTCTAAGCTTGGTCCTAACTATTCTATATTTGTTTCTATATTCTATGCTACAAATTTTTCCCTACGTTCAACCTACAAAATGCCTTCTCTAGATGAATTTCTTGTAGAGCTCACTAAGGAGTAGGAAAAATTAGTTCTAATGGGTACAATTAAGCCCTCTAAGTCACATGCCTTAGCTTTCAATTAGGGCACAAAAGAACAAAAAGGGTCTAGCAAGCAAGATAAGAAGCAAAAGAACCAAGGAGAGAAGAAGAAAGATTAGACACCTGCTACTTCAAAAGAAAATAAGAAGACCTCTTCATCAAAAATTGATCAACCTAAGAAGGAGAAGGTCAAGTGTGCTTACTGTTAGAGGTTTGGCCATGATGAACATAAATGTTTAAAGAAACAAATTGACCACCTTTCACATCTTCTATAAAAGAATAATATCGAGGTGCCAATTTTTTTCAAATAGAGTTCATCAAAAGGTTATTCTAAGGACATAGACAAATGTAAGGGGAAAGGAAAGGGAAAGGCCCTAGTTGCTATTGAAGTCTTGGATCATTGAATCAAGTGCTTCACACCACATGACCTCATCAGAGGATAATTTTACCTCTTTGGAGCCATGTTCTATGCCTACCATACTTATGGGTGATGACACTCCTATTGAAGTGCATGGGAGAGGGTCTATTGATGTGGGTGAAGGGACATTTGAGGATGTTCTTTGTGTTCCATATTTTTCAACTAATCTCCTATTTGTTGATTAGATCACTCACACTAGTTCTAGCAAGCGAGTTGAGTTCACTCTAGATACAATAATGGGTCTATAGTTGTTATCAGAAAAATAGATCATAAATCTAGACTATATTAGTTTCCTCACTTTATTCTTGAATCTCCTTCAACAGTATTACTCACTCATGCAGATGAGCTTAGTTGTTTGTGGCATAAATGATTTGGCCACTAGAACTATCGTTACTTGCAATAAATTAATCAACATGACATGGTTTTAGGGTTACCTTCAATTTGTTTTTCTGATGAGGTTTTCCAATGATACATTCTTGGTAAGAATATTGAGGAGAAAAATGATAAAGGAAAAGCATGGAGAGCTATAGATTTATTGGATTTGGTACACAATGACTTGGCAAGACCCTTTCCAGAACCATCTTTTCACAGGGCTAGATATGTCTTGGCATTCATTGATGACTTTTCTAGATACACTTGGGTATATTTTATCAAAAAAAAGTATAAGATCTTTGAGCATTTTCAAGATTTCAAAAATTTTGTAGAGAAATAGTTTGGGAAGTTCATCAAGATTCTGCATACAGATAATGGGGGTGAATATGTTAATCATTAATTTGAAATTTTTTATGCTTCAGAAGGTATCAACAGGCAACACACTGATACATACATTCCTTAGCAGAATGGTGTCACAAAACATCATAATTGTTCCTTAAAAGAGATGGCTAAGTGTCTGATTCACTCCAAATCTTTGGCACCTCAATACTGGGAAGAGGCCATCAACTGTTTGTGTTACATCTAGTGCCAAGTTCCTCACAAAGTTGTGAAGGGGGTAACTCCTTTTCAAGCCTGGACTAGTTGGAAACCCACAATTAAGCACTTTCAATTGTTTGGTTCTCTTGCATGGGCCCATATTCTAGCAGATAAATGTAAGGCTATGGATCCGTAGAGCAAGCCTTCCATATTTTTCAGATATCCAAATGATGTGAAAGGTTACGGGCTTCTCCATCCCAACACTAATGAGTTGTTTATTGAGAGGAGTGTTCATCTTGAGGAGAGCCCTTCTAGTTCTTCTCCTACCACTTCTCCATCTACCATCACATTGGAGACTTTGCATCATGATGATAGTTCTTTAGAGGATCTTAATCCTAATATTGATGAGGAGTCTTCTTCCTCCACTTCAGTTGGTGATAGTGATGATGAGGATCCACATTCCTCTTCTAGTCATCATTCAGAGGCTAATGATTCTCCTCTAGATTCTCCAACCTCAACACCTCTTTGGTCTTGACAGGCATTGGATTTAGCAGGTGATTGGGTTGGTGATCCATCAAACACAAGAAGAACACAGTCACAATTTCAACAGACTCCACATCTCTTCATTGCTTCAGCTTTTGATCCACAATCTTTTCAACAAGATTTTAGTGTTCCTGAGTGGGATGGTGGAATGCAAGAAGAGTTAAATAATTCCTTAGAAATGAATCACACATGGGATTTAGTCTCTCTTATAAGGGAAGAAAATTTGTTTGATGCAAGTGGATATATCGAACAAAATTTGCAGCAAATGGGTCAGTTGAAAAACACAAGGCTCGCTTGGTAGCAAAAGGATTCTCCCAGGTTCCTAAGATTGACTACTCTAAAAATTTTCTCTAGTTGCTAAGATGAATTCCATCTTACTTTTCCTTGCTATAGCTGCAATACATCCTTGTGAAGTTCATCATATGGATGTAAAGAGTGCCTTTCCTCATAGTGTCCTTTAGGAGGAAATCTACATGGAGTAGCCACAAGGGTTTGTGCAAGATCCTTCACTTCTATGCAGACTTCAAAAGTCTCTCTATGGCCTTAAACAGGCTCCTCGAGCTTGGTATGCTAAGATGTACTTCTTCCTTCTAATAGTCGGGTTCAAACGATGTCATTCTTATTCAAACTTATACATTTTGTAGTAGGATGACACTCTCACTTTCTTGGTTCTCTATGTTGATGACCTATTGATCACAAGGAGTCAATCGTCCACCATCAAGGTAGTGAAAACTACTCTACATGATATATTTTTGATGCCTAACTTGGGTCTTTTTCATTACTTCTGGGGGATTGAGATCACTCAATCATCTTCAAGCATCTTTCTTAGACAACCCAAGTATGCACTTGATATGCTCTCTATCTTTCTCATGGCTAACTATAAGCCTACATCAACTCCATTTCAATCAGGGGTCAAACTTGAGGCTAAGTGTTCCTCACCTTTGGTTGATGGCACTTTATACTGATAGCTTGTTGGGAGACTCATCTACTTGACTCATATGAGACTGGACATTTCATATATTGTGGGAATGGTCTCTAGATTCATGCAGGAGCCACATGAATTGCATTAGGAGGCTAAGTGGATCCTCGACTATATTTAGGGTACTCATAGTTCTAGGATCCACAATGGAGCAGGTGTGGATATTGACTTGGTGGGACATATAGATTTAGATTGGGCAGACAATTCTCAAGATCACAAGTCTACTTTTGGGTATTGCTTCTCACTTGGTTTTAGTCCAGTTTATTAGTCAAGCAAGAAGTAGTCTGCAATTTCTCTTTCATCTACAGAGGTTGAGTACTGAGGGGTAGTTAATGCCACCACTAAGGCTATTTGGCTTCAGAATATTCTCACTAAGTTTGGCATTCCATTCAGAAATCCTAAAGACATCTTTTGTCATAACAAAAGTTCAATATAGATATCAAGGAATCTAGTTCATCATCAGAGGACAAAAAAAATTGAGATTTATATGCACTACATTTGGGAGCTATTCAAGAAGGCGTCATTGATCTTAAGTATTTTTCTACATCGAAGCAGTATGCGGACATCTGCACAAAACCCTTCACAGAGAGCAAGTTCCTTCATTTGCGAGCTTTGCTTGGGGTACATCAAGTGTCTACTTCAAGAGGGACTTCATAGTCCTTCACACTAATCTCTCTATTCAGGGGGGGTTATTCCTCTTTCAAGGGGGGGCTTCTTCTTATTGGGGGAATCTATATGTAGATGGGTATCTAACATGGCTTCATTTGTTGGGACCCATCTTTTCACCCACCTAAACTACTCTTAAGGGGGGTGTTAGTGTAGGTTTTTTATTTTCATTATGTTAGGTAGTATTTATTTTTCATAAACATTATTAATTAAGATTTCTTAGGTTCATTAGATGTGTTAATATGAGGACATGTGGAAAATTACAATATCTACATGTGTCACTCTCTCCCACACATGGGTAGTTGAGTTACTGGTGCAGGGGCACCAAGTAAATTTTGTGTTAATGTTGTAAAATGAGGTATTTTGATAATTTTAGGTGTGTTTGAATTTTTGTCAATTCAATAAGGTCCTAATAGACCATCTATTATGTAATTATGAGTCATTGAGTTTATATTGTCACATTTTTGCAAAATTGTCAAAAGTGCAATATTGAAAAAGTTGCGAAAGTGAAAAAAATGTAAAATTGAAGAAGCCCAATGGTCATGGGCATTCAAAGGGAAGTTATAAAAGGTGTAATAGGTTGGTTAAGGTTTAAATATGTTGGTAACTCGAAGGAAGATCATGTTTGTGATCATTTTTGAAGAAGAATCAATAAAAAATCTCTCTTTTTTGTGTAATTTTCTATAAATTTGGTGCTCCTAGCAATTGTACGGTTTTGTACTAAAGTATTATGTTCTAAAATCTATTGAATTTGATATATATATATATATATATATATATATATATATATATATATATATATATATATATGTGTTAGCTCCAAAAAAAAATTGGAGTGAAGGGATTTCATTGGGCTTTAAGCATTTTATTGTGAATTTATTGTCTGCGGTTTTGTGCAGCCAGTCATAAGAGCTTTGAAGACATAAAATGAATTAATGGCTCATTCCACCTATTGTATCTACTATGGCTCAATGGAATGGGTCCAAATTGTAGGATTAGGTGGTAGAATGGGTTTTGTGAGTAGGGGAGGCGAAGCTGAGTGCTTGGGCATGATGCCCTAGTTGTCAAAATTGTGCATTTTGAGTGAAATTCGGTGGTTAAGGGTAGGTAAGTGTAGTAAACCCTTGGGGAAGAAAAATATGAAGGTATCTTAAGCATGTGAAGACCTAAGGAATTATTTTTGATGCATTGATAAGGTGTAGAGATGTGGGGAAGTAGGATTTTCAATAAACCCACCCTAAAACAAGCAAAAATGAGGGTTTTGTAATAGTGATCTTAGAGAGCATTTCTCTAATTGAAAATGGTGGATTTTGAGGTTGTATAAATTGTTTAATGACTGTTCATAAAGATCTAGGGCTGGCAGGGTGTTGAAAGGTAAGTTGCTTTGTAAATTAGGCCTATTTAGCTAAAGTGGACAGCATTGAAGCATTAGTTTGAGGGTTTTGTTCCAAAAGAGTTATATGAGCTTTTGAGATATGTTGTGTAAGGACATAAAGGGTGTCTGAAATTTTATTTGGTTAGTGGTTTCTAGTTTGGATTTGTGAGACATGTTTAAGAAACTGAGTTGGTAGACCTACAAGGAAAATAGAGAAATTGTATGAGAAATCAAAGAGCTAGGGTTTTAAGAGTTGCAAAGTTGTTTTAAAAGAATTGAATTGTGATTAATAGTTAAAATCCTCCCTTCTATGTACCAGTTACACACTCTCTTTTGGCTCGTTGTGCCACCTCTCATAACCACTATTTTGTATTTACCTAAGTAGTTTATGAGTTAGTTGGGTTTCTCACCCTCTTTTGGCTTTATGTGCCACCTCTCTCTTGTCTTCACTTGAGGAGGTTATGCCACATGTTTTAGCATTTCCCAAGTTGGTAAAATCTCCCACCTTTTATAGGTAGTAGGAGTTAATGCACCTCTTGGATGTACATGCCCCTATTTTTATATATATTGAGAACTCTCCTCTCACCTTCATTAATTATGTGATTGTTCAATGATAGTCATTAGAGTATTCTCAAAATTCCCTTGCTTTGTCTCTATTATTCTCTCGTTTCATATTTTCTCTTCATTCCGTTATTTTGATTTTTGATCATTTTCCAAATGGAGTTGCATGTGATCTACGACCAACATCAGATCCTGGCTTGATTCTCACTTCTGCAAGAATCTAACAATCAATGTTATTTTAGGACATTAATCCTTGTTGAATGTAAATCACACATACATACACATACTATAAGTTAATAGAAGCTTTAGAATATGGAGGTTTCTCCATGGCATAAGTTTCTCCATATTTATTTAGATGTATTTCAAAGGGATAGGTATGCCTCAATTTTAATGCTACACACTATATCCTAGTATTGTATGATTAGTTAATATGCATCAGGATTTGTAGAAATGTGTCAATGTGTATTTTAGATAAATCATTGAATGCACTATATGGATTCAGGTAAAAACACAATAGTGTGTCACACTTTTGGCCAAATAAATAGTTTCAAGTGAACAATTTTTGGTCAGAAGATATTCAGCTGAGTGGCTTTCAACTGAAACCATGCGACACCGATGTGGTAGGTACCTTTTCGATCGAAGAGGGTTCAGCTGAAAGTCACTAAGCCAAATACGTCTAGCCAAAAATATGAAAATAGTGAGTGTATTTAATCTATATAGCTTGATAATATCAAGCAATTTTTAGATGAGTATGTTTCGGCCAAAACATGCTTAATCGAGCATGTCTAGTTGGCAACCTACTTGGTAGCCAACTCACCCTTTTTTAGAATTTTTTGAAACATTCAACTTTGGAAAAGTATTTCTCTAGTCAGAATGATTTTTCTACAAAGAAAAGTTCCCTTTTGTAGAACTCATAGTGGTAGATTCAAATATATATATTTTTTAATATTTTGATTAGTTTTAGTATATTTTATTTTTAAAATAATGCAAGTAGGTTGTTAAAATTAAAAAAGAGGCTGATTAGAAATTTAAAAGAATAGTAAAACATATTAATTTTTAAAAAACATTATATGGGTCACAAAAGGAGAGAGTTTTCTTCAAAAGGGTATAATTTGTTTTTTAAATTGATTAAAAAAATTGACAATAGTTGGTGTCCCATTAAAATAGTTAAATTCTAAAAAGTCTGACTTTAAAACATTATTATGAGACCAATATACATCAAAATTTGATTTTTTCTCGATGCACAAGATATTGAAGTTACCTATTTGGAGAAAAAAATTAGGGAGAAATGAAGTTTTTTTCAATTTGTTTCTTGACAACTCATGAAATCACTCTTTTCTAAAATTTTCACCATTCCAATAATTGTCGTTCAATTGATAAAAATATAATGATTTTTTTTTTTTTGAAGAATAATAGGAATAAACTTCATCAAAAGTTATACATTTCATTAGCTTACACCATTTTGAAATTCAAAACATAAAGATCACTTTTATGTGGTCAAAGTTCACAATTTTTTTGTTGTTGGTCAATTCCTTTATAAAGTGTGACACATGTTTGTGCTTTTACCCATTCATCTTGTTCATTTATATATTTTTGAAGGATCTTTACCATGAATTTTGATGGTGTAACATAGATTTTTGGCATCCTAATCCTTTCTAGCACTTCTAGGATTTTTCACCTAAAAAGGAGAAAGGAAGGCCAAAATGCTTATGTCTACACTCAAAATCAATGCAATATGGATTTAATATACCTAGATACAATGTTTGAATACAATAAACTAATAAGAGTAATTGATTAATGAATGGAAACTAAGGAAACGCAGAATGTTTGAAAACACATTGTACAATGTAAAAACACCTAGAAATGAATGCAAAACTAAACATAAATGAACCAAATTGAAATTTTGCATGTGGAATGTGGATGAAGATTGGAAATGGCTTCTGTAATGTTGTTGATACTGATTTTCAGGCCTAGTGGGACTCATTCGCCATTCTGGGTGAATTAATCCCAGTTATGCAAAACTATTCTGGAACCTATTTCTGACAAAAGGGTATCTAAAAATGTAGAAAATCAAAAACTGACCTTGGAGTGGGACTCATTCACCACCCATGGAAAATGAGTTCACTTTTAAATTTCTAAATATTCAAAAGTGGAATCCGGAGCTTTCGGTCTACACTTTGATTCTCTATAGGTGTCCACTTTTGAAAACTTTGATTCTTGAACTTGAAAGTGAGTTTTTCATGATATTTTCATTTGATTAATGAAGAGAAGACTTAAACAAATTTTCAATACAATTTTCAATTATTTTCAAGCTTCCAAGAGATCTAAATCTACAAGCACACAAGGCAAGAGAGAGAAATGTTGAATGTTAGGGAATGGGGGTTTGCCTTGGTCAAAACCCTTTTAGGTAATTAAACCAAAATGATGAAAGAATCTAAAAAAACATGCAATAATGGAGTTTATTACCTTGCTATGAGGTTTGATATTGAAATTCTGCAACAAAACATGAAGAATCTACCCTTGAATGTCTGAAGATTGATATCTTGGTGACTTGAAATGATGAAACCCTGTGTTGCTTAACTTGAGATGGAAGAATGATGGATGAATAATGAAGAATAAACTGTGAGATTAAGAGATGTAAAATGAGAAGAAAAACGCTTATTTATACACTTGTGCCTTAGTAACCTAATGATACCTCATCAAAGGCTGAAATAAGGTAATTTTGAATAAAAACCTGAAAGAAAATTTGAAATATTTTGAATTTGGAGCCAAGAGGAACTCATTTGCCACCCATGGAAAATGGGTCCCACCTTGGACTTGTAAGTGGGTGTCAAGAATTATCTTGCATTTAATGTTGTTTGTTGGGTTTACATTCAAAAATACACTTAATTAAGCCTTATAAGTGCATAAAGGGGTCAAATAAAGCATAAGAAAGGTGTAAATAGTGAAATCAAGCCTAGAAAAGCATGAAATCTTGTTACATGACTTTACAACACTTCAAATAGGACTTGATAAGTGATGAAAAGGATATTTTTAGGTGAATTGTAATAAGAAGAGTTTAGAAAAGTATAGAAATGTGTTACAACACCTTCACAAGACATCATTAAATATTTTTTATTTAGTTTGCAAGGGTCCAAGACCTAGTGTGGATGCATAAAATTTCACACAACACCTAAATCAAGGCCTCATTAAGTCCAATTTATCATGAATTATTCCCATGTCAAGCAAGAGGTCCTTTTTTCTATGATACAGATGGTTATATAGAGAGATGGTTTTGGATCATCGTAGAGCTCATCTCATAATTTTCAAATGCATATCTACTTATGTTTCGATCCACATGTATGATTTTGCATAAGGCTAGATGTTTGAATTTTTCCCATATGATTGAATCAACACAATATAGTTTGTACATCTCCACCACTCTTAAACAATTAAAATGCTTCTTTTCATTTTAATTTTAACATTATATGTCACTCCCTATACGAATGATTTAGCTTTATAAACCATCCCAAATTTTAAGTAAGCTCATGCTTGAATCATAACCCTAAGATTACATACATTCGGGTGATGCATCAAAGTTGGCAGTGCCCACTCGATGGACAATGAGGATGTAGCAGTACCTGCAATTATCAGGGTCTTTAAAATCAAATCATGACGATTAATTTTCTACTAGATATATTTATCATGACCATAAATCGTTGAAGATGAATTGTTGAAGGTAAATTTATTGACGGTGTCTGTTGACGTAAAGATGGGCTTCCCATCTAAACAAGCCAGTGCAAACTCATCCGCTACTGGTTAAGGCATTTGATAGTTTATTTAGAGACTTCCAATAATCCGTTCCTTATTTAAAGACACGGTCTCTACCTAAACACTGTGCCTTGACCATAAGACGCAAATTCTTTAGAACAAAGTCTGATAAAGAAGATTTCACAAACATTCCAAATTATGTAACGAAAAGTGATAAAAAAACATACTGAGGCATTGGCTTACACCACATCGTCGTTTTATTGTCAGACTGGATTTCATTGTAGAACATCAATCAAATCTGGAGCATGGACGCCATAATTCACCGCCTCCCTCCTGTCGAGGTCAGAACAGAAAGACCGTGTTGAATCGATAAGGATTTACTTCTCACACGACATTCTTTGAAATACTTTTTCTTATTCTTTTCATGGTGAGTGATTTGGATAACAACATCCCAGTCTTAGCAATATTTTTTTATGACACCATCACAGTTTTAGAGACTTTCTTGCATTTGCCCGACTTTTTGTGGGTGAGAGATTTCATGGGCTCGTTTTAACTTTTCTAGGGTTCAGTTTTTTCTACATTTATGCGTTTCTGATACAAAATAAACGATGACGAAAATTTTAATATGCTTACCGACAAGCAATTATGACTGACGGTGAATTTTTTATGAGATAATTGTTCACGATGAATTGTTTAAGGTGAATTTATTAATGAGCTTGAATTTTCCTAGAATCAATATATTTATGCAGTTTATTGCCTATGTAGTATTTTTAGATTATTGTTAGGGGAGTGACAATTTATAAGGATATGATATATGTCATTCATGATCTCATACAATAGTGATTATTAATATTGATTTTAATTATTAGGGTTGATCTGAATTCAAAATTGGATATACAGCCATACAATTATGATTAGTTGAAGTTGAATTTGTCCAATAAAATATATTTGTTAAATGAAATAATTTGTTGATAAAAAAACTTCATAGTTTGATTGTTGATTTTGAGTTCAATAGTCAAATCCTTAAAAATGTAATTGAAGTTGACTTTATAAAAATGAGAACTGTAGAAATTTCAACTTTTCATTGGTATAATGTACTATGTCAATTAATATATTATTTAAATTATGTATATATAACATTTTTATACTTATTATAACACAATAAAAGTACAATAGTGAAAATCAATGGATGAACAAAACCAAAATAGTGATAGGTTAGATGATAAGTAAGTATAAATCAATATTGAGATATTAGACAATGTTTTATATTGTAATTAATATTGCTTAATTAGTTATTAGAAATTATATTTATAAACAAATTAGAAGTTAGAATTTTTTCTAGGCAAGAGATATTTGTGTTTTCTAAAGTAAAGATGCAAATTTTCATAACTAAAAATACTTTATAAATGAGTTATCATATCTAAGGGTGGGGTCTCATGGATGGGGGCTTCCTAAGAATATCATATGGCATTGCTAAGATTTTTTAGGGATATTTTAAAGAGGGTGGTCCCATGAATTTTTTAGTGCAATTTAAACTTGAAAGTTTAATCTCTAAAATTTATGGAAGCTAGTGGTCTCGTGAGTTCTATTATTTTCATATTCAAGAATAAATAAATTTAAAATAATAAAAAATTAATTGATGGGAATTTAAAAATCACAAATGATTGACAAGTGGCAAGAAAAATTCTAAGTTGGTGGGGTAATTTCTAGACCCCTTCTAAATGCATCTGCTCAAATTTTCAAATTATAATGTACAGTCTACTATTGTTCAGGAAAAGATTCTAATTAATCTTATTGCATTTTTTTTTTTGCTCCAACTAAAAATAATAATAAAATGATCACAAAAGTAACACATATTGATCACAAATAGACTCTTAATAGACATGTATACGATTATTACTTATAATTATTAAAAAATTATCAAACCTATCTAAAATAGTTAATAAAATTGAAAAAAAATGTTAAGAAAACAAAAAAACATTCTCCAATTAGATACTTATTGAATTATAATGCATTTTAATCATTTTAACTCACATAAAATGAAAGAATATCATACCCTATCAAAAAAGGAGCACAAAAAGTGTGAAGAGTTGGAATGGAGCCTTCATCATGATTGTCATATGATTTTTTAGTCATTTGGAGTTCTTTTAGGCTTAACAGAATGCACTCATGCTTTGTAACATGAGTACTTTTTGTCGTTCACATGCTTTATAACACAAGAACATTTTAATCTTTATAGATATAGTTTTAAGTTCTCAAAACCAATCTCATTAGATGCGAACTAGTCTTAGGTAGCTAGTTAGTTACAAGTTGATAAATACTGTCGTAAGATAAATAGCTCCTTATGGAATTAAAATATCTACCAAGCACAACATCAATTTTGTCAAACTCTTGAAACATCTACCTTTTCTCATAAAGTTGGCTTCAAGATATTTATAGACTCTCTTAAGGCTTTGACAATCTACTAGATAGGTTAGGTAAAGCTATACCAATCTGCATTAGCATTGTTAGTGTGCATTTTACCCTATATCTTAAACCCTTAAATTAAAATCCTTAATACTAAACCTTAAAGACTAAACTATAAAACCTAATCCCTAAATCCCAAACCATAAACCTAAATTTATTCCCTAAATCCAAAATCATAAACCTCTTAGTCATAAACCCTAAACCATTAAATGAAAACCCTAAACCCTAAATCCTAAAGCTCAACCCCTAAAACTTAAACCTTAAATCATAAAATCCAAATCCTACACTTTTAAACATAAAGAATAAATCATAAAATCTAAACCATAAAGCCCAAATCCTAAATCATTATGCCTAAATTATAAACCTTAAAACCTAAACCATAAACCATAAACCCTACACCCTATACCATAGATCTTAATCCATAAATTCTAATTCATAAACCCTAAACCCTAGATACCGATCCTTAAACCCTAAACACCAAACCATAAACCCAAAACCCTAACTCCTAAACCCTAAATCTAAAGTATAAACCCTACACATTAAAACCTAAACCATATAAACCTTAAACCCTAAGTTACAAAACCTAAATCCTAAAGCCTAATCAATAAACCATAAATCCAAAATCCCTTTACCCTAAATACCAAATCCTAAACCCTAAAACCTAAGCCATGAGCTAGTGAGAGATGCAAAGGGAGAAGGTAAGGGAAATATAAAGGAAGAGGATAAGAGATAAATAAAGATATAATGATATCTATATAGAAAATGATAGATAGAGAAGGTGAGATGGAGAGATAAAAAATATCTTGAGACAAATAGAAATATATAGAGATAGTGAGAAATAGATAGAAATATATATAGAGAGAGTTAGAGATAGAGTGTGAGAGAAACATAGATGAGAGGATAGAGTGAGTGAGATATAGAAGGAGAAATTCAAAGAGGGAGAGGCAAGGAGAGAGTGAGATAGAGATATATAAGAGAGATATGGGTTATGTGATACATAAAGAGAGAGGGAGGGAGAGTGCTAGTGATAGGGAGAGTGATAGGGGTAGGGAGATGGAGAGAGATAAAGAGAGAGTGAGAGGGAGGGATAGAAAAAGGTAAAGGGAAAGATTGATATAGACAAAAAAAAAAGAGGGAGAGAGAGATAGATATATAGATATAGTGAGAGAGAGATAGAAATGGATACATGGAGCAAGAGAGATAAAGAAAGGGGAAGATATAGAGATAGCGAGAGAGAAAGAGATACTAGATACCCTAAAATTTATACCTTAGACCTTATAGTGCAATCCCTAAATCCTAAACCCTAAATCCTAAACCCTAGATCCCAATCCCTAAACTCTAAATCCCAAGCCTTAAAACATAAACCCTAAATAGTAACTCCTAAACCTTAAACCCTAAATCATAAATCTTAAACCCTAAACTACTAAACCTAAACCCTTAATCAAAAATATTAAACCATTAAATTAAAACCCTAATACCAATCCTTAAACCCTAAATCATAAACACTAAATCCAAACCCTAAAAAATTAACTTAAAACATTTAACCTTAAAAATTAAATCCCAAACCATCAAATATAAATTTAGAACCCTAAATATTTAACCCTTAACTTTATATCATAAGCCCTAAATCCTAAATCCTAAATCCCAAGCCCTAAACCCCTAAAGCACAAACCCTAAAGCCTAAAACCTAAATCCTAAATCCCAAACTCTTAAATTAACACTCTAAACCCTCAACCCTAGACTATAAATTGTAAACCATAAACCCTATGTTGTTTTTCCTAAATTGGAAAGATCAATCCTTGAACCCTAAACCCTAAATCCTAATGCCCAAAAACTAAACCTTTGAATCAAAACCATAAACCCCAAAGAACAAATTTTAAACCCAAAACTCTAAGTCATAAACCTAAACCCTAAATCTTAAAAATTAAACACTAAACCATAAATCCCAAACATTATACCATAAACCCTAAACCTTAAACCCTAGACGAATATGTGTAGGATCATGATGGACCAAAAAGTGGTGATATGATGGGTACGTGTAGGGTATGTGGCTAATGACTTATTTTTTACCTAAAATTGATGAAACGAAAATGGTTTTTAAAGGAGATTCTTAGCTTTCCGCCAATATAAATTATGCTTTACTTTGAATTTAATAAATAATTATTATTCATTTTCTATTTGAATTATGACTAAAGTCTTGATTGATAGGATGATTGAAAAACATTTGTAGCTTTCAAATGGTATCACAATTTTTGAATATGAAACATGCATCACATTTTATGCTTCACATACTATAGGATTAAAAAAAATGAATTTCATGAAGTTTTGACCAACTTAAGGTGGTCAGATATATGAGTTTTTTATATTTTTTAAAAGTTGTAATAAATAAATCATAATTAATTATTTACTTGGAAAAAAATTATAAAAAATATTCATCACATCAGGACATGAGTCCTCTAATTATATATAAAATCTTATAATAATTTTTTTTATCATTTTATTGTGGTTAGGGTGGTCAAACAAACACCTAATTCTTATTTTTCCCTAAAATTTAAGTACTACTGCATTGAAATTTGAAATTTTCACCAAATAGATTTTATTTTTTTTAAATAAACCTAGTAGTTTGGAAACTACATTCAATTTTCTACAAATTCTATTCTTGCATATTTTTGAAATAATATACATAGCTTATTCAAATTTTTACGTCAAGTTTCCTAACTCTGATTTTTCTAAATTTTTCACCACTTAAGGCCCTATTTTTTCCATGATGATCCTGCACATACCCTGACTCTAAATGCTAAATCCTTAAATTAAAATTCACTAGAACTCATGACCTCTTTCCTACAACAAGATGCTTTAGCCAATCGAGCTAGGCCCCTCACCCCACTTGTCTCAAATTTACTCAAAGAGTCTTTGTCCATTTTTATAAAATATCTACTTTCAAATATTCTAAATTACTTCACAGATGCAGGCCTACCTTTCCATAATTCATATGGAGTCTTATCATGATTTATTCTTAATTGAGCTCTATTAAGAATGTAAACAACAATATAAACTACTTCCTTCCAGTATCTATCATGCAATTTAGCTTCATTTGACATTGTTCTAGCCATTTATTAAACAATTATGTTCTTTCTCTCAACAACTCCATTTTGTTGAGGTTTCTTGGATGTAGAGAAATGTCTTCTAATTCCATATTTTTCACAATACTTATCAAATTCATGAGAAGTGAATTCTCCACCCCTGTCAGACCTTAAACATTTAATCCTAGAACCACTCTAATTCTCAACCATAGCCCTAAAAAGTTTGAATCTTTCCAAAGCTTGAGATTTATCTTTAAGACAGATTACCCATGTCATTCTTGAATAATCGTCGATTAATAACATGAAATACCTTTCTCCATTGATGATTTTAGTTCATGTTGGTTCACACAAATCTTTATGTATCAACTCAAGAGGCTTTCAAGTTGAATATTATTTTTTCTTGAATTTGATCCTTGTTTGCTTTCCTTCAAGGAATTATTTACAAAATGTGCTTGTTGGCTTTCCAATATTAGGCATATGCTTGACTACATTCTTCTTATTGGCTTTCATTAGATGGTCAAATTTAATGTGACTCATCCTTTTGTACCATAACCAACTTTCATCAAGTTTTTCCTAATAGACATCTTCCACTTTTCATCTCTTTCATATGGTACAAGTTTCTATCTATTCTACTTTATTTCTAAACAACAATTCTACTAGAGCTATCTTTCATTATCTCACATCCAATAGCATGAAATAATAAATTATATAATTTGGCACACATCTAACTAACACTAACCAAGTTATGTTTTAATCCTTCTACATACAACACATCTTTGTTGAACAACCCGTATAACTGAGAGGGGGGTGAATTAGTTATTATAAAACAATTTTCTTGACTTTAATTAATCTGAAGCAAACTTAAATCAATCAAAAAATAATCTAACAGATATGAACATGAAAGCACACAACACCATGCACAATGAACACCAGAATTTATGTGGAAAGCCAAGAAGGGAAAAACCACGGAGAATGCTAATTCTTTATTATAGAACACCGATTAAGGTGACATTGGTTAAGGTGATTTTTACAAAGGCTCACTATGAAATTGCTCACTGCAGGTAAGGCTCACTACCGGTGGGCTCACTACCTGGCTATTACAGCCAAAGATAAAAAAGCTCGCTACCAAAAGAGAAAGGCTCATTTCCAATAGAAAACAGATCACTGCTAGAAGAATGATGAAAAGGAATTTTCCACTAAAATAATTGTCACCAATGATGGCATCCGATAGAATCTCATAGTTTTCTACCTCTAGTTGTATATTTTTGCATACTTCACAATGTCTTAATTTTTAGATTCACATTCATCACAATTGCTTTCAATGAATTGAATCAAATTTTACTTATACCAATTCATGCCTTCATAATCTCCTAAGTCAGCCAAAAATAAATTCTTTATAATCTCCTAAGTTGGCCAAACATAATTTGAATTAGATCACCACAAAACATTCACATCGAGGAAAGGAATGAAACATGGACCAATCAAAACCTCCACACTCAAATCAACATGCTACATATTAACCATGATATTTGAAACCAAGGAATAGAGTATACATGTTACAATGCAAACAATGTTCTAGAGCATATTGGGAGATTTCTAGATCACTCCAAACCCATAAGCTTTATCTCATTATGTTACAAAAAGAATGGGACTAGGACAAGCACGAAAAAAAAAAAATTACTATCAACAGATCCCCTCTAAAATCCTTGTCCAATCAAATTCTTATCTAATCTGCCATATTAGGTTCTAGGTGCCTACTTCAATTCATATAAAGCTTTCTTCAATGCGAAAACAACATTCGGGTCACTTCCAAACTTAAATCCCTGTGGTTTCTCGATGTAGACTTATTCCTTCAATTCTCCATTCAAGAATGCAGATTTTACATCCACTTGATAAACTTTGAAATCCTTAAAAGCTACAAAAGCTAAGAACATATGGATTGCTTCCATCTAGACAATAGGGGCATATGTCTCTTCAAAATCAATGCCTTTGATATGAGCATAACCTTTGTAAACTAATCTTGCCTTGTTTCTCATTACTTTTCCATTTTTGTCCAACTTGTTCTAGAATACTGACTTTGTTCCAATTACATTTTTTTTCGGTTTGGGCACAAGTTCCCACTTCTATTTTTTCTCTATCTAATCAAGCTCTTCTTTCATTGCCTTCACCCAATTCTGATCATTGCATGCTTCTCCCATAGTCTTTGGCTCAGTTTCTAAGAGGAGACACAATAATACCTGATCTTGAGCCACTTTGCTTCTTGTGATGATTCCCTTATTCTGATCTCCAATAATCTAGATTTCTAGGTGATTTCTCTATACATACTTTGAGGTTTCAGTTGTAGTTTTGGAGCCTCCTTTGTCTCTTCTTCTTCTTTCTTATCCTTTTCTTATTTATCATCTAATTCATCTAATTCATATTCAATATGCCTATTAGGATTTCTTTGAACATATTCATCTACTTTCACATTCGCACTTTCAACTACATTGTTTAGTCTCTTGTTGTAACATAGGTATGCTTTGCTTCATATAGAGGAACCCAAAAATATGCCTTCATCAACTCTACTATTGAACTTTACAAGATTTTCCTCATCTCTTCGAATGTAGCATTTTCTTTGAAAAAATTTGAAGTACTTTACTATGGGAGCTCTTCCATGCTACAGCTCATATGACATCATTCCATACCTTCTTCAAAATAGTACTCTGTTAAGAGTGTAAACTAGTGTGTGTATTGCTTCTCTCCAACAGACCTCTAGTAAAATTGCTTCATTGATCATTGTTCTAGATGCTTCTTGAACTTTCTGGTTCATTCTTTCAACTACACCATTTTGTTGTGGTGTTCTAGGGGAAAATAGTTGTCTTTTGATGCCATGTTTTTCAAATAATTTTTTGAATTCATCAAAATTAAAGTCTCTTCCTCTATCAGATCTTAAACACTTGATTCTTCTGTCAACTTAATTCTCAACTCTTTCCTTGAAAATATTTAATTTTTCTAAAGCCTCTAATTTTTCTCTTATAAATGCAACCTAGTTTAATCTAGAATAATCATCCATTAAAAGCATGAAATATTATCACCTTGTAAGCTTCTTATTTTGGTAGGACCACATAGGTCAATGTGTAAAAGTTACAACAAACTGGTAGATGATCAAAATGTTTCTCTGGTCCACTTTCCTTCATCACATCCTTTGCAGATAGTGTTGTCTGGTTTGGGCAGTCTTGGAAAATCTCTGAATACTCTTTTTGAACTTATCCTTACCAAATTTTTGAAGTTCATGTGACACATCCTCTAGTGCCAGAGCCAACTGTCTTTGGACTGAGATAATAAGCATCTCTTTGTAGCTCCTTGAACCATATATTTTTGTGAGTGAGATTTATAGGCTACTCTGGCACTCTTAAGATGTTTCACCTAAAAGGAGAGAGAAGGAGAGAGATTAAACTCACTAAAAATAAATGTGGTTCATTCAAATTAGGAAATGTATGATGTTATTAAAGATAAATGAGATGAACTAAATGCAGCTAAATGAACTAATTGACTGATTATGGATGTAAAATCTAAGATGTATGCAATGTTTGAAAACACAATGTGATATGCAACCTTAAACTAAGGCATGAACAAGTGCAAAACATAAATGGAGAAGGTTGAATCAGACTACACCTAGGAAAAGAATGAAGAATGTGAAGTGTCCTAAATGCTGGCAGAAATCACTAAAAATCAACAATGAGACTCATTCGCCAATGATGGCAAATCAATCCTGCTTCTAATGAAAACTCCTAAAATACAGGTTTTTGAGTGTCAAGATCCAGATTTGACAAAATCTAGATTTCCAATCTTAAGGTGGGACTCATTCACCACTAATAGAGAATTAGTCCTCTCCCAAAATTTTGAGAAATTAGGGACTAATTATGTAGCACCAAATCTAAGGTTGTCTTCTTGTTTGGTTGACGGAGTCAAATCTGTAGAAAATAGATTGTAGGTTGTCTCCAAACTTGAAAAAGGTTTGATTTGACTTGAAACACTTTGTTGACTTCTTGACCACCTTTCAACACCTAATTTCTTGATAAATATGTATACACAAGTCTAAAAACCCACATGCAAAAGGGGGAAAATGGTTAAGGGTTAGGTTATAGGGATTTTCCTTAGGAAAATATCACTTTGGTTATCAAACCCTCAATGAAGAAATGAAATGAAATAAACAAGAAAAGATGAATAAACAACATGAAAATTTCTGAAACTCACCTCAACCTTGTTGGAGAAATCTGAAGATATGTCAATGGCTACTCCAAGATACTTGATTGATTCTTGATTGAATGATGTAAAGTGCTTGAATGCTTGAATGAATGCTTGGATGAATTATTGAATGAATGGAGGTTAAAATGGATGTTTAAAAACACTTATTTATACACACTTGTGCCTTATTAACCCAATTATATGTCATCACAAGCCGACATGAGGTAATTTTGAATAAAAACCTGAAAGGAAATTTGAAAATTTTTGAATTTGGAGCCAAGAGGGACTCATTCGCCACCCATGGAAAATGGGTCCCACCTTGGACTTGAAAGTGGGTTTCGAGAATTAAGTTACATTTAATGGTATTTGTCGGGTTTACAATCAAAAATACACTTAATTAAGCCTTATAAGGGCATAAAGGGGTCAAATAAAGCATAAGAAAGGTGTAAATACTGAAATCAAGCCTAGAAAATCATCAAATCTTCTTACAAGAATTTACAACACTTCAAAATAGGACTTGATTAGTGACGAAATGTTGATTTTTAGGTGAATTGTAATGAATAGAGTTTAGAAAAGTGTAGAAATTTTTTACAACACCTTAACAAGATGCCATAATTTGAATTTTTAGGACCTAATGTGAATGCAGAAGTCACTTTGTAACATTAAATCAAAGAAAAACAGATCAACCATCATGAGAGCAAGACCTAAAAGACCATGAAAATGTCAAAGGGTCATTTTTCTATGGTACACTCCTTCCAGATGGTAAATATTAACACTTGTTATTTTTTTGGCTACAATAATAGTTCTGGATCTCTTTCATATCTCACAACCATCATCCTAAAACACCACATTATAGCCATTTTCGCACATCTATCCAACACTCAAAATATTATGATATAAACCCTTCACATAGTAAACATTTATTTACTTGATTTATGGATTTGGTAGTGTAAAAAAAAAAACATCTAGAAATCAAAAAAATTTACACAATCAAATCCAGAAATCAAGTAAATAAACATTATGGATTGTCGAAACTTGATTTCATTAATAGTAAAAAAATTTAGTGTTATGTTTTTCATCAAAGGTAATAGAACCAATTCTAACAATCTTTGTTGTTTTATCATCTCCAAATTTAACATAACCTCTATCATATTTCTCAAAATTCACAAACTTTCTTTTATCACTGATCATATGATTCGAACATCCACTACCAATCAACCATTCATCTCTATTTATTTTAACAAATAATGCAGCTTCAGTGTTATCATTAGATTTTGGAAAAATATTAGAGATATCAAATCTAGGTTCATCCTTTTCCTCCAATCATCTAAAATACTGGAATTCTCATTAACATAATAGGCCTTCTTATTGATTTTTTTAAACTTTTTCCTTGTTCCTTTTTCTAGACACTTAGTTGCTAAATGACAAATCTTTCCACATCTAAAACATTTAAGAGGTAACATACCTTTGTACTTGTCGATTCCATTCTTCAGTTTTCTTCTGAAGTTTGCTTCCAACACATCTAAACTTTCACTATCTGTATCTTCTTCTATGTTTGTGGCTTTCAAGGCTATTTCAGATTTCTCCTTTTATTTTCCAAATTTCCTCATCTCAAACATGGTCAAGGTGCCAAATAGTTGCTCTCTAGTAAATTTCTTTAGATCATAAACTTCCTCAATAGCTGAGATCTTGTCATTGTAGCTCTCTAGTAGGGACATCAAAATCTTCTCCATAACATCTTCATCTGTTAGAGTGACTCCTTGATTTTTGAATTCATTTACTACACTGTCAACTCTTTGAAAGTAGCTTGTTATATCCGCACCTTCTTCCATCCTCAAGTTTCCATATCTATTCTTAGATGTCAACTTCTTTGATAATTTGACTCTATAGTTTCCTTCATAGATTTATTTCAACTTTTCCCAAACTTCATAAGCGGTGCCTAATGAAATAACTTTTGTTAACTTAGACTTAGAAAAAACACTAAATATTGCATACCTTGCCTTTTCATTCTCTTCATAAGTTACAATCTCATCCATAGAAGTAGGACCACTCGAAGGTTCAACATATTTTGTCTCAACAACTTTCCAAGTCTTGTAGCCTAGAGAGATCAGGTAACCTCTCATCTGCACTTTCAAGAAACTATAGTCAGATCCATCAAACATAGGGATTGTCAGTTTGTGCACCATCAAATCTACCCCAAGTGATTAAGCTTGTCTTCAAGGAACCAAACCTCTGATACCAATTTTTGAATAGTCTAGATAACAGAGAGGTGGGGTGAATCAGTTATTATTAAAAAAAATCATGATTTTAATTAATCTAGAGAAAAATTAATACCAAAATTTACATGGAAACCCAAGAAGGGAAAAACCATAGAGAATGCTAATTCTCAATTATAGAACACTGGTTAAGGTGATTTTTACAAGGGCTCACTGTGAAATTGCTCACTGCAGATAAGGCCCACTACTAGTGGGCTCACTACCCATCTATTACAACAAAAGATAAAAAGGATTAGAATTTCCAAAAGAGAAATGATCACTGCAATTAGCAAACAACTCAATTCCAGAAGAATGATGAAAGGGAATCCATCGCTGAAATAACTATCACCAATGATGACACCAAATAGAATCTCACTATTTGTTGCCTTTGGTCGTATATTTTCGCATACTTTACAATGTCTAAATTTTTAGATTTGCATTCATCACTCTTTCTTTCAACGAACAAAATCAACTTTTACTTATACCATTTCATGCCTTCATATTGTCCAAAGTCGGCCAAACACAATTTGAATTAGGTCACCAGAAAACATTCCTACAAAGGAAAGGAATGAAATGTGGACTAATTAGAACCTCCTCACTCAAATCAATATGCTACATATTAACCTTGATATTTGGAAACAAGGAATAGAATATACATGTTACAATGCAAACAATTTTCTAGAGCATATTGACCAATCTCTAGATTGGTTCGGACCCATAAGAGTTATCTCATTATGTTTCAAAAGGAATGGTACTTGTAAAAGCACTACAAAAGATATATCATCATAGGACAACATATGGATCATGCCAATCCAGATCACAAAAGCATCACAACCGAACCTTAATAAATCAACCAAGAAATGTTGACATCAATGACAACACTCAACAACATCACATTCCAACAATCTTGAGAATTAATTTTACCATCGATAGTTAATGTACTTTTTCCAATTATCTTAACAATGGTATTATCACCAAACTTAACTGTGCCACCATTCCATTTATCCAAACTATTGAAATTTCTCTTATTTCCAGTCGTATGACTAGAGAAACCATTGTAAATTACCCAAGGATTTCCTTATCCTTTGGCATGAAAAGTTTTTTTGACTATCATTGATTCTTCATTCTTCACTTGATTCTTCTTCTCTCAATAATATCTTTTAGGATTTTTTTGTTCTTCCTCAGAACTCTGTGCAGATTCTTTCTTCTAAGCTGGGGTGTAAATTTTTTATTTTGAATTGCATGAACATGAGATGATTTGTCTTGTCTATGATGAGTAAACCTCTTTTTCTCTTTTCTAAGAGACTTGATAAACACATTTCTACAAAACTTTTCAATATGGCAACAATTGTTACAATTATAACAAACATCATTTAGACCAACTAAAGGAGAACAAGGATTCTTTTTTCCAAAATTATGTCTATAAATTATAAAAGGTCTAATCTTGAAATATATAGCTTTATGTCCATTCCAATTACATGGAAAATAATAACCATGAAAAAAATAATTAAACCTGGTTTGTCTTGCATGTTAGCCTTTGAAACTCTTAGTTGGATTGTGGACTTTTATGAATCCATCATCTATTTTTCTATGATCTCTAGTCTTCTTAACCTTCATGGACCCTTCAAACTTCTTGGAAGTGGTTGCATTATTTTGAGAGATGTCATCTTTAAAATTATTGTCTTCCTCATATCTTAAACCAATAAACTTGTTAAAAATAGATCTTCAATTTCCAATCATTTCACCAAGGACTTCAAAAGTCTTTCCAAGCTTTAGACTTTTATTTAACTACAAATTCATCTTCTCTAATTCCTTCCTTAAAGAGACAAATTCAACCTCTAATTTTTTACATCCTTATAGTTTTTTATTCAAATTCAAACTAGCTACCTCTTCCATTCTCTTTGATTTTACTAACTACAATTTTAGATCAGCAACAAGTTTCTCAAATTCATCAATCCTTAACTCGTACTTCTCATATTATTTTATTTCATCTCTTAAGTCTTCTAAAGTAGAGACCAGTTCACCTTCCAAATCTACCTCACCTTCTTCTTCCCCTTCTGAATCTTATATTTCTTTGATTTCTTGAGCCATAAATGTAGTTTCAACATGTTCACTTACAAAAGAACAATCATTTGAAGAACTAATTTATTTATCTACATAAAAACTCTTCTTTTTTTGTATTTGGAAACTTCTTGACTCCTAGAACTATCTCCCGTTTAATTTTTATTTAATTGAAATGTTAAGGCATAATGACCTTTTTTACCATAGTTAAATCATTTGAAAGGAAGCTTACCTTTGTATTTTCCAGTGCCCTTCTTCAATATTCTGATAAAATTTTCTTCTTCCTCATTTGAACTAGTATAAGGTTCTGAATCATCTTCAATCTTTTTTTATTTATTTTGGAGGTCTTAAATGCTTCTCCACTCTTTGTTGAAAAAATAATCTCATTTCATATGCATTTAGAGACCTAAACATTCATCCATAGAAAAATTATTTAGATCTTTAGCTTCTTCTAATGTAGAGACCTTAGAATCAAACCAAATTGTCGGAGAGATCTCAAGACCTTCTTTACAACAACCTTGTCTTTGATATTCTCACCCAAACCTCTAATTTTATTCACTACCTCATCTACTGTAAGAAATTATGTTGTAAAAATAACATATTTCATCTTAAGAGTCTCAAACTATCATCTATGAGTTTGCAATTTTGCTTGTTTCACTTTATCATTACCCTTATGGATATTATGAAGTTTCTCCCATACATCTTTGGAAGATTTACAATGCTTGAATTTTACCAGTTCTACATTGGTTAGCCCACATAAAATAGCATTTTTAGATTTGGAATTATTTTCAAAAGATTCCTTATCAGTGGAGTCAGTGGGATGAGTTATTGGTGTTGTGTATCCATCTACAAAAAATTACCATACATCAAATCCAAGAGAAGTAAGGTAAGTCTCCATTTTATTTTATTTTTGATGAATAGGCAACTATTTATAGTAATTCAAATATAAAGATATATATTCACAAAAAAAGGGTGGGTTGTAAAAAGGCACACCCCAAGAGTCAAATTGGTACATGGGCTAAGTCCAGAAGTCCAAAATTAAAAAGTAAATAAAATGGCCATTAAGTGGCTAGAGCAATGCCAACAAAGCTAGGAGGGTCTCTGTCATCCAAATTTTTCCCCCATATGTACATCAATAGGAACTAGAGTGATGTTAGGAGGACCCCAACCATCATTGACATTTTTTTCTTTTTATCTTCTTCCTCATGTCGGGGCGAAATTGCAAGCATCAGACATGGAAACGGTTTACCAGTGGCTGGCCAACCAAAGCCAGAAGTAGGAGGGTCATTAGAGGGCCACTCAAAACCACCACCATCGCTCCCCAAAGCACTACCAGAAGGCCACCCCTAGCTGGCCTATGGCAGAGGAGAATGGTTTCGCTGAGGAGTGAGAGAATCCCGTCGAGGTAGGGGATGGTAACGGGGACGTGCAGAGCCACTCCGTTGTCGACCCCTAGAGGGTGACCAGCCACAGGAAAATTTGGGCAAAGTGGGGACCCGAGCAACAGTACAAGGGGCATTACCCTAGTGGTCCAGGAGAACCTAGAGGTGAGCAACCTCAAGTGCAACTTTATTAGCTTGCACTTGAACCTGTAAAATCACATTAGATGAAATCATAGCTTTAGAATATAAAGATACATGAATATCTATTTGAGTATGTGAAAAAATGCAAGCATTTATGTCTTTCCAAATATTGAAGAGAATTTCCACCCTTAAAGTTTGCCAAAGCTGGGTGAATTTTGCAGCAAATCTAGGAGATTCTCCTAGCAACACCATATGCCAAGAGAAAGGTTCTAGCCCAAAGAGCCAAAAAAATTCATGAATCCAAGTCCAAAGCTACTAGGCTCTGGTACAAAACCAGAAAAGATGCTTAAAATTCTCAGCTTTCCCACAAAAAGGGCATTGAGGATCCCAGACCCCTAGGTGAACCAGCTGAGAACCCACAGGCAAGTCTTGGAAAAGAATACACTAGGAAAAGTTGGAAATTTTTAGCTCAACACTTGCAGACCAAGTGGCAGCAAATCTTTTACGGCAGACATGAGCGAGAGATTGAAGAAGCCACCTCTGGTTCAAACTCTAAATCATAGGAAAATGTGGTGAGAGCCACCTATAAACAAGCCGAGGCTTGTAGTTTCTGAAAGGGGTGTCTGAATACCACTTCCATTCTTTCCACCAAGGTTTAGTCCCATGAATTCCAACCTTATGAAGCATTTTAGCAGGAATGGCATTCACCAAACCATCATAAGTAGTACGGTCCTAGTTATGAAGCATGTACTGGGCACGAAAAAATTTCCATGACATAATACACATGGTGGGTCTATGAAAGATCTGTTGTAGGGTCTGGATACCCTTTTTGTAAAATCTAAGTGCCTTAAGCCCAGACGACTTAGCCAATGACTGACCATTATAAGAAAAAAGAGGTGACCACCAAATATTGTGCTAGTTGAGAGAAAGCCCATCTCAAAAACTAGAGCCATCCCAACAAACCCAGGGTTTGGCAGCTTCCCAGGCCCACCAAATGCTTTTGGCCACAAATGTCCCAACAATTTGGACTGGTTCTTCCATGACCAGAAGGGTTTGAAAGCCAATCCCCTTCTAGGTAGGTCTATGGACAAGGAAGCCAGATTGAATACTATGCCTGAGAAGAATTTTCCAGGCCTTGTCCCCAGTAAGGGCATGAATAATCCATTTAACACATAGATCAATCCCTTTCTGTTGAGTAGACAACAACCTGAGAGTCTCTGGGAAGGCAACAAAATTCCCAAGCCACACGATGAAACCCTCTATGAGATTCAAAGGAGACCCGGAAAAAGTTACGAAGCAATTTCTCAAGCTTTCCATAGGTAGCTTTGGAGGGGGGGAAACAAGAAGAATAATAAACATGGGTGGCCACCAGAATTTTGGAACACACCAAGAATTTCCCTACCAAAGAGAGGGGCTTGGTAACCCAATAAGCAAGCTTATGTTTAACTCTGGAGAGCACAACTTGCCAAAGCTCAACCGGAGATGCCTAAAAGGCAAAGGGAAAGCCAAAAAACCAAAAAAAATCTCTAAGCCCAATCCACTTCCATCCATACTGTTGCAACCAAGGTGGAGAGGGCAAGATAGACTAACGATAACACAAAGTTTTATGCCACTGGATGGAAAAGTTGGAAGCAATACATAAGGTATCAAGATCCACTACAATGGAGTCTTCTTCCTCCAGAAGGGTGAGCAATTATTCATAAGCAAAATGGCCATTAACAAGTTGAGTTTGAGAGTTGGGTAGAGAAATTTCCTTGACCCGCTACTGGGAAACTGCATTGGCCAAGAGGTAGTTAACCAAAACCCTTGGTTGCAAGCACATACAAAGAGGGGGTCAGTGGGCACCCTTGCCGAATGGAACAAAAGAGTCCAAAGGCAGAGGATTGACAACCATTGATGGTGATACAAGTTGAGGCATCCACAAAGAGTATTTGAATAGATTGAATGAAATTGGAACCAAAACCCAAAGCTTGCAACATAGTAAGAATAAATGGCCATTCAATGCGGTCATAGGCCTTAGTAAAGTCAATTTTAATGAACACGACTTTCTGGTTTGAACATCTATCCCATTCCATGCCTTCCCAAATAGCAATAATATTATCCAAAATAAATTTGGATTTGATAAACCTAGTTTGTTCTAGGCACACAATCTAAGGTAGAAGATGGTGGATTTCAAGAGCCAAAGCCTTGGTGATAATCTTGTAGGATACATTAAGAAGTCTTATAGGTCTCCAATTGCAAATGTCTTCTAGGTCACCTGAATTAGGTATGAATTTTATCTTACTTTTATTAATTAAGTTACCTAGAGAATTAGAATGAAAATCTTCAAAGTAAACTTGATGCAGATCATACCCAATATAGTCTCACATGGCTTTGTAGAATTCACAAGGGAACCCATCAATTCCTGGGGCTTTTTCATTAGCCATGGAATAGACAACCTCTTTGAGATCATCAATTAATAACAGTTGATCACAAAAAAAAAATTGAGCTAAAGAAAGCTTATTTGGCACAACAGTAAGACAATCCTAAAGGGCTTTCTGTCACACAGACGTGAATTCCTATGCAGTGAAGACTTGCTCATAATGACACACAAAGTCCTAGATAATATCAGGTAGCTCAGAAAGCACCTAAATTCCATGTTTGATTTTTTTAATGCCTGGGGATGAATTCCTGGCATGCAGAACCAAAAAAAACTCTTTGGAGGCATGATCACCAACTTTTAGCCAATGTAACTGGGCTTTGATCTGCACACCTCTAGCAGCATAGCTGTCAACAATTTATTTCTTCTACCTTAATTTTGCCACTCCGACTTGCAATGATGGAGAAAAGGGGTTGGCCACTAAAGCCTTAAAAGTAGTGTGGAGGTCAGCGGTGGTAGCCTCATAAGACCATCAGAAAAAAATGGCCAATTGGTGCCCATAAATGCACAAAAATCTAGTCGTATGGATGATAGCCTCATTCCACCAAGAAATCCAACCTGTATGATGAGCTAGTCTACACTCCGAATTCTAGACTCTATGAATGTGGGCTAGGGTAGGCTTCTGGCAAAGTAAAGATGTGTTTAAAAAAAAAATAGTTTTACACATACAAGGCTATCAAGTCTCCCATTCAATGCAAAAAGAAATGGGGAAGTGGTCTGACAAGGTCACATCCACTAACGGCTTAACCGAGAGAGAGGAGCTAATCAAAAGAGAAAAAAGATTGCGTCGAGATCATGGAACGATCAAGGAGTTAAATATTCTATTAGAACCGGCTCTGAAATTACACCAATTGTTCCAAAGAGAATGAGAATGGTGGTGACCAATATTGGGATCAAAAAGCCCCAATTTATTGGGTATGTGCAGGATCATCATGGAAAAAATAGGCCCTTAACTGGCAAAAAATTCAGAAAAATCAGAGTTAGGCAACTTGACATAAAAATTTGAATAAGTTATCTATATTATTTAAAAAATATGTAATATTAGAATCTATAGCAAATTGAATGTATTTTCTAAACTACTAGGTTTGCTTAAAAAAAAAAATCTATTTGGTGAAAATTTGAAATTTCAATGCAGGGGTACTTAAATTTTAGGAAAAAATAAGAAGTAGGTGTATGTCTAACCACCCTAACCACAATAAAATGATAAAAAAATTTATAGATTTTAGATATAAGTAGAGGACACATGCCCCAATGTGATGCATATTTTTTGTATTTTTTCAAGTAAATAATTAATTGTGATTTTTATTACAACTTTTAAAAAAACTTGTATGTCTAACCACCTTAACTTGGTCAAAACTTCATGAAATTAATTTTTATTTTTTAATTCTATAGTATCGAAACATAGAATGTGACGCATGTTTTGGATTCAAAAATGTGATCTTGTTTGAAAGCTATAGATGTTTCCCAATCAGCCTATCAATAAGGACTTTTTGTGAATTTGAATAAAATGAATAATAATTACTTATTAAATTAAAAATAAAGCATAATTTATATCAGTGGAAATATGAGAATCTCCTTTAAAAACCCTTTTTGTTTCATCAATTTTGGGTAAAAAAATAGTCGTCAGCCACATACCCATCATATTGCCCCATTTTTGGCCCATCATGATCCTGCACATACCCTATTGCGCATGTAAAACCAAACCTCCCTTTCCCTAGCTGTCCATCTAAATGGAAAAGTGCCATGTTTTTCAGATGCCATTTCTACCATATTCAATTCCCCACATATTAACCAAGTAGCAACTGGTACCAAATCAACAATCCAATGCTAAATTAAATAGTGTTTCACAGCATCATTAGAAGCATAGACATTAATAATCCCAAAGGAATGATTATCAATGTTGAGAAGGATCTAGATGAGTCGATGAGTGGGATCAAACCTATGGTTGACCATAGAAGAGTTCCACTGTGGGGCCAAAAGGGTGACAACTCCACCACACCTAGCATCATGAGTAGTTCAAAACATCTTACTAGCTGGCCAAATAGAGCAACAAGTTGCAGCAAGCAAAAAACTAGAAATTTTAACTTCTTGGAGAAAAAGCACTTTAATACCAAAGTACTTACACAAGGTATCTCTAGAAAAATACTTTCTAGATAGGTCTATTATACTTCAAACATTCCATGATAGGAACTTTATGATTGAAACTCCTCCATGTTTTTGAAACTCAATTCCTCTTCATTTAGAGAAGAGAAACGATTTTGCAAAAATTATGACCAAACTGATCCAATCTGGATGGACAGAGAGAACATCCTCCACTTTTCATGAACATATTCCCCTTCTTCCCTAGGAGGGGAAGGGATGTGAGATCACCTTTGAGCTCCCATCATAGGAGAAGAAACATTTGGTTGTGCTAACATGACAGCAGCCAGCCAAGGCATACCCTTTGGCCTAGGCTATTGTGAAACATAATCAGCTCCAACCAGAGCTTCTTTCCCCTTCATAGAAGGGTTTGAAACATCTTTCACTGGCTCAGAGGTCACAGAACCCAACCCAAAACTAGTGGACTTATTCTTTCGATTCATAACTGTATTCCATTTCGCATTAGGTTTGGCAACAAATGCAGCTACCAAATGAGGTTTTTCAATATCTCATGGTAGTGAAGGTGTATGAGGAACTGCTAAAGGGAATTCCTTAATCTTGTGGTATGTTGGCTAACACCTATAGCATGTGTTGGAAAGATTAAAATATGTGACCTTCTCGGTGTGGCAAAGAGCTCCAATTTGGATATCAATGGAGTCTTTCAAATCTTTGGAAAGGTCCACTTCCACACAAACCCTCTTCTAAGGTTGGGCCTAAAAGAACCTATCTGGCTCAATGCAAATAACCCTCCCTATTGAGGAAGCTATACTATTCAAAAAAGGAACACAAGGCAAGGGTAGACTAGGGAATTCAATCTAGAATAGGATCCACAACTTGGTGTTGTCTTAGACAAAAAAATCATAGGTCCATGCCTAGAAAACTAACAAAGAAGACCAGACATACTAGGGCCCATGGGCTAAGATAGCCTGCACATGATTGACCTTCGCAAAGAGGAACAAAAAGAAGCCCTTGGTTAAATTTTGGGCCATATCAAGGCAGACCCCATGAGGGACCCAAACCTTGTTAACCCATTCTTTAAGCACACTTTCAAGGGGAGTTCTCCCATAAAAATACCCAACAAGGGTTTATTGCTTAAGCCATTGATAGGCAGTATCAAAATCTGGTAAAGGAAAAACCACATCAGCTGGTGAATTAGAGCACTTACCTCATGAAAGACTTTTAGAAAAAAAAATTGAGGAAGTTTGTTCAAAGGAGGAGCCATTGATTAACATCATCGAATCACTAACACCAACAAGAACTATTGGGTTAGAGCCAATTGAAGGCATATTAAAACAAAAAAATAGAAATAAATGTAGTCGTACACACAAGAAAAGAGGGGCTTCCTATGCAGGATGTGTAGTATGACACAAGAGGGGCCAAGGGTGACCATAGAAAACACAAAACCCTAGTAGATCTCATACACCATCTCTATCTTTCCTTGTAAGTCTCCATTTTTATTTTCCAAAAATCATAATTTTTTCCATCAAACAATGGTGGTTTGTTTGAATAAGATCCTTATTATCCAACCATAGAGTTCTTGAAACTAGATCTATCTCAACTTGTTAAAATTTCGTCAAGGAACCTTGTGCTTTGATTCTAATTTTGAAAGAACACCAATACACTGAGAGGGGGGTGAATCAATTTATGAAAATTTTTACCAACTAAAGTAGCAAACTAGAAATAAGATCATACATAAAAGTCACACAAATAAGAAGACACTAGATATACATAGAAAACCCTAAAGGGAAAACCACAATGAGAAAATTTGCTTGAGTCTATTGCTAAACTCCAACCTCACAATCAAATATATTACATATATTTTGTAAGCACCAACTTACAGGTACATTGACACCCCAAAAATTTTTTTGAGGCTCCAACCTTTTAGGACATTGCACACCTAAGACAATTTTTTAAGGCACCCACCTCAAGGTACACTAAAAACCTAATTGAGCACCAACTATATCTTTTTAAGGAACCAACCTCTACAACATTACAAGTTCATATATGTTGATATTGGTTCTTCTTCAACCTGAGAATTCACCTTTTCAAACCATTAATCTAGACTCTCTTCCTCCACACTTCCCTTCACTCAATTCACCATAACCAAAATATCACATTGATAGCTTTGTATATGTCTCACTATTATTTTTCCCCAATCTAAAAAACATCCAATTCAATAACCCATGTGTATTCCCCTAATCTATATTTACAGCTCCACTATATACATGATATGTATGAGTTCTATATTCAACATCAAATCACACTGCCATTTTGACTAGGACAATAACTATTTCCATAGTTACATAAACCCTAACTACTTCACAGTCCCTTGAAACCGTCACTTTTATGAATTTTCAGAATAAATTTAAATTAGCTTCATCTTTGTAATTGCTTGTCAAATTTTGTATTCAATAAATAGTTTTTTGCACACTTCAAATATCAACAATTGATCTTTCCTTTATCACCATGATTTGATGGTATCCATTCAATATACCTCACTTTTAAAACACAACCATTTGATCAAGACTCCTATGAAAGATGGCAATCAAACTGTAATACCCCTCCATGTCAGTTGTTCTGAGCTTGTGTGTGAGTTTCTGTGTGTGCTTCATTGATTACTGTGTTATTTGATTATGTGAAAAATATAATATGTTAGTAATCATGTTTAAATAATTAATTAAATTATAAGTGATTTGCAAAGTTATTTAAAATATGATTAGAAATTAAAATCATAATCAATAAAGTTAAATCAAATGATTTAGAACAAATGATCAAATTAATCTAATTCGTTAAAAGTAAAAGTGATATTATTAGATAAATTGATTTAAATTATCGTGTTAAATTGAAGTTAACAATAATTATGAACAAATAATTTTGAAAAGATAATTATTTTGGATACTTATTTAGAATCTTGCAAATGGTTGTTTTTAATTATTTTATCTTAATGTGGAAGTAAATAATTAATAATGTATTGTGAAGATAATGAATATATATTCAAATAAAAGTTCATTTTTGTGGAGTTAAATTTATTTAATTTAATCAAAATGCTTGATAAAAGAAAATGAAATATAAATACTTGAAAAGGCAACAAAAGGAATTAAAGGGATTAAATATTATTTGGATTTATTTCTTGAGTTGTGACTTTTGGTTTTCACTGGAGAATATGAAGAATCAACAAATATAAAGCTCCATCTTTTGTGGATTTGAAGGTAATTAAATTTCATTTTTGGAGATGTGACCTCTGGTATTCACGGGAAGAGGAAATTGAAGGGATTCATGGGAATGGATTTTAAGAGGGGGTTTCTTTGTTTGAGGGTATGGCTTTTGGAATGCTGGAGAAATTTCTTTTCCAATCAATTTTCTGTCCTTAGTTCTTTTCGGTTTGTGGAGAAATTGGTGAAGAGGAAGGAGGATTCAGATCAGTTGCTGGAAGATTTGCAGCAAAAGAAATTGATACAGCAAAAGGATCAAAGCTTCTTCAATCTTTTGCAAGCGAAGGACGCCAGGTTCCTTCTTTTAATTTATTTACCCTCTGTTAAAATAGGGATTTGTGCTTGTGAATGAAATTTGTATTTAAGATTGAAAATTAGGAAGAAAATTTACTGGGGTTACAGTTTAATCAAAGGAAATTGGGGATTGTTATTAGATTGATGAAATTTCTGGGGTTTCTGGGTTGTGGCTGGTTATTTTAAAAGAGGGGTTTTAATTGAAATCTGGGAATTAAACAACATGCTGTTATTTCATTTTGTTTTTTTGTCATTGTTTTGAAAACAATTACCTCTCCTCGAATTTTCTGGTTTATGTATATATATATATTTCCTTAGAAAACTTTTTATTTCTATCATGCACAGTGAATTTCCTGTGAACAGTAATTCTCTGTTACTGTTATTTTCGAACCTCTGAAAATATATATATATACCTATATTATATATATATATATATTAGATATATATATATACATATATATATAAATATACATATATATATATATTTATAATTTTTTTTAATCAAATGAAAATTTGTATGGAAATTTGAAATTGTGAAATCCCGTCGCACTGTTCATGCCAGTTGATTTCATTGTTTTTATTTCATATGTATATGTATATAGGCTGTGTGGGGGACGGCCTCGGCCATACCCACCACACCCCCTTTGGCGCAGGCGGTACCGGCGGTACCGTGGACAGTCTACAGACTGTCCACGGCAGTCCTTTGGACTGCCGTGTGCAGTCCGTAGACTGCCCACGGCCGGCGGGGTCCGGTTTCCTTTACGGCTGTGTTGGGATTAAATTCCCATTGGAATTTTAATATGGTTAAAACATAATGTTTAATATGCGATTTTAATATATGTTTTCTGTGCGGATTTTTATTTGATATATATATATATATATATGTATATATATGTATATATATATATATATATATATGTATATATGAATATTTGTATATATGTATATCTATATATATATATGCTGTAGATATATATATATATATATATATATATATATATATATATATAAAGATTAATTTATTAATTCTGGTTGTAGTATTATTTAATCAATTTTTCTGTTATTCAAGAAGAAAATATATCTATACTGTTTTAAATCTGTTTAATCGATATTCTGTTGATTTAACTGTTAGCAAACAAATGCATCAATATAATCTGTTTTGATTAAAATTATATTTTCTGTAATTTATCTGTTATCTAGAAAATAGATATTTAGATTCTGTTTCTTTTCTAATTAAAAATAAAGCAGGAATTTTTACAAGGAAAATATTAGTAAAATAAAGAAAGAAATCTGGTTGTTGTTATTGATTTATTAAATTACAATTTTGAGAGGACGATTTAGTAGAAAAATCAATTGACAGCATTATTTATTTAATTCTCGTTTTAATGTGAATATTCTAGAAATGGAATTTAATTTTAGAATTGAATAAGTTATCTTTTGTTCTTATTTTGTGAAGTTGTAGTCTTGTAGTCTTGTTGAATTTTTAGAACAGATCTTTTTTCTTTTTATATTTCCTCCCTCAAAATGAATTAAAATATATAAAGATGTAGTGGTTTTAAAAAGGTAATTATTGTGTGTAAATTTATTTAGATAGATTTAAGATTTAAAAGTGGTAAGTTCTAATATGTAGTTTAAGCATTTAGAGTATTGTTATTACTATCATTTTAAGTATAACAAATGGTCTTAAGTGGTTGGCGCAATTACTTTAAATATTGGAATTGAGTATTAAATAGTGAGATGAGGGGTAGTGGAAATAATGTTTAAATTAATGTTTTGAACATAAGTAGTTATGAATGTTAATAAGTTAAATACCCAACTATTTAGTAGTTTTCATTTATTGCTCATTGAAAGGGGAAATTTAAATGTATGGGAATAATTAGAGATTGATTAGGGTATTCTCGAATTGGCTAGTTTACTGGTAAAATGGGATTTTAATCTTTTTGAAAATTGACTTCCTTTATATTCATTAAATGGTTGAATTGCAAGCTCTCTTTATGGATAAGTCTTTTAGAATACTTGTGATGATTATCATGAATTGTTTTAGTTAATTGAGTAATTTCGTTGGGGAAGTTGTAAAGTTATTTGGTTCTGGTTGTTAATTGATGGGTTATTAAATATTGCTCTTGTTTGAATCTTTGGTTGTTGATTATTATGCGAAGTGATGTGTGGTTGAGTATTTAAGGTGTTCTTAAATTTGGTGCCTTGGATGCCTGGTTGAATGCTTTTACCTTTGATTGTTGAAGGATGGTTCCATGTTGGTGTGAATGCCTTTGGAGGTTAGTTTTGATTTAAGGAATCCTTTGTCATTTAAATTTGTGTTGCAATGTAATTGGGAACTTGTATTTTTTGGTGAATTGTGGGAGGTTGATCTTCTTGGATTTCTGATTTATTTTGTATCAAAGTTGTTTATGTGGTTTGGATGGGGTGGTTGATCTTATTTTAATATATTCACTCATTATTTTTGAATTGAAAATTAGATCTGGTGGCCTTGCAATTATTGTTGTCATTGCTATGTTGTTGTTTTTGTGAAAGTGATTTGCGTACCATCATAAGGGGGTTCTTGTGAGGAGAAAATTGAGGTCTCCCATGGAATGCCTAGTTGGTGGCTTTTGGTTTCATTTAGTGATTTCGTGAATTTAAGGTTGATTTTCTTTTGCGTTTTCCTATTTGAGGTGACGCCATTGTTGATTTGTGGATGGGTCTTGATGAATCTTCTCTTTTTATGGCTTTTCTGTGTTACTCTCATTTGAGGAAATTTTATCCTTGTGTTGGAATTATTGGAGGAAAAACTCTTGTTGCTTCACTTTACCCTTGTTTGTGGGTTTTCATTCTTTTGGCTTCCAGAGGCTTGAGATGATTGATAATTGATGTTCTCTCTCTTTATGGGCCCTTGATGTGGCAAGTGTTTTGGTTTCATGATTTTAAAAGGGTTGTACAGAATTTGTTGAGACTTGGAAATTGTATTTATAGCGAGATGGGTAATGCCTCGCATGCTTCTCAGTTGTGATATAATATTCTTGTTATGTTGTACAACCCTTGGTTTCTTGGTTTTATGTGGTTGGGTCTCTAGGGAGAGTGGCTCCTCGTGGGGGCCGGCGCCCCGCTTAAGGGGAAGAGCACAGGATAACCCACGAGTGAGTTTGTAATTAAGTGAAAACCTAATAATTAACTTAGGAGGGTTGGGTAGTAATATCATTATAAGATTAATAAAATGGATGCCTTGTCTTCATTAGTGCTTTCGTAGGCTAATGGAAGGCTGAGAAGGCCGTGGTTGGCAAGGTCGTGACCTCTCTTCACGAGGTCTACGGCTCCGCATGAGTCACCCTATGGACCCTAGTTGGGAGGAAGAGCACAGGACAGCCATAGATGGGACCGGCCCAGCCTTGGGAGGAAGAGCATAGGACAGCCCATGTAGGACTATGCGATGACACTCTCCCCTAGTTGCCCATGTGTTTTACTTTATTGTGTACCTCTGGAAGTAGGTTGTGGGAGTTGTTTTAGATTGTTGTTTGAATTGATTTAAATTGATTTATGATTATTGTTTTAATACATCTTTAGTATGTTTTGTGGTCTTGTATGATCTCATTTATATTTGATTTACGATCTTGTATCTTATGATACTGTGATATGATGTTATTGTGTTGTTTAATTGCAATTTGGAATTGTATTATGTTAGTTGATTTGGAAGTGTTTCATGATCATCCTTTAGTTACTTGTTTACTGGTCATTGCTTTGATTTATGTGATGAGATTTATGATTTTAAGTTATTTAAATGACTCTTGGATGTTGTTGATTATGTCTTTGTAATTCTTGAGTTTTATGATACTTTTGTATGTTGTTGAGTCTTGTGGTTCTGTGTTTGGATGTTCTTGGTTGAGGACTCTTATTGTCAGCTCCTAGCACAGGGGGTGGGTCTTCGGACTCACATGGTCGGGTGGAACGTGCTAAGCACCCCATTGGGTCCCCAGTCGAGGATCGAGAGGTGCGGATTGGTGCGGTTGCGGCGACTCCAGAGTTGTATCCATCTTGGAGCTAGTTTTCATCTGTTTATTTGTATTATGTTATCTTATGTATGGTTTCCATTTATGTTTGGAAACACTCTTGTATCATTGTACCTCTAGAACATTGTACTGTAATGTAATGTTAACTCGGTGTGGTTTTTGACCATGGCAATTGTAATTCAATGTGTTAAGTTAATTATGCATATGTTGTATTTATGTACTCAAATGGTTTCTTATCAATGATTATCATGTATATGTTATATTTGTTAATGTTTATTTTGTTATGGACTATATCTTTGGATTTTATTCTTTATTGTTGTTGTGTGGATCTCAGTCTCGTAATGACTCTTCGTGTACCCCAAGGGATGTATGTGTTAGTGAATCTGCTTAAATGGAATTCATGTCATGACTTAATGTGTAATACATGTATGTTATGTTTACTTAAAAAAAAATTGTGATGTAATTATTATGTATTTGTCCTTTGGGGTTCACACGGCGGGGCATTACACAAACTTCCACAACTATGGAAGATGAAGATAGTGGAAGCATTAAGTCTGATTATGAAAATCAAAGGGTGCAAAAATAAGGTTAAAATACCACTAACTCCATGGATTGATAAATCTTCTACAAGACTTTAGGAAAATGGGAAAATTCATCATTTGTAAAAAATCAACATACATCAAAAACCCGTGATCTTTAATATGCATCTTGTAACAAAAGGAAACATTTTAATCTTTGAAAAATACAAAAATGGACCAAATGTAGGGAAAATACCACCAAGATCTCCATAAGACTTCAAATGATGACTCAAAACAACATGTGAAGTAAAAACCCTAATTTGGAAACAAGAAATCACTATGCGCAAATGACATTGCATGTTCCACAAGACCTAGCTTAGAACAATCAGCCTATAAAGTTCCCTAATAACTTGATTGTTTCAAACCTAATTGGCACACCAATTAAACAATGCACCAAATTCATATAATAGGTCAAAGAACTAGATTCTACCCCACAAGGGTTTCCTACTTGCAAATTCTAAGGTCAAAAATAATTAAATTTGTCCCAGATTTATACTAATTTAAACTCAATTACAAGGAGGGTTGACATGTCCAAGGAAAATTACCAAAAATAAAATATCAAATAGTGTTTGAGAACTCATTAATTCATCTATCTAACCAAGCAAAACATACTTAAATTGGAATGAGCACAAATGGAAAACCTAACAATTCATTTAAAATATGGAGGTAGGCATCTAGGAGACTCTGCAAATCATGGTGAGAGATGTAATTAGTTCATGAAGAGCTCCACAAAATAAAAATTATCTCTTCAAATATTTCAAATGATCTTAAAATCCATTCCAAAAATTTAAATACCCTAGCTCAGCTACCCCTATAAATGCTCTATAGGATAGGGTGGTGAGCACCTAGTTGCAAAAATCTAAGACCTCCTCACCATTACAGAAAGTTGACCCCTCCATAACCTTGTGGGAAAATTATCCCAATTTGACCTTACTTTAGTCATGGCTAAATCTTTACAAATGAAGGTTCTATAGAAAAATAAAGCTCCCTAATATTTACAAAAATTAGGGGATGCTTGACACTATGAAAAAATCAAGGGGGATTTGACTAGCTATAAAATCTCTACAAAATTCTAAATATTAAATCTTCAATGCAATCGAGACTCAAGATAAAATAGACATCTACTCAAAGGGGAAAACCAATCTAAAGCACACTATCCTATGATACAAAACATGAGAAAACCAAGCAAGGAAAAGAGGGGGATCCTCATTTTAATGGGGCATGTGTGTAAGGTACAATAATTAGTTAGTGGATTTATTTTTTAGGGAAGCTCTTAGGCTATAAAATTATTGTCAGTGATAAAAATAGTAGATTTATTATTTATTTTTCATATATATTATTTCATTTTGACTAATACATAACTCACTCCTAGAACAAGCTATTATCTATAGATAAATGAAAAATAGAACTATGAATAAGGTGGTTGAATAATACTTTAGAAACTATATTTTAGATTAATAATTAGCATGGGTTAATTGGTTTCACTTGGAGAAATGCTAATACACAACTGCTCCCTATTTTTCCATTAGTATGCCTCTATTTATGGAATTATCTAATTACAATGTATTGATATTTATTTATTTAATGTTCATATATAGTAGAGTGATAATAGCTAGTTACTTGGTAAAGTATATCCAATACATACTAAATCCACTGATAGAATCATCTTCAACAAGCCCATAATCACCAAAATTTCATAATAAAATTTAGAGATCATCTAAAGTTCGGCATGTTCTTTTTTATATTGTGGCCTTATAATAAAACTTCCATTAAAATAAGTTGCATTGAAAAATAAAACCTTGTTTCTATGGGCATAATAATATTTTGAGAGTTGGTGAAGTTTCTTATGAGTTGGATTTTTCAAAAAATAGTAGGGTTTATAATATCTTCCATGTGTCTTTCCTCAAAAGGGAACTTGGAAAATATGTCACATCCTTATTATATTTACACCCTTGGATGGTGAGGAAAATATCATATTAATAGTTGATGTTATTATTGATACTTGGGTGAATGATTTGAGAAATAGAATAACTATAAAGTATCTATTTTAGTGGACGAATATACCTTCATAAGATGTTACATTAGAAGGACTGTAGATCTTGGAACAAACAAAATTACATTGCTTGAATGCAAACAATTTTGGGAAGGTAGACTTGTAATGTCCCCTTTTAATTAAAATAGTTTTAAAGACAAAATTACCACTCTAATATTACCAATGGAATAATGGAAATTTTCTAGGGAACAATTTAATTAATATTTAGTTTTGAGACTCAGGTTAAAATTTTAAAACTTCGTAAATTTGGGAAATTAAATTATTAGCCCATGAGGTGTGGAATTTCATAAAGTGGAAAGAGTAACACTCGCAATACTTGGCACCATTTTTATAATATAATTTCATTGATGATATAATTAAGAATTTTTAATTTAGCATTTATGATAAAGTGGTCCAACTATTTTAAAGAAGGAATATTTTATAGATAACAAGGCATTAATGAGGAGTTATAAATTTTATTTATTGAAAAGAATCTTCATAAATATGTATGATTTTTTTATGATTTTTTTGTGTTTTTAATGACTAAAAATAATCAATCATGAAGTGTTTGTTTATGATACCTCATTAGTTTTATACCTTTTTCCACCACCAAATGTGAGTAGTGTATAATCTTCTTATGTATTTCATAATATTTGAATGTAGGAAAACCTTTCTTCCTTATTAGGTATTTTCATAGCCAAGTTCCGACAACCACTACCAAACCTATTTGATAATGATAGCCATCATGATCTTCTCAAGGTCCCTTTAACTTATGCTTAGCCTCCACGTAACGAGCCAACCAATATTTTGTTTCCTCTTCATTCTCCTCAGGTTCAAGAACTACACATGTCTTGCAAATAAATTTTGATTCAATAACCTGTGTGTCCATATAATTTGACCAATCTATATACATGTGTTCATATATAATTAAATATATATTAAAAAAATTAATAATGTGAAATAAATTGAATTAAATTACCTTCTTGTACAAGGTCTGCAACACAATCATAATCATTTGATGTAAACACTTGATCATTATCTTCAATTGTTGTTTCATATTGATCATGTGCTTGTGTAGGTGTCAATGATATTTGCTTCCACTCTTCAACCCATTTTGTATTCCAACAAGCTTCCTAATCTCTTGAAATATAAAATTGACAAAAGCATGCAAGCTCCCTTGACCAAATAGCCCATGTGCTTGCATTCAAACTCTTAAATGAATGCCATTTATTAGATCAATTGATTATCTCAAAATAAATTCTAGGTATAATGTTCTCTTCTTCAACCAACCAAAAGAATCGATCAATAATAGAGCACTCACTTGATCCTATAGATAACTTTATATTGCACCAATCCACAATCCCATGTGCATCTTTAAATTTTACTACATCCTCAAATTTAAATTACTCTCTAGCTTTTAATACACACACTAACTCCATCATGTTCTCCTTTACGATGTCTAGCTTCAAAAAAACTCCACATATGTTGGACATTATGTTCCCTGTGAACCTTACTTAACTAATAGAACATTCAAGAATTATTGAACTATCCCGTACAATTATCTAACCATATGAGATGTTCTATCATATTGATTCCTCCTTCTCTTAATTATGTATAAAATATATTCAAATAGTATTGAAAAAAATCTAACAAGCGTAACTATTTGTCACTCAAATAAAAATGATACTCCCTCAAATAAATTCTATCATCCTTTGTGCTATCATCTACACGCCTATATACAATATGAACAAACATAGCCACTTGCACTGAATTATAATATTGTGATTGGATTTCCTAGTGTGGAGCAAGAGTATAGTTCCAATCGATGTATTTCTACATGTGTGAAATTTCCTATCAAGCCACTAAGCATGTTGAGAGTGCTTGACATATTTTGGTACAATATTACTCTTAAATTCCAATATGAATACATGTACACTAATTTTTTTGTAAATAAATCACAATTCTTTCCAATTCTTCCATATTTTAAAGAATACTCAATATTCTCAAATATTTTAACATCCACTAATTGTTATCCAAAATAATTTTCAACACTTTCATGCATACAAACTCCTAAGAATGAAAGATTGTCACTTTCTAGAAATACCTAAACTTAAATAAAATAATTTCCCAAATTAAATCTTTCACAAAAAACCCTATTATAAACTCCCTGATTGTTTCAAGTGGCATATTAATACCACATTCCTCCATAATCATGTTAGCATGTAAAGTACAATGTATATATCGAAAAACATCATAATAATAACAAAATTACACATGCATTTTACAAAAATAAGAGATTCATTGCTTATTAGTTTTCACATTCTAAGGTTTAAATTTTTTGAAAGATCTTTTTTGTTATTCTAATATTACTAGGTAATACTAAACCACCACAAAATTTTCTAAAAAAATTTGTTTGAGTTGTGTCTAATAGGTTTGGATGAGGGTCGTGAATTTTAGACCCCACTTTTAATTTCAAAACATCTCTGGTTTTTTATGATACCCTAGTATTATTATGCAAATAATTATCAATCAAATATTTGATTTCAATATTGAATTTCATGTCAAACTTTCAGAGTCAACCACTAAAACTCCAACATTGGTTGATTGGATCATTTTCTATACTTTCTCTTTTGTTTTCCACTTTTACCAATGTTTTAGAATGTATTTTAAGAATTTCACTAATAATGCTTAACATTCTTTTATTCAAATTTGTTTTATTAACTATAGTAGTTGTTATAGCTCATTGTGCCACATTCTTATCTTTAGATTGACTATTGTTTCCAATATAATCAATGGCACTAGCAACAATAGATATAGCATGTTTAAATGATTCATCTTTCTTTCTTAGTTTAAAAAAATGCCTAAATTTTTATTACTTTTCTCATTTTGCACATTCTCATCAATTGCATCATGAATGGACATTGAAATGATAGTTGTTTACAATAAAAAAATATTATTATAATTTATTGGCATGTGTTCTTATTTATCTCCAAGAAATCTTACTAGGAAGATTATCCAAAACAATACTTTCAATTTTTTAAAAAATATTTTCATTTTCAACATCACAAGGATTTTCATTTTCATTTTCAACTTCAAAAGGATTTTTATTTTCATTTTCATCATCAAAAGGATTTTCGTTTCCATTTTCAACAAAAGGATTTTAATGTTCATTTTCAACAACAAAAAAAAATTCATTTTAATTTTCAACTTCAAAAGGATTTTCATTTTCATTTTCAACAACAAAAAGTTTAAATTTATTATCTCTACAAATATTATTGATCTCAACATTGTTAAATCTAGCTTATTTTAAATCTTCTACAATCAAATTTTAAATATTATTCGAAGGTGTATTTGAAGACATACCTGTTAGGATTATTAGTAATATCACATTGTGTATAGTAGCGGGTGTGTGGGTGTATACTATTAACTATATGTAACTATTTCATTCAACTACTCTTCCATCCAACCATTCACTTATTTTTGTATAAATTCCTTGTTGTGCATCAATAAAAGATACTCGATCCTTCATATTTGACAACATATGGTATCAGAGATTGAGAAATTCTTGTTCCTATAAGCTTGAATCCTAAAGAAAGAAGAGGCATGGCATAGAAATCCTGACAACAATCTGTATGATGGCATTTGGGTCTATAAGAAAGGAGTGGCTATGTGGAATTTTAGGCATGAATTTTTTTTGAAAGAACAAATTGGCCTCTAACATTTCCTAAAGTTTGTACTTGTTCATTGAAAGATAAAAAATGTGACTTATTTGCCTAGCAAATGGATTTGTTGCAATGATTGGTGGCGAATATATGTTGATATGTTCATCAAAATTTGGAGGAAGAAATGGCATAAAGTGGATGTGAAGGGAATGTAATTTCTTTGTTGCAACTATATTAAATCACATTTAAATCCTTTTGCAAGCTGAAATGAATAAGGAAGCCATAGTTTGAAGAGCCATATTTAAAAATATTTAAGGTATTCAACTTAGTTTCTTGAGCTTTCATTTTTGTGGCCATACGAATATAATTTGTATCATTTTTTTGGATATAGAGCTATATAAAAGGACATAAATCTCAAATTACATTGGGTCTTATTTCATTTCATGTTGGTTGCTACACATTGACTTGTTTGCACCAAAATTGATGAAGCAAATAGGTTTGATGGAAGCCCATTAGGGAAATGCCTTTTATTTTTTGAATTAAGGATGGAGAAATGACTATATAGATTTTTGGAGTTGGAAGATTCATGGAAAGCTAATTTGGAGGTTCCTGCATTACAATTTTCAATTGCAAACTCCTTGCATGGCTTTGGCCTCTGGTGGTATTGTTTTCACCCAGTTAAATGTTGATTGAATACAGAGTGGTTTTCAAAATTGATTTTTTTTTTTTTTATGGTCTAAGGGTTTGGTTCTTATTTTGTTATAAGATTGACTTTGACAAACCAACACTCTAGATGATATTGATAAGACATGGACATTCTTTGGATGATAAGATGAAAAATTACAAGAGTTAGAAGTTCAAATTCTAAGTAAGATTCTTGGAGAAAGCATAAATATAAATTAAAAAAAAATTGATTGAGATTTTATGGTTTGGAATAATGAAGTATCTAATGTTATGGTTAAAACAAAGGAAATAAGGTTTCACAAGATAAATGTGGTTAGATTACTATATGAGATTACATGAGGAACAATTGAGAAATGATATTGATAGGTACAATTGCATGTCTCTATTGAAAGATTTGGAGTATGGGCTTATTGATGAATTTTATTGATGGATTATATTGCACTTGTTATATGTATATTGGAGGTTTTTCCTTGAGTGCTAATTTTTTAGGGTAAGGACAAACAAATGTCATATCGGAGGCTAGTGGCACCGAAGGGTGGAGGAATTTCCATCATCTCAAGTTAGCTTCTCACTTTGAAATGATGCTTTGCATGAGAAGTGTTTTTGGATTTAGTGTCTTGCTTTTCCTTTTTCATTGTTGATAGATTTGAAAATACATGTATTGTGAAGTTTGATTTTTGGAGATGGGTACAAGGAGTTTGGTGAAGAGCTTAGTATGAATTATTGCCCAGTGAGCACTCGAGGTTGTGACCAAGGATTACACCTTTATGAGGATCAAGGAGAGAACTTGGAGGATGGTTGTCTAGTAACTAGGGTCTAGACCAAGAGTTATACCTTTATGAGGGTCGAGGAGACAGCCAGTCGAGGGTGGTTGTCCAATAACTATGGTCTATAATTCAAAAGGTTCACGAGAGTAATAAATTGGGAATTTAGATTGGGGATACACCTTTTTGAGGGTTACAAGGAAACTTGGAGGATCCTACCTAATTTAGGATTTGTTTCTTCAAAAGGAAAATCTTCTAAAAAATGTATACATATTTTGTAATCATTCAAGTTTTGTTTTGATAGCCTTAAAGGGGGTTCCCTTGGCAAGGTAATTTTGTGGTTTCAAGAACAATGTAATAAAGGGGGAAATATTAGCATTATTAGTAATATAACACTATGTATAGTGATGGGTGTGTGGGTGTATATAGTTAAATATTTGTGATTTTTTCATTCAACCACTCTTTCATCCAACTATTCACTTCTTTTTGTATAAATTCCTTATATTATGCATCAATAAAAGATACTTGATCCTTCATATTTTACAACAATACCTAGATTCATGCATATTGTGACATTCTCTATAGAATTGAAAGGTGGATTTGAAGACATACCAATATTAGTTTGTATAATCATATTATTTTCCACATTCACCTCTTACAAATTTTCATCATATGCATCCCTGGTCTCTTCAATCTTTATATCTTCAATAGTCATGGAATTGGATGCTTTAGCATTATGCATTGATCAAATCCTCATTCTTCTATCTCTTTGTATTTTTTCCTCCTCTCTCTTTGCTTGAATTTCTTCATTGGTCAATAACTTCCTATATTTCCTCTTATTACAACATTGTGATCCCATGATTACAAAATTTTGAAGAATAAATGAATGTCAATAGTAAAAGTCTTCCTTCTTTGTTCTTCCTTTAAATGAGTAGAAAATTAATGCAATTCCACTTCAAAACTATCCCAATGATGCCTCCTTTCAAAATTCAAACAAAATTGCAAGTTTAAGAGCCTATAAAAGACAAAATTTGATAGAAAATGGGAGAAGTAGTCGTTGTTGGTCGTACACTATCAAGTTGGAAAATTGACACTAATTTTTTAGCAATAAGAATAAAAGACTGTTGAAAAATAAATGAGGTGTTGTTTACTAAATAGAATCCTGTTTCATTTTCCAACATTCATATTATTAAATAAAGCAAATGCAATCCCATTTAGGAACAAGATCCAATTCCTAAAGTGGAATCCTGTTTTAGAAAAAATAATTTTTTTACTAGGTTTGTGCTTTGTTTTTCGGTTCATGAAAAGACTTGGGGATCCGAACCTAAGCTTTGGACTTGGTTTGACCTACAACTTGAAGTCATGTCGATGTCATAATAAAAGAGTGACTTTGGACATGTCAAAAGACACTTTTTGCAAATTTTTTTGATGAAATTAAAACCCATTATACATGAGACTATGTAGATTACAAATATGTTATTTTTTTTACAATTGGAATATTTTTTCTATTTTTCAAATATTTTTTTTATCAAAGTGGTCCATAAACTTGAAATATTAGGGCTTTTTACTATTTTAATTCTTTATTAAAACATTTTTTTTTTAAATGAACTATTTGTAGGCAATATTTAGATAGTTCTTTTCAATTTGAAAAAATCAAAAAATGATAAGTTTAGGTCATCTTATGTGTGACATACATGACAATTTTTCAAAACAACAAATATGGCCACTAAAAATTAACAAAAAAATCATAAAAAAATAACGTGAGCATTCTTCAATTTTTACAAATATTTTCCCAAAAGGATTCAAAACATATGATTTTTTAGGTTAAAATATGGATGACGTACACATGCATGGGATGGTAAAAAAAATAACTTTTAAATAGTGGTTTCTAGACATGCCTATTGAAAATCAATTTTTATCATTTAGGTATTAAAATAAATTACATATTTGGAAACTAGACTTTGAGTGCTACATTTTATGATTAGTGACTTTTTAAATATTTCATATCTAATTGCTTCAAATTTTAAGGTCAAAAGTGACAAATTCTAAAAATCAGGGAAAACACTTCCACTTTTTGTCCATAAAGTGGACTCAAGTTCTTCATGCACACACCCACTACACATATATTTCTCACACTTTTGAACTCTTTTTCAACTTTGCACATGAATTATATGTGTATTTCTTAATATTTCAATGTTACAACATAGTCATTTTACAAATTTTAAAGCTAAATTTTAAAGCTATAAGATGTAGACCTATTATTTCACACTACAACTCTATCATTAAAATAATAATAATTAAAAGAATCTTACCCTAGTGCATATGTGGGAAGGAATTTAGTTCTCATACATGTACATAGTTAAGCCTAGGAGATGTTAAATTCATATACAAGTAGATGAAGATTCCATGGAAATATGTATTTGTATGTAAGATATTTGTGCATAGTATAACTTCTCTTTCCTACCTACAAATATGGCTAATATGACATGATTTGAGCTAACTTGGACCCCTAGATCATATGAATTCCCACCATTTTGTTGGATGATGATTTAATTTTCCATATATGCATGGAAAAATATATAATAATGGTTGTTTTGTTGGTTGATATTTAGCCTTGCATTGTTGTGTTCACTTATGTGTCATTTATCAATGTTAGTGTAGATTTTTTATTTTCCTTATGTTAGAGGGTATTTCTTTCTCCTACACATTATTATTTAATCTTGCTTAGGTTTATTAGATGTGGTAATATGGGGACATGTGGAAAAATACAACAGCCACATGTGTCACTCTCTCCCACAGATGGGTAGTTAAGTTACACACTCTCTTTTGGATTGTTGTGCCACCTCTCATAACCACAATTTTGTATTTACTTGAGTAGTTTATGGGGTAGTTGGATTTTTCACCCTCTTTTGGCTTTATGTGCCACCTCTCTCTTGTCTTCACTTGAGGAGGTTATGCCACATGTTTTGGAATTTTCCAATTAGATAAAACCTCCCACCTTTTATGGGTAGTAGGAGTTAATGCACCTCTTGGATGTACATGCCCCTATATATATATATATATATATATATATATATATATAGAGAGAGAGAGAGAGAGAGAAAACTCTCCTCTCACTTCCATTAGTTTTGTGATTGTTCAATGAGAGTCATGGGAGTATTCTTAAAAATTCTCTTTCTTTGTCTCTATTGTTCTCTCATTTTATGTTTTCTCTTCATTCTACTATTTTTATCTTTTATTATTTGTTGATTAGAGTTTCATGTTATCTACAACCAACATTGGATCTTGGCTCGATTATCACTTCTCTAAGAATCTAACATGGTATCAGAGTCGTGTTTTCTGGTATAGGTCATTGTTTTTCTAAGTTTTTTAGAGATTTGAGACTAATAGAAAGCTAATATTTTTTTCTTAAAAACCAAGTATGCTCTTCTCCTGCATCCTCATATGACCTCGAGAACCAAAACAGTTTAAAGGAAAAATAAGCATATATTTAATCTTGTTTACATACATATGTTCTTGTAAAATCTAGGTGATCTATAGCTTTTTGGTAATATTGGAGGCTTTTTCAACATTACTGGAGAGTCCAGAAGGTTTAAGAAAGGAAAAATTGAATTTTATTTCACCAAAATCAAAGATTGGAGGATACAGTAAAAAAATCAAAGTTAAAAACTTGAATCTTTTACTGGAGCCATTTTCATTTTGGCTTTAGAAATATGACTTGCACTCATTTTCAAGAAAAAATATTTCTAAGTTTTATTCCCAGCATCAGAAAACCATCTGGGTAGTCATTACATTCTACAAAAATTTAATCAATTTTGTAGAAATCAAATCAAAAAAAGGCATGAGTCGTTTTTTATAGGCAGATTTTACAGCTTTTTTCAAAATTCCATAACTTTTGTCTTGGGTATCAAATTTTTGCAAACAAGTACTTGTCGGAAAGCTAGAAATGAGCACTTTCCATCCATGAAGGTTTGAGTAAAAATTTATATCTTTTTTATTCAAATATTGAAGGTTGAATCTCTTGCATTTTTTAATCCTCAATAAGTCATATCTTTCACTATCGTAATCCATTTTTCAAAAAAACAAAAAAGAGTTAGAAATATATTGAAGAGTAAAAAATAGATAAAAGGTTTTTTTTTTAGATTTTTATTTAAAAATTAATTTGTATCAATATTGTAATTTTGGCTATTAAGAGCCTTAAAATCCTTGTAATCTGGAAAAGCCTTGTAAAAGCACTAATCATAAAGTGCCAACATTGTAATATCTGGGAGGGTGATTTTTGACACTAGTGGAAAGGGAGGGTGTCTCATGTGTCTTCTTTCTTTGCACTTTTCCTTCTTTGCAATCTTCTTTTCTACTCTCATGGATGCATCTACAATTCTATTTTTAACTCCATATAATTATTTTGAATGGAAATCTATGGTAATATATCTAAAAAGGAATGGATATCATCGTGTAATGATGGGACTTGAAACTAAACCACAAGATGATGCAGAAAAGATAAAATGGTTTAATAAATGTGATAAATCCTTTGGCACTCTATGCATGTCAGTCTCTCCTAACCTTCTTTTTCACATTGAATCTACCTCTACACCAAATGAAGTGTGGAATAAATTGGAAAGCCTCTTTGGTAAGTAGGATGAGTTAAGGGGTCATCAATTAGAGAATGAACCCATAGCATTAAGCCCTAGTAGTTTTGAAACTATACAAGAATTCTTCACAAAATTTAAGGCCATTAGATTGCAGTTTGAACAGTGTGGAATCAAAAAAGGATGAAAAGAAATTGATCTTAAGTATTCTTTCTAAGCTTGGTCCTAACTATTCTATATTTGTTTCTATATTCTATGCTACAAAATGTGCCCTACGTTTAACCTAAAAAATTCCTTCTCTAGATGAATTTTTTGTAGAGCTCACTAAGGAGCAGGAAAAATTGGCTCTAATGGGTACAACTAAGCCCTCTAAGTCACATTCCTTAGTTTTCAATCAGGGCACAAAAAAACAAAAAGGGTATACCAAGCAAGATAAGAAACAAAAGAACCAAGGAGAGAAGAAGAAAGATTAGACACCTACTGCTTCAAAAGAAAATAAGAAGACCTCTTCATCAAAAAGTGATCTACCTAAGAAGGAGAAGGTCAAGTGTTCTTACTATAAGAGGCTTGGCCATGATGAACATAAATGTTTAAAGAAAAAAATTGACCACCTTTCACATCTTCTAGAAAATTTGAATAATATCGAGGTGCCAGATTTTGTCAAATAGAGTTCATCAAAAGGTTCTTCTAAGGAAACAAACAAAAGTAAGGGGAAAGGAAAGGGAAACTCCCTAGTTGCTATTACTTCACAACCAGAGTCTTGGATCATTGACTCGGGTGCTTCACACCACATGACCTCATCAAAGGATAATTTTACCTCTTTGGATCCATGTTATATGCCTACCATACTTATGGGTGACGACACTCCTATTGAAGTGCATGGGAGAGGTTCTATTGATGTGGGTGAAGGGGAATTTGAGGATGTTCTTTGTGTTCCATCTTTGTCAATTAATCTCCTATTTGTTTATTAGATCACTAACACTAGTTCTAGCAAGTGAGTTGAGTTCACTCTAGATACAACAATTGGTCTATAGTTGCTATCAAAAAAAAAATCATCTATCTAGATGATGCAGAGCTAGGAGGATTCACAAAACATCACACAAACCTTCAACAATAATCCAAAACAATCTTTGTATAACACATATTATTAAACATCGTATATCACATTGGAAACATAACTATGGCAGCCAACAATTTATTGCCATGAACAGTCATTAATAACTTCTAAAAAAAAAATAATGAAGCAAATCCCTCTGGTTATATTGAAGAAAACATAGTTATATACTCTTCCTCAAATTATTATGAAGATCCAACAGTGGAAATGAAAGTTATTATATTTTTCCCAAAACTGCAAAACCCTAGGTAGGGTTCAGACCTTCCCTCACAAAAAAGGTCATAACTCATTCAAATCTTAATGAAATTTGATGAGACTTAAAGAAAATGAAAGTAGATTCACATGGTAACAAAATAAAATTAGTTTTAGATCCAAAATATAGACTTTACATTCCATACCATCACACTTTTCAGACTGTAAATTCTGCACAATATTGTTAGAATAGGCAGTCTCACCAAAATAATCATATCTTCCACAAAACTCAATAAAATTTAATGAGACAAAAATAATTGGAAACTAGAAACAAATATCTTTCCATCCATATATGATAATCCATTATTTTATCCCATAAAATTCCGTACAAAACACAACTTCAGCCTGGTAACAATGTAAAAATCAGAAAATGCATACCAAACTCGAGGTTTCCATTCATTTAACTTCAAAAATGGTGTCTCCAACCCCCAATTAGAGTTTTTGAGGGTGTATTTATACATTTAAAAATAAAACCAACCATTTTCAACTACCTTTTGATTAGTTTGTTAACAAAACACCTTAATGATGTCCACTTTTTAACAAGTTGCTTAACAACGTTTTTGAGCAACTTTTACAGTTTTTTACAATATGGACCAACTTTAAACATTATTTGACAAATGACTTAAAATATGACTTACTAAGACTCAAAAACCTCTAAAATGGTTTTATAAACCTTATTATAAGACTCAATACACAAAATAGATAAACTATTTACAAATGGCCTTATGGAGGCAAGAAATCAAATAGGTGCTCCTGCACCAAACTCCCGAGGGAAAAAGAATTCAAGCCCCTTTGAATTGTCTTCTTCCTGATCTTCCAATTCCTTTGCACTTTGTCCTTCATCTTGGAAAGTGTCCTTGGGTCCTTCTTCCTCTTCCTCTTATACCATCTCTTCTCCATCATCTTCTCAACTTCTAGGCTCCAAAACTCTATTTCTTGTGTATAAATCTTAGTAGCACCATCTATATCTTCATTCTCATCATTAGAGTACCATAAAACAACATTTTCACCATAACCATAACCTGCATCATACTCTTTCAAACCTTCATATACCTCATTAGCAAAAAAATCTGCAACATCTTTATTAACAACTTTATTATCAACAACAACTTGATCATGAATATCAACATCAATGTTATCAACAAATTTATCATCATCAAGATGAGTATCAATAGCAAGGTTATCAGTACCATCAACAACCTTCTCAACTTGTTCATCAAGAAAAATTTCATCAACTACTTGAGTACCAACAACAACCATATCATTAACTCAACATCAACATGTTCATTAACCAACAAAGAAGTTTGTTCATCTTCAAACACAATTGGAATATCATGCATCTCAACTTGTAACTTACTTTTCTCAAATTGAATAGTAGATTCAAACTTTACCTCTATCTCATTTGCTGCCTTCTTTTGTTTTCTTTGCTTCCTCATAATCTTCTTTAGAGGCCATCTTAACCTTTTTGAAATTGGTATATTCCAACTCCTTAGTTCTTTCTTAAGAATTTCGTGTTCTTTGTCTAATCTTTCCAACCTTTTGCTCATCTCTTCCATGGCTTTCTCAAACTCTATTTGTCTTGCCTTCTTTCTCTCCATCTTTCTCAACTCTTTTTTCTCTCTTTCCTTCTTCCTTCTTGAATCCTCAGCCTGCAAACATCTTTCCAATCTTCTCAACAAATCCATCTCCACAAGCAAGTCTCTCCTTGCTTCCACTTCACTTTGCCACACCTAGGCAATCAGGTTCCTTCCTCAACCTACACAACACACACCACAAACACCAACACAAAACCAACAAACTTCACCAGCCCATATCTTTTCTAGGCTTTGATACCAATTTGATGTAGAGCTAGGAGGATTCACAAAACATCACACAAACCTTCAACAATAATCCAAAACAATCTTTGTATAACACATATTATTAAACATCGTATATCACATTGGAAACATAACTATGGCAGCCAACAATTTATTGCCATGAACAGTCATTAATAACTTATACAAAAATAATAATGAAGCCAATTCCTCTAGTGATATTGAAGAAAACATAGTTATATACTCTTCCTCAAATTATTATGAAGATCCAACAGTGAAAATGAAAGCTATTATATTTTTCCCAAAACTGCAAACCCTAGGTAGGGTTCAGACCTTCCCTCACAAAAAAGGTCATAACTCATTCAAATATTAATGAAATTTGATGAGACTTGAAGAAAATGAAAGTAGATTCACATGGTAACAAAATAAAATTAGTTTAAGATCCAAAATATAGAATTTATATTCCGTACCATTACACTTTTCAGACTGTAAATTCTGCACAATATTGTTAGAATAGGAAGTCTCACCAAAATAATCATATCTTCCACAAAACTCAATAAAATTTAATGAGACAAAAATAATTGAAAACTAGAAACAAATATATTTCCATCCATATATGATAATATATTATTTGATCCCATAAAATTTCGTACAAAACACAACTTCAGCCTGGTAACAATGTAAAAATCAGAAAATGCATACCAAACTTGAGGTTTCCATTCATTTAACTTCAAAAATGATGTCTCCAACCCCCAATTCGAGTTTTTGAGGGTGTATTTATACATTTACAAATAAAACCAACTATTTTCAACTACATTTTGATTATTTTGTTGACAAAACACCTTAATGATGTCCACTTTTTGACAAGTTGCTTGACAACGTTTTTGAGCAACTTTTACAATTTTTTACAATATGGACCAACTTTAAACATTATTTGACAAATGACTTAAAATATGACTTACTAAGACTCAAAAACCTCTAAAATGGTTTATAAACCTTATTATAAGACTCAATACACAAAATAGATAAACTATTTACAAATGGCCTTATGGAGGCAAGAAATCAAATAGGTGCTCCTGCACCACTAGACTATATTAATGTTCTCACTTTTTTCTTGACTCTCCTTCAACAGTCTTACTCACTCATGCAAATGAGCTTAGTTGTTTGTGGCATCAATGATTTGGCCACTAGAACTATCGTTACTTATAGTAGATTAATCAGGATGACATGGTTTTAGGGTTACCTCAATTTGATTTTTTGATGGTGTTTTCCTAGGATACGTTCTTGGTAAGCATCTTGAGGAGAAATATGATAAAGGAAAGTCATGGAGAGCTATAGATTTATTGGATTTGGTACACAGTGACTTGGCAGGACCCTTTCCCCAACCATCTTTCAACATGGCTAGATATGTATTGACATTTATTGATGACTTTTCTAGATACACTTGGGTATATTTTCTCAAAAAAAATTCTAAGGTCTTTGATCATTTTTAGGATTTCAAAGCCTTTGTAGAGAAACAGTTTGGGAAGTTCATCAAAATTCTACATACAGATAATGGGGGTGAATATGTTAATCATCAATTTGAATAGTTTTATGCTTCAGAAGGTATCAACATGTAGCACACTGTTACATATAGTCCTTAGTAGAATGGTGTCACAACACGTAAGAATAGGTCCTTAAAAGATATGGCTAATTGTACGATTCACTCCAAATCTTTGGCACCTCAATAATAGGAAGAGGCCATCAACTTTGTGTGTTACATCCAATGTCGAGTTACTCCCAAAGCTATGAAGGGATAACTCCTTTTCAAGCTTGGACTGGTCAGAAACCCACGGTTAAGCACTTTCAAGTGTTTGGTTCTCTTGCATGGGCCCATATTCTAGAAGAGAAATGTAAGGCTATGGATCCGTAGAGCAAGCCTTCCATATTTTTCAGATATCCAAATGATGTGAAAGATTACAAGATTCTCCATCCCACCACTAATTAGTTGTTTATTGAGAGGAGTGTTCATCTTGAGGAGAGCTCTTCTAGTTCTTCTCCTACCACTTCTCCATCTACCATCACATTGGAGAATTTGCATCATGATGATAGTTCTTTAGAGGATCTTAATCTTAATATTGATGAGGAATCTTCTTCCTCCACTTCAGATGGCGATAGTGATGATGAGGATCCATATTCCTCTTCTAGTCATCATTCAGAGGTTGATGATTCTCCTCTAAATTCTCTAGCCTCAACACCTCTTTAGGCTTGACAGACATTGGAGTCAACAGGTGATTAGGTTGGTGATCCATCAAACACAATAACATGGTCACAATTTCAACAGGCTCCACATCTCTTCATTGCTTGAGCTTCTGATCCACAGTCTTTTTGAGATGTTTTTGTTGTTCCCAAGTGGGATGTTGGAATGCAAGAAGAGTTCAATTCCTTACAAAGGAATCACACATGGGATTTAGTCCCTCTTATAAGGGAAGAAAAATTGTTCGATGCAAGTGGATCTATCAAAAAAAATTTGCAGCAGATGGGTTAGTTGGCAAGCACAAGGCTTGCTTGGTAGCAAAAGGATTCTCACAAGTTCTTGGGATTGACTACTCTGAAACTTTTGCTCCAGTTGCTAAGATGAATTCCATCTTACTTGTCCTTGCTATAGCTACAAGACATCCTTGGGAAGTTCATCATATGGATGTGAAGAGTCCCTTTCTTCATGGCGACCTTCAGGATGAAATCTACATGGAGCAGTCATAAGGGTTTGTGTAGGATCCTTCACTTGTATGCGGACTTTGTAAGTCTATCTATGGCCTTAAACAAGATCCTCGAGCTTGGTATGCTAAGTTGTACTTCTTCCTTTTGACAATTGGGTTCAAATGTATACATTCTTCAGTAGGATGACACTCTCACTTTCTTGGTTATGTATGTTGATGACCTATTGATCATAGGGAATCACTCATCCAGGATCAAGGTAGTGAAAATTGCTCTACATGATAGATTTTTGATGTCTGACTTGGGTCTTTTGCATTACTTATTGGAGATTGAGATCACTCAATCATCTTCAAGCATATTTCTTGGTCAACCCAAGTATGCACTTGATATTCTCTCTAAATTTCTCATGGCTAACTGTAAGCCTACACCGACTCCAGTTCTGTTAGGGTTCAAACTTGAGGTTAAGTGTTCCTCACCTTTGGTTGATGGCCTTTATACTAACAACTTGTTGGGAGTCTCATCTACTTGAGTCATGGTCGCGCCCACAAAAGGATATGAAGATCACAGTAAAACCTTTCCTGGGAATTGGACATTCCGACAAGTGACTAATACCTCTCTGTGGATGTTCATTTACTTGTCAAACCAGGGGACGTATACTTTAAATGGCGCAGAAAAAAATATATGCACTAGGAACTAGTTTCGGTCAAATCTTAGTAGAAAACAAATACTGGAAAGGAATTCTATCTATGCAACAGGAAGGTAATGCAAAATTCTTTAACTCAACTTATGATTTGATTAAAACAGAAACCATAACGACTACGACTGAAACACAAACCATGAACTAGCCTTATGCTGCAGGAACAGGCACAGGGATGGGTTCTCTATGCTGCAGGAGCAATATAAGACTGAGTTTGTATGAAAACTTTAAAGATGAAAGCTAATTGAAGATCAACAGAAAAGAACAACTAACTAACTAGCTACAGATACTTACTAAGTGGGCCCCCTTAGCAAGCATCTACTGATTACACAGATTCTTAGCTCAGAACTTCATCAAGCTTTATTCATGAAAATAGAATGGTATACATTGCTTTGTTGAAATGGAAACTAACAACAAATTCTGTCTCTTATCAAACAGATTCTTCTTTTCATTATCATACTGATTCTTACATGATATCTGCTATCTTCTTACACTAACTATTGTCTCTCTTGCGTAGGAGAACCTTATTTTTAAATCAGGAGAGCAACTAACTAACTAACCCTATCAAAGAAAGACGTGGAAGTAAAGTGTATCCTCGAATCAAGGAACAAACTTCATAAATGAATTTATGCGTTCAACCCAATCCAGAGAGAATCTAGCGCTCCACTCTTTCCAAATTGACTGTCATTAAAAATATTTCCCAACGGCTTTGGTCAAAGAGTCTTCGTCAGAGCTTCCTCAAAGTCGTGTAGGAAATGGACTTTACTGCAAGGCCGAGATCGACTGCGCTTGACTCGATCATTCTTCAACAACCTGCAAAACAAAAGGTAACAGGTGCAAAAGAAAAGGCGTATGGCACATACACAATATCCATTCATTAATCACACATTTAAATCTATTTCATCATTCAAAAACTATATGCAATATACTAGTCATTTAGGGAGTCAACGGGGCAATAAATGTAATCAAGTCAACACAATAAACTGTAGGAATATGAAAGTATTTTGCTATAGGATATCCTCATAAAAGGTTTCAACATAGTTTAAACACCCACAAATAACAAAAATAAAGATATTAAAAGTTCATCATAATATCCAAACTTATGAACATATTTTAAGCTCATCACTGCCCCCTACTTAGCCCAATGCTGGTCCTCCAGCATTAACTTTTCTGGTGGTTTCTCTGAAGTCAGTGGTTGCTGCATGACTTTGAGATGGATTTCCAAACCTGTAATAAAATCCTCTGAAATCCTGGCACCTTTCATACCTTCGGTTTTCTAAATCATCATTAAGATTTGTAGCCTGGTGAGGATAGAGGGGCCACATTAGCACAGGAGGTCTGAATGTCAATGGCAACCACAGTTCAAATCTCGTTTGAAGTCCCAATTGTATGTATCTATTTGACCTTTTAAGAGCTGCTATGAAATTTAGGGGACTGTGTGGTTCTGATTTTCTTAATCCAATAGTTAATCTTTCCCATCTTTTCTCACTTCTTGTATATGCTAGTCTCCAAAACAAATATTGTTGTGCCTGAAATTCATCATATACCTGTTTCCTGATATCAAATATCTTCTCTCTGGCTGTAACATTATTAATGCCATATGTCAGAGCAAACCAATCTTTCAACATTGCATGGGGGTTTGAACTTTGAGAGCGTAACAGAACAGGCTCAGTTTTCTCAGCTTCCTCATATGTTTCCCACTGCCTGCCATAATTCGCCTCATTTGCTGCCCATGACATAAATTCTCTTAAATGAATATCACCAATATACAAAAAAGGATTCCATTCTGTTTCAAATGGAATTAAAAATCCATGTAAATAGAATTCACACAGAGAATTTCTTAACCAATTTGGGGCTGCCTGGTATGCTTCATAAAATTCTTTGGTAGTATGAAGTATAGGATCTTGGTTTCTAGAAATTCTCATCAGTTGGAACCATAAGAACTGTTCTTTAAGGCACAGAGCATAAACTATGGGTGGTGGTCTACATTCCATAATCTGACCAGTTACTTTTAACATTTCATCCATTTTTGTTTTCAACTCAACAATTTCCTGTTTCTGACTTCCAATTTCCTTTCTTGGTTTCTTCCTTTCCACTTCCCATAGACTTTGTTGCATGTCAGTCTGGGCTATGTGTCAGAAAGTCAGGGTTTTCAATGTAACTAGTTCCCAATTAGCTTTAACATATTCCAAAAACTCAATTAAAAATATTTTCTTATACACAACAATGGCTTTACAAGTTGCGGGGTGAAATATAGCTTCACTAGGCACATTCAATTGTTCAGTCAATTCCTGCTCTTGCTGCAAGATAAATTCAGGTTGCTGTGGTGGAAAAGGTTGTGCTTCCTCCGAAAACTGCATAGCAGCGGTAGCCAAGTCATCAAGATTTGGTAACCCTTGCTCATTATGCCCTATTTCAATTGTCTCAACTTGTTCCTCTTCAGGAACGAATGGACTCTGTGCGGCATTTTCGGACATATTCTGAGAAACATTAAATTCAGACTCAACAGACCCTTCTGAAATTACAATAACCTCTAGTTGAGGTGAAACAGGGGAGGTCTTAAATTATTTCCTTGTATAAACTCTTCTTGGTACTGATGTGGCTGTAGGAGGTGTTCTAGTAGCCTTCCTCTTTCTTGTCTGCTCAGAGGGCTCTACCCTACTAGAGGATGATGGTGAACTGGTGATAGCAACAGGTGTTGTTGTAGGAGAGACGGTTGCAGGGGATGATGCTGCAGGAGAAGGACATTATCTTTTCTAAGAACGAGAGTCAGATTTAGGGGACCCTTCTTCCTTTGTTTTACCCTTCTCTCTCCTAGTGGCAGACCTAGTTTGTACCCTAGCAGAGGATTCAGGTGTGAAAGCTGCAGGACCAGGTGCTACAGGAGTAGATGACCCCTGCCCTGTTCTACTAGTAGACACAATTTCCTTCTTTTTCTGAGGCAGTGGGTTAAGTACCCTAGGGGGTTGTGGAATTTGCAAGCTCTTTTGAGCAACGAATTGTTGCCAAGAAAGAGGTGAGACATCTCTTAAAGAGTGTTCAATCAGTAATTTGATAAGGCCATGATGAGCAACAGAATTATCTTTCCCCTATTGGGTTCCATGAGCACTTTGTTCTAAAAATTTTAACAAAAAATTTGGAACATTTACAACTAACCCATGCCTCATATGGCTTAATAATTTGAAATGATGAGAATGCAGGTAGGAGAAACGGCCTTCACAGGTCAAATACCTGATTATGTAAGCAGCATATTCTGAATAAGGAGGAGGGAATGATACCCGCTTGCATCCCTGCTTGGAGACTTCTAAAGGTCCATCAGTGGGCATTGAAAACTCCGCCCTAGTAGTTGCAGCGTCTGAAGAAAATTTTTCTCCAATGGCTGGAAGCCCAGTTACTTCAGCAATTATTTCTTTAGTTGCAACAACTGTTAGACCCCATACAGTAGCTTCCCCTTCAGAAAGGGTTCTCAAAAATTCTCCAGCAGCCTCCTCATCAAAAGCATTTAAACTCAAGAAATAATTCAACCATCCACAGATGCTGAATGCGTGGACTGTTTGAGGATTTTGCAACAATAGCTCATGAGCTACAGGCTCATGTCGCACCAACTGACCACCCATGTTCATAGTTTTCTCGTAGCTGAACTCAATTCCTTGCTAAAAATTTAAATTCCATGTTTCCCTTTCTGCTCTGGTTTTTCTTCTGTCGTGTTGTCACATTTCTTTTCTTTATCAAAAATGAGTTTTTTTTAAACAAGCAGTCTTAATCATATTTTACAAGAAAGACATGCAATAAAGAAGGATATGCGATCACATTTGGAAAGTACCAGAAAAGTATTAAAGAAAGGTTATTTGCACAGTTATGGCAGCGACGAAAAGACAGGTTTTAAAAGGTGGATTACCCCGCCCCCTACTTAGAGTATGACATGTGTTCTCACATATACTAAAGAATAGGCAGAGATTTTGTAATAATGACTGGTACTGTCATAGCAGTAAATGAATAGAATAAAATAAATCAAATATGCGATAAAAAAATATATTGCGTACCTTTGATAATTGCATGTACGTGTGAAGAAAGATGATGGCGTCTGCATGAATTGACAGTTGGGAAAAATATCTTAATTAAGGGTGATGTGGATGGATGAAGTGGATGGGTGGACGAGGTGGACGAATGGAATGGATTGATGGGATGGATGGATGGAAGATAAAGAAGTGAGATGGGGGCGATAAATGAGTATGGAGAAAAAGGGGTTTTCTTTTAAAAAGAAAACCTTTATTATGAGCATGCATTTTTAAAATTGCGATGAAGCTGCAGAAGAAAGGCTAAAGTCTTCGGCTGCAGGAAGAGTAACGGGAGGAACTTGAACGAACTGTTGCATGAATTCTTCCTTTGAGATTAGTTTTTGGTACAACCGGAGTCAGTGGCCATTAACTAGCAATTTGAAGCAAACTAGATCAATTGTCACCAGCTGTACAGCTCCATTGTCGAACACATTTTCAACTTCATAGGGGCCAAGCCAGCGTGTGGTAAGCTTACCCTGGTGTTCTTGATATCTGGAATCATATAATAGAGCCCAATCACTAGCAGAAAATTTCTTGGTTTTTATGTGTTGATCATGCCATTTCTTCCTTTGCTATTGGATTGCTTCTGTATGCTGCAGGGCGGCTTTTCTCATCTCGTCCAAAGCATTTAGCTGCAAGAAACAGTCCTTCTGTGCTGCAGATATTTCCATATTGAGTTCGAGAGCTATCCTCAAAGTTTTATGCTCAAATTCAATGGGTAGCATGGCTGTTTTCCCATAAAGCAACTCAAAAGGTGTAAACCCAGTTGTTGTCTTCCATGTAGTTCTGTATGCCCAAACTGCTTCAGGAAGTCTACTGCTCCAATCTTTTCTATGAATCTGTACTGTCTTTGTGAGGATCACCTCAATTTCTCTATTTGTTACCTCCGCCTGACCATTGGCTTGAGGATGATAGGGGCTGGACTTCCTATGTTTGATCTTATAGTCGTTCATTAATGTATTTATTAGATTCGATGTGAACTGAGCTCCCTGATCAGTTACAAGCTCTCTGAGAACTCCATATCTAGTGAAAATTTGTTCATATAGAAATTTAGCAACTTTGTTATCTCGAGCATGAGTCATAGCTTTTACCTCAACCCATTTTGTGACATAGTCTGTGCAAACTAGAATATATGATTTTCTATTTGATGGTGGATCAATTGGTCCCACAAACTCCATCCCCCATTTATCAAAAGGGGTGACTATTACCTGGGGATATAGTGGCATTTCATCTGACTTAGTTGGTCTTCCCATACGCTGGCATCTGTCACATTTTCTTGTATAGGCCACAACATCCTTGTGTAATGTTGGCCAATAGTACCCTATTGTAAGAATCTTCATTGCTATTCTTTTTGCTGCAAAATGTCCCCCACATTGTTCATCATGGCAAGCATGCAAGATATCATAAGTCTCATCTTCTCTTACACATCTTCGCATTACCTGATCAGATCCAGTATAAAACAGACAATTTGCAATCCATAAAAAATTAAAACTTTTCTCTATTAACAACTTCTTTTCTTTTGGAGAAAAGTGAGCTGGTATTCTATTTGCTACTAGATAATTGGCAATGTCTGCATACTATGGTGTATGTGCAACAATGGAGAACAAGTGTTCATCTGGAAACTTATCATCAATGACCTCATGTTCAACAGGTGCAGCTAATTGAAGTCTTGATAAAAATTCAGCTACAACATTAGCTCTTCCTGGTTTGTCAATTATTGTAATGTCAAATTCTTGTAATAACAGGAGCCATCGTGCCAATCTAGCAGAAATGGCAGGTTTGTTCATCAGATACTTGATTGCTGCATGGTCAGTATGGACGAATATCTGATAACTTGTGACATAATGCCTAAATTTATTCGAAGCATACACTACTGCAAGCAATTCCTTTTCTGTGACAGTGTAATTGAGCTCAGGACCTTGAAGGTTCTTCCTGATAAAATAAATAGCGTGCTCAATTGAATTTTCTTTTTGACTTAGAATTGCTCCTATTCCAAAATGAGAGGCATCAGCATGTATGTGAAAAGGAAAGTTCCATTTTGGACCTTGAAGAACAGGGGCTTTAGTAAGCAAGTCCTTTAGTTGCAGGAAAGATTTTTCACAAGCTTCTGTCCACTCGAATTGGGAATCCTTTGTTAACAGGGCATAAAGTGGGCTGGCAATTTTACTGAAGTCTTTTATAAACCTTCTATAATATCCTGCATGGCCAAGAAAACTTCTGACATCTTTTTATTTTGCAGGAGTTTGTAAATTCTGAATTACTTCAATTTTAGCAGGGTCAACCCGAATTCCATTTTTTGAAATATGATGATCTAGAACAATACCTTCTTCCATCATTAGAAAACACTTTTCATTGTTTAGAGACAAAGTTTTCTCTCTACACCTTTTCAATACCTTTTCTAAATTCACCAGTGCTTCTTCAAATGTGACTCCATAGGTAGTGAAATCATCCATATAAATCTCCATACATTCATGAGATATATCAGCAAAGATACTAATTACTGCTCTCTGAAATGTTGCTGGCGCATTGCGTAGACCAAAAGGCAAAACTGAATAAGCAAATGTTCCCCATGGACAGGTAAAAGTGGTCTTATCTTGATCCTCAGAGGCAATTTTTATCTGATTGTACCCACTGTAACCATCCAAAAAGGAAAAATATCTTTTGCCAGACAGTGAGTCTAGTACTTGGTCTACAAAAGGTAGTGGAAAGTGATCTTTTTTAGTGGCATTGTTCAATTCTCTGTAATCTACACACACTCTTCATTTTCCTCCTTTCTTGGGGACAATGACTAGTGGAGAAACCCATTGACTGTCAGAGATTGGGTAAATAAAACTAGCATCAAGCAACTTTTGAAGTTCATTTTTCACTATTTCTCTAAGTGTTGGATTTACTCTTCTTTGAGGTTGTCTAACTGGTGAGCAATCTTCTTTGATATATATCCTATGAGTACAAACTTGAGGATCTATTCCTTGCATGTCCCCATATTCCCATGCAAAAACTTTATGCTATTCTTGTAACATTTTTAATAAGTCATCCTGTTGAGATTGTGACAGCTTGCTATTAACATTCAAGCAATGACCTGGAGATAATTATATCTGCTTCGTGAGGTTACTCATAGAATCCACAAGTGATGTTTGTACCTCTTGTGGAAGAAAACTATGAAAAATCACTAGAAGTTTAGGTAGTGAACTCTCAGAATCTGGTTGCTGCAGGAAACATTGAAGATGGCTACCACTTGGATCAGATGAACTACCCGTATCAGAATTAAACTGCAGAATTTGAAAAAGCAAAGCATCTTCACTTTGGAGTTGTGAGAATGGATCATTTTGAAGCATCATTAATTGAGCCAAGGAATTGGCTTATTTAGTTTCTTCCTCCACATCTGGCCAAACAGGTTGGGACAAATCTGGTTGAGGTCTAGCAGGCGGATACAAGGCCAATTTCTTTGTGGACTGTCCATCAGAAATGGTCATATCTCCAGAACGACATCCTATAAAAGCATCAATAGTTGCTAACCATGGTCTACCAAGGATAACCGGATACCCTCCTAAAGTTGCCTTAACTAATAATATTATAAAATCAGCAGGATACTCCCAAGATTCAAGAGTGACAATTACATCTTCTACCATCCCATCAGGTTTAACTATGGAGCTATTTGCAAGCTGCAGAACTGTGGGTGTAGACCTAATATTTGAAATGTTCAAGGAGTCCATAGTATGCTTTGTCATGATATTAATGGCAGCACCTAAATCAATCAAAACATTTTTTACAACTTGGCCATTTATATGTATCTGCACTACAGGACTTCCAGGGTCAATATACTTTGGAATGACTATATTTCTCAACATTATATCAGCCAATTTCCCTAAGACATGAATTGTTTGGGGATCATTTTTCTTCCATCCAGGCTTCTTCAAATAGGCTTTTTTAATAGCTTTTCCAAAAATAGGAACATCTTTAATAGCCTGAAATAATGGAATTTGAATTTGTACATTCTTGAGCTGATCCAGAATGTCAAAAGTGGGTTCTTCCATGGATTTAAATGCAGTACTTTGCAACCTCTGAGGAAAAGGTGGGTTGTCTTGATTTTGCAAAGCAGGTTCGTTAGAAACCGTATCAGGTATAGGCATATGCTCAGTAGGATCAACAGGTGCAGTAGATTCTTCAAGGGGAGAATCTGGTATTTTAGTAATCAGAGGTGGTTTAGGAGTAGGTAAAGTAGTTCCAAACCTCAAATGGATGTCATTAACATTTAAGGCATAAGCTTGATATTAGTTTGCTTCAACAAGATATGTAGGCTGTTGTGGCTGCTGCTGTTGCTTATTATTAGGATTTGGCAAGGGCTGGGCAGGCATAGGTGTTTACTTTGGAGGGCCAGGATTTGTGGCAGTTGCTGCAGGAGGTAGCATGAGGGCCTATGGTTGTGGCTGTGGAAGCTGCAAGAATCCAGAGGACTGGTTTTGCCATTGCTGAGGACCTCTCCATTGAGGATTTTGCTGCCAATTACCTGAAGGTGGGGTCCATTGTCCTTGTGGCTGCTGCCAACCTCCTTGAGGAGATTGCCATTGCAGGTTCTAATAATTAGGCCAACTTGGTTGAGGTGGATTCCAGGGTGTTGGTTGTCCATATGCATGTTGTCATTGGTTATTATAGCTAGAGTAAGGATTACCAAAAGTTAAAGGATCTTGAGCCATACCTTGTCTTTGGGCCCATGGTCTCCTTTGCGCCACAAAGAACACTTGATCATCATCACCTTCTACTGGTTTGAAGTCAGTAGGTAGTTGTCTGGTTTCTAAATTAACCACCATCTTGCATCTGCAGTCACACTTCTTCTGCCTGCAGTATAGACAGAACTTGGCCAAAACTACCTCAGCTTCCTCATGTTTCTTCCGAGCTTGCATGGTGTCCAGTTGTGTAGCCATATTATTAATAATGTCCTGCTTGAAATCAGACAGCAAATTTGTTATCTCCATCCGAGAAACTCCACCAGAAGAAGACTTCCCCATTGTAGCATGATGACCTCGACCTTTTTTAACTATTGCTCGAGAGTAGTTAAGACATATTTTCTTTATATCATCCCAAGGCAGTTGAGTTATATCACCTCCTCCCATCAAGTCTAGGGCATATATACAGGCATCATTGATTCCCCTTAGAAAGAGTAGTTTCTGAGAGTCCTCGTTGAGAGTATGGTTTGAGTTCCTCTTTAGTGAAAATAAAAACCTGGAAATATAATCTTCCAGACTTTCATCGTCCTTTTGCTGAATTCGGAATATGTCATCACCTTTGCTGGTGCTCTTACAATATTCCTTATACTTTTCAAGGAGTTTCGTCTGCATGGCTGCCCAACTATCGATGACACCTCTTCCTAGACTCATGAACCATCTGAGAGCTCCTTCCTTCAAGGTGGAAGGAAATAACTTCAATTTATGAGCGTCTGTGTTGTAGTCATAACTACGACAGAGGACATCAAATTCAAACAGAAAAGTTTCTGGGTCTTCTGTAACCAGGCCATAAAACTTTGGAAGCAAGGAAGAGGGAATGTTTTTAAGATTGTCAGTATCTCTCTGAGGAACAATTGGAAACTCAAATGTAGGAGGTGGATTATTTGGTTGATTATTTGCTGGAATAACAAAGCGAATGGATTTTCCTCAGGTTCGTTGTCAGCTGGGTCAAATGGTAGTTCAATAAACAGATTTTCAAGGAGGAACCTTCCCAGTGCGTCTCTTCTTCTTCTATGCATGCAATACGATATGAATAGTGGCTTGAAGGATCTTGAAAATTTTGACTAACAAACTAAACTAGAGCTAAAAATGACTTCTAACAAATTCCTAGCTGGACGTCGTCCCCGGCAACGGTGCCAAAAATGGTCGTGCCTACAAAAGGATATGAAGATCACAGTAAAACCTTTCCTGGGAATTGGACATTCCGACAGGTGACTAATACCTCTTTGTGGATGTTCATTTACTTGTCAAACCAAGGGACGTATACTTTAAATGGCGCGGAAAAATATATGCACTAGGAACTAGTTTCGGTCAAATCTTAGCAAAAAACAAATACTTGAAAGGATTTCTATCTATGCCACAGGAAGGTAATGCAAAATTCTTTAACTCAACTTATGATTTGATTAAAATAGAAACCATAACGACTACGACTGAAACACAAACCATGAACTGGCCTTATGCTGCAGGAACAGGCACAGGGATGGGTTCTCTATACTGCAGGAGCAATATAAGACTGAGTTTGTATGAAAACTTCAAAGATGAGAGCTAATTGAAGATCAATAGAAAAGAACAACTAACTAACTAGCTATAAATACTTACTAAGTGGGCCCCCTTAGCAAGCATCTACTGATTACACAGATGCTTAACTCAGAACTTCATCAAACTTTATTCATGAAAACAGAATGGTATACATTGCTTTGTTGAAATGGAAACTAACAACAAACTCTGTCTCTTATCAAACAGATTCTTCTTTTCATTATCATACTGATTCTTACATGATATCTGGTATCTTCTATCTTACTCTAACTATCGTCTCTCTTGCGCAAGAGGAGAACCTTATTTTTAAATCAGGAGAGCAACTAACTAACTAACCCTATCAAAGAAAGACGTGGAAGTAAAGTGTATCCTCGAATCAAGGAACAAACTTCATAAATGAATTTATGCATTCAACCCGATCTAGAGAGAATCTAGCGCTCCACTCTTTCCAAATTGACTATCATTAAAAATATTTTCCAATGGCTTCGGTCAAAGAGTCTTCGTCAGAGCTTCCTCGAAGTCATGCAGGAAATGGACTTTACTGCAAGGTCGAGATCGACTGTGCTTGACTCGATCATTCTTCAACAACCTACGAAACAAAAGGTAATAGGTGCGAAAGAAAAGGCGTATGGCACATACACAATATACGTTCATTAATCACACATTTAAATCTATTTCATCATTCAAAAACTGTATGCAATATACTAGTCATTTAGGGAGTCAACGGGGCAATAAATGTAATCAAGTCAACACAATAAACTGCAAGAATATGAAAGTATTTTGCTACAGGATATCCTCATAAAAGGTTTCAACATAGTTTAAACAACCAAAAATAACAAAAGTAAAGATATTAAAAGTTCATCATAATATCCAAACTTATGAACATATTTTAAGCTCATCAAGTCATATGAGACCCGACATTTCATATGTTGTGGGAATGGTCTCTAGATTCATGCAGGAGCCACATGAGCTGCATTGGAAGGCGACTAAGTGGATCCTCCACTATATTTAGGGTACTCATTGGTATGGGATTCACTATGCAGCGGGTGTGGATATTCACTTGGTGGGACATACAAATTCAGATTGGGTAGGAAATTATCAGGATCACAAGTCTACTTTTGGGTATTGCTTCTCACTTGGTTTCGGTCCAGTTTATTGGTCGAGCAAGAAGCAATCTACAATTTCTCTTTCATCTACATAGGTTAAGTATCAAGGGGTAGTTAATGCCACCACTAAGGCTATTTGGCTTTAGAATATTCTCACTAAGTTTGGCATTCCATTTAGAAATCCTAGAGTCATCTTTTGTGATAACTGGGGTCAAGGATAACTTTAAGAAACTCCTCCCCTCGGCGAAGGTGTAAAATCCTGGCGAATCTTTCCTTTTATTTGAAAAAGATTATTAATTTTCCTAGCAAATCTATGCACTTTATTAAAAAAAATTGTAAAATCCTAGAGAATCTTAATGAATAATTGATAAAGATAATAATCATAGTGGCGAATCCTAGCGAATAATCACTAAAAATATTAATTACAATGGTGAATCTCTCATTTAAAAAATTTCATAGTTGTTCGGTGCAATTCCACCATATTTTTTTATTTTTTGTAATATTGAAGTAGGGGCCTAGGAACACAACCACTGACAAGGTCAAGGGGGCATAGCTCCTCACCACCAAGCATAAATTCACTACCAAAAATGCATTGGAGCACACACAAATTAAGTGTTTTTTAAAAATATCACTTTAAAATAAAAACTAAATGAAAAGTGAAAATGTTACCATCGATAAGATTTTTAATTAGATGGTTGCAGTTAATTCTGCAACCTAATACGCATGTGCCTTTTAAAAGGCTTGTTGAGGCCCGAATTTTTTTTGGGCCTCACGATTAGATTTAATCACACCCGGCCAAAAACAAATTTTGGGCCTCAACAAGCCTTTTAAAAGGCACATGTGTATTAGGTCGTGAAATCAACTTGCAGCCATCCAATTAAAAAGCTAATCAATGGAAATAAATAAAATCCCCAAAATTAAATGGTAATGTATTATTAGTGGTGATATTTCCCCAAAATTAATGGTAGGAATATAATATAACTGGTGAATATAATTAATATTTGTAATTATAGTATAAACTACTAGAAAATCAATTCCAATGACTCATTGGACATTAAATAAACAAATTAATCAAGACAAAATTATTTTTTGTGAAAACCTGGCGATTCAACATCATTTTTAGCTTGTACTATTCACCATTTTTGGAGGTCCCAATATCAATTATTTTCCAATTGGTGAAGATTCTCCACTAAATTTTTCCCTAACCTGAGTGCAATACAGATATCAAGGAATCCAATTCATCATTAGAGGACAAAAAACATTGAGATTTATATGCACTACATTTGGGAGCTATTCAGGAAGGCATCATTGATCTTACGTATTGTTCCACATCAGAGTAGACTGCGAACATCTTCACCAAACCCTTCACAGAGAGCAAGTTCATTCATTTGTGAGCTTTGCTTGGGGAACATCAGGTGTCTACTTTAGGAGGGGCTTCATAGTCCTTCACACTACTCTCTCTATTTAGAGCAGGCTATTTCTCTTTCGGGGGGGCTTCTTCTTATTGGGGGGATCTCTATGTAAATGTGTACCTAACATGGCTTCATTTGCTAGGACCCATCTTTTCACCCACCTAAGCTACTCTTAAGGGGGGTGTTAGTGTAGGTTTTTTATTTTCCTTATGTTAGGAGGTATTTCTTTTTCCTACACATTATTATTTAAGATTTCTTAGGTTTAGTAGATGTGGTAATATGAGGACATGTGACAAAATACAATATCTACATGTGTCACTCTCTCCCACACATGGGTAGTTGAGTTACTAATGTAGGGGCACCAAGTGCATTTAGTGTTAATGTTGTCAAATGAGCTCTTTTGATAATTTTAGGTGTGTTTTAGTTTTTTTAAATTCAATAAGGTCTTAATAGACCATCTAATATGTAATTAGGAGTCATTGAGTTTATATTGTCACATTTTTGCAAAATTGTCAAAAGTGCAATATTGAAAAAGTGAAAAAAGTGAAAAAAATGTAAAATTGAAGAAGCCCAATGGTCATGGGAATTCAAAGGGAAGTTAGAAAATGTGTAATAGGTTTTTTAAGGTTTAAATATGTTTGGAACTTGAAGGAGGAGGTTGTTGATCATTTTTGAAGAAGAATCAATAAAAATTCTCTCTTTTTTGTGTAATTTTTTGTAAATTTGGTGTTCCCAGCAACTATGATTCTTTATTGAAGTATTATGTTCTGAAAGCTCTTGAATTTTATAGATATATGTATTAGCTCCAATTTTTCTTTGGAGTGAAGGTATTTCATTGTGTTTTAAGCATTTTATTGTGAAAATATTGTTTGTGGTTCTATACAGCCAATCATAAGGGTTTTGAAGAGATAAAATGAATTAATGGCTCATTCCACCTATTGTATCTACTATGGCTCAATAGAATGGTTCCAAATGGTAGGATTAGGTGGTATAATTGGTTCTATGAGTAGGCGAGGCAAAGTTGAGCGCTCAAGGGCATGATGCCCTAAATTGTGCATTTTGAGTGAAATTTTATGGTTAAGGGTAGGTAAGTGTAGTAAACCCTTGGGGCAAAAAAATATGAAGGTATCTTAAGCATCTGAAGACCTAAGGAAGTGTGTTTGATGCATTGATAAGGAATAGAGAAGTGGGGAATTAGGATTTTCAATAAACCCACCCTAAAATAAGAAAAAATGAGGGTTTTCTAATAAGTGATCTTAGAGAGCATCTCTCTAATTGAAAATGGTGGATTTTGAGGTTTTATAAGCTCATTAATGACTGTCCATAAAGATCTAGGGTTGGCAGGTTGTTGAAAGGTAAGTTGCTTTGTAAATTAGGCCTATTTGGCTTAAGTGCACAGTATTGAATCATCAGTTTGAGGGTTTTGTTCCAAAAGAGTTATATGATCTTTTGAGATATGTTGTGTAAGGACATAAAGCGTGTCTAAAAATTTATTTGGTTAGTGGTTTATAGTTTGGATTTGTGAGATAGGTCTAAGAAGTTGGCAGACCTATAAGGCAAACAAAGAGATTATATGAGAAATCAAAGAGCTAGGGTTTTAAGAGTTGCAAAGCTGTTTCAAAAGACTTGAATTGTGATCAATAGTTAAAAGCCTCCCTGCTCTACACCAGTTACACACTCTCTTTTGGCTTGTTGTGCCACCTCTCATAACCACTATTTTGTATTTACCTGAGTATTTTTTGGGGTAGTTGGGTTTCTCACCCCTCTTTTGGCTTTATGTGCCACCTCTCTCTTGTCTTCACTTGAGGAGGTTATGCCACATGTTTTAGCATTTCCCAAGTAGGTAAAACCTCCCACATTTTATGGGTACGAGGAGTTAATGCACCTCTTGGATGTACATGCCCCTATTTTTATATATATTGAGAACTCTCCTTTCACCTCCATTAGTTTCATGATTGTTCGGTGAGAGTCACGAGAGTATTTTCAAAATTCTCTTGCTTTGTCTCTATTATTCTCTCATTTCAAATTTTCTCTTCATTCTACTATTTTGATCTTTGATCATTTGTTGAATGGAATTGCATATGATCTACATCCAACATCAGATCCTGGCTCGATTCTCGCTTCTCCAAGAATCTAACAATAAATGTTATTTTAGGAGATTAATCATTGTTGAATATAAATTACACATACATACATATACTATAAGTTAATATAAGATGTAGAATATGGAGGTTTCTCCATGGCATAAGTGTCTCCATATTTAGTTAGATGTATTTGAAAGGCATAGGTATACCATAATTTTAATGCTACACATGATATCCTAGTATTGTATGATTAGTTAATGCACATCAAGATTTGTAGAAATGTGTCAAAGTGTATTTTAGAGAAATCATTGAATACACTATATGGATTTGGGTAAAATCACAATATTGTCACACTTTCGTCCAAATAAATAGTTATGAGCGAACTATTTTCAGTTGGAAGATATTCATCCAAGTGGCTTTCAGCTGAAACCATGCAGCACCGATGTGGGAGGCACCTTTTAGATCAAAGAGGGTTCAGCTCAAAGTCGCCCAGCCAAATACGTCTAGCCAAAAACATAAAAATAGTGAGTGTATTTGGTATATATAGCTTGAAAATATCAAGCAATTTTTGGACGAGTACATTTTGGTTGAAACATGCTTGAATAAAACATACTCCACCAAGCATGTCTAGTTGGCATCCTACTTGGCAGCCAACTCACCCTTTTACAAAAAAAATTGAAAATTTCAATTTTGGTAGAGTATTTCTCCAGTCAGAATGGTTTTTCTGCAAAAAAAGAAAAGTGCCCTTTTGTAGAGCTCGAAGTGGTGAATTCAAATATATATATTTTTAATGTTTTTATTAGTTTTAATATATTTTATTTTTAAAATAATGTAAGTACATTGTTAAAATTAAAAAAGAAGCTGATTAGAAATTTAAAAAAATAGTAAAACATATTAATTTTTTTTAAAATTATATGGGGTACAAGAGGAGAGATTTTTCTTCAAAAGGGTATAATTTTTTTTTTGAAAATGATTAAAAAAATTGACAATAGTTGACAACCCGTGAAAACTATCAAATTCTGACAAGTCTGACTTTAAAACATTATTACGAGAAAAATATACATCAAAATTTGATTTTTTTTCCATGCACAAGATATTGAAGTTACCTATTTGGAGAAAAAAATTAGGGAGAAATGAAGGTTTTTTTTCAATTTGTTTCTTGACAGCCTGTGAAGTCACTCTTTTCTAAAAAACTTCACCATTCCAAAATTTGTCCTTAAATTGATAAAAACATAATGAATTTTTTTTTATTTTTTTTTTAAGAATTGCAAAAATAAACTTCATCGAAAGTTCTAAATTTCATTAGTTTACACCATTTTGAAATTCAAAACATAAAGACCACTTTTATGTGGTCGAAGTTCACAATTTTTTTGTTGTTGGTCAATTCCTTTATAAAGTGTGACACAGGTTTGTGATTTTACCCATTCATCTTGTTCACTTATCTATTTTTGAAGGATTTTTACCATGAATTTTGATGGTGTAACATAGATTTTTGGCATCCTAATCCTTTCTAGCACTTCTAGGGTTTTTCCCCTAAAAAGGAGAAAGGAGGGCCAAAATGCTTATGTCTACACTCAAAATCAATGCAATATGGATTTAATATACCTAGATGTAATGTTTGAATACAATAAATTGATAAGAGTAATTGATTAATGAATGGAAACTAAGGAAATGAAGAATGTTTGAAAGCACATTGTGTAATGCAAAAACACCTGGAAATGAATGCAAAACTAAACAAAAATGAACCAAACTGAAATTTTGCACCTGGAATGTGGATGAAGACTAGAAATGGCTTCTGGAATGTTGTTGATACTGATTTTCAGGCCTAGTGGGCCTCATTCGCCATTCTGGGTGAATCAATCCTAGTTCTACAAAACTACTCCAGAACCTATTTCTGACAAAAGGGTATCTAAAAATGCACAAAACCAAAAACTGAAGTTGGAGTGGGACTCATTCACCACCCATGGTGAATGAGTCCACTTTTGAATTTCTAAATATTCAAAAGTGGAATCTGGAGCTTTCAGTCTGCACTTTGATTCTCTATAGGTGTCCACTTTCGAAACTTTGATTCTTGAACCTAAAAGTGAGTTTTTGTTGATATTTTGACTTGATTAATGAAGAGAAGACTTAAACAACTTTTTAATACTATCTTCAATGATTTCCAAGCTTCCAAGAGATCTAAATCTAAAAACACATAAGGCAAGAGAGAAATGTTGAATGTTACGGAATGGGGTTTTGCCTTGGTCAAACACCTTTTAGGTAATTAAACCAAAATGATGAAAGAATGTAATAAAATATGCAGTAATGGAGTTTATTACCTTTCCATGAGGTTTGATCTTGAAATTTTGTAGTAAAACATGAAGAATCTATCCTTGAATGTCTAAAGATTAATATCTTGGTGACTTGAAATGATGAAACCCTAAGTTGCTTGACTTGAGATGGAAGAATGATGGATGAATAATGAAGAATGAATTGTGAGATTAAGAGATATAAAATGAGGAGAAAAATATTTATTTATACACACTTGTGCCTTAGTAACCCAATGATACCTCATCACATACCAACATAAGGTAATTTTGAATAAAAAACCAAAAAAAAATTTTGAAATATTTTGAATTTGGAGCCAAGAGGGACTCATTCGCCACCCATGGTGAATGGGTCCCACCTTGGACTTGTAAGTGTGTGTCAAGAATTATCTTGCATTTAATGTTGTTTGTTGGGTTTACATTCAAAAATACACTTAATTAAGCCTTATAAGTGCATAAATGGGTCAAATAAAGCATAAGAAAGGTGTATATAGTGAAATCAAGCCTAGAAAAGCATGAAATATTGTTACAAGATTTTACAACACTTCAAATAGGATTTGATAAGTGATGAAAAGGTGATTTTTAGGTGAATTGTAATGAGAAGAGTCTAAAAAAGTGTATAAATTTGTTACAACACTCCACAATACCTTCACAAGACATCGTTAAATGCATTTTATTTAGTTTGCAAGGGTCCAAGACCTAGTGCGGATGCATAAAATGCCTCACAACACCTAAATAAAGGCCTAATTAAGTCCAATTTATCATGAATTATTCCCATATCACGCAAGAGATCCTTTTTTCTATCATATAGGTGGTTATATAGAGAGATGCTTTTGGATCATCATAGAGCTCATCTCATAGTTTTCAAATGCATATCCACTTCTAATGTTATAATCCACATGTATGATTTTGCATAAGGCTAGATGTTTGAATTTTTCCCATATGATTTAATCAACATAATATAGTTTGTACATCCCCACCACTCTTAAACAATTAAAATGCTTCTTTTCATTTTAATTTTAACATTATATGTCACTCCCTATATGAATGATTTAGCTTTATAAACCATCCCAAATTTTAAGTAAGCTCATGCTTGAATCATAACCCTCAGATTACATACAAGAGTTTTTCTCACATGTATATCTTACCATTAAAAAGAGAGAGAATATGAAATAGTTGTAGCTTAGTTGATAAGGATGATGGTATGTTCCTAGATTATATATCCACCAAATAATTTCCCTTGAGGTACCATTGGGCTATTTTGACCCCCCTTGGTAGCTTTGATGGACTAGATCCCTATGGTAACTTAACCAAAGCAAAACTAGTTTAATGTAAGTTCACTCATAATGTTGTAGTCCACTATATAGATGCAAACATGCCAATATCTGCAAAATCAAATTATTTTCAAATATATATATATATATATAATCAATTGTCACTTTTAAAACTTGATCATGCCAAAGTAAGTGATTAGCTTGACAAACTTGTTGAGATGCTCTATGTGCACTATTTTTCTAAACAAAGGAATTGAGCTACAAAAATACAAATTGAAAATAATAATTTGATGAATTATGCTTCAATAAACTATGCTCTTTATTAAACTAAACAAAAATATAGCTCTCTATATGTTTATTAGACCTTGGTTCTCGTATGATGTAACATAAGCTTTTAATATAAGATATACATGTGAAGAAAACTCATATATTCTAGATTCACTCTTAAACATGTTGATTTAGATATATAAATATGTGCATACACAAATTAATTTATATATGACAATTTTTTAATGACATATTCTTATTAAAAAATTGTTGCATGATATTTTCTTCATACATTTTTTTGTCCATCTTCATTATTATTTATATTGTATTTTCTAAGAAATTAAATATAAAAAATTAAAAAACTTAAACATCAAATTTTATTATTGACTAATCATTTTTAAAAACGAAATTTATATTATACAATCTACTAATATTAATATATTATATATTGAAACAAAACAGAATAAAATGATTAGCACATGTTGCCAAAACATTCACTGTTCCATCACCATGATGATAGAGAGTTGTAGGAGAAACATGATTGTTTGCATACGAAGATTGGATAAAAAGAAATGGATGGAAAAAGAAGAAAGATACATGTGATTCAAAATTCTTACACAATTAAATTCAAAAATAGCACGCACTAATCATTACAAGCTGTAAAAATCTAATATAATAACATGCACAAACTGTAAAAATCTAATAACATTATGCTGTAAAGAACAAACTATAATTCAATGGCATATCCTACACCTACAAGGATTATTAATCACCAGAAAGGTAAACCGAGACCCAAATATTGTCCATATGCACTACTCAAAGGTTCTCGTCTATATGGGTTTTGCAAACACAAATAAGATTCCATTTCTACACTTCGGAGGCTCCCCCTCGATAATTACCAGAAGATAATCCTGAAAACATTGTACTTCTGAGCTCTTCACAAACATTAATACTGATGTACAAAAGGAAACATGAGGGGAAGAGTATAAACTTCACAGGACTTACAATTCAAGAGGGGAAGACTTTGCACCGTAGGAGCAATTCCTAGTAAATTAAATGAATGAGGACCCACGACGTGGATAGGGTCCATAGGGGTTAAAGCTCTTTAGTCCACGGAGTAAGCAGGAAATCAGTAGAGATGGAAGGGAAGGCGAGGTTTAATAATGGCCTCCAATGGAATTGATTTGGGCGTTGAGAGTCCAAGCCTGTCAACTACAGTGCCCTCTGGAGAAAACCACTCGAATGTATGGGTGACCACAATCAATGGCAAAGGCATGCCCGGGCACATTCTTCTCTCTGAACCAAACGGAATCAATTCAAAGTATTGTCCTTTCACATCAATTTCTTTGCCACTTTTGAGAAAACGTTCGGGTGCTGCATCAGAGCTGGCATTGCCCACTCGATGGGCAATAAGGATGTAGCAGTACCTGCAATTATCAGGGTCTGCAAAATCAAAAGATAAATCTCATAAATAAGAGCTGAAACCAACAATTCATCGTCTATAATTCACTAGCAATTCCTGATGGTGAATTTTTTCACAAGATGAATTTATGGTGACGATGAATTTTCCACAAGATAGATTTATCATGACCATAAATCTTTGACGATGAATTGTTGAAAGTAAATTTATTCATGATAAATTGTTGACAATGAATTTTCCTAATATAAGTGTTGTGGTCAAGAAAGTGTCTGTTGACGTAAAGATGGGGTTCCCACTTAAACAAGTCAGTGCAAACTCATCCGCTACTGGCTAAGTCATTTGGCTGTTTATCTAGAGACTTCCAATAATCCGTTCCTTATTTATAGACACGGTCTCTACTTAAACACTGTGCCTTGACCATGAGGCACCACTTCTTTAGTACAAAGTATGATAAAGAAGATTTCACAAACATTCCAAATTATGTAACGAAAAGTGATAAAAAACATACTGAGGCGTTGGCTTTCACCACATCGTCGTTTTATTGTCAGACTGGATTTCATGGTAGAACATCAATCAAATCTGGAGCATGGACGCCATAATTCACCGCCTCCCTCCCGTCGAGGGCAGAACAGAAAGACTGTGTTGAATCGATAGGAATTTACTTCTCAGACGGCATTCTTTGGAATATTTTTTCTTGTCTTTTCATGGTGACTAACTGAACGTTTTAATGGATTCGGTGAGTGATTTGGATAACAACATCACAGTCTTAGCGATTTTTTTTGTACGACACCATCACAGTTTTAGAGACTTTCTTGCCTTTGCCGTGTTGTAATTGAGCTACGACTTTTTGTGGCTGAGAGTTTGGATGGGCTCGTTTTAACTTTTCTAGGGTTCAGTTTTTTCTACTATTTGATACAAAATAAACGATGACGAAAATTTTAATATGCTTCACGAAAAAGACTCACCTCCAATAATTCATTTCTATTATAAATTCATCTAGTTGAAAATTCACCCTGCAATTATTGCAAATAGTTATGACCGGTGGTGAGTTTTTTATGAGATAATTATTCACGATGAATTGTTGAAGGTGAATTTGTTAACGGTGAATTGTTAGCGTGAATTTTCCTAGAATCAATATATTTATGCAGTTTATTACCTATGTAATATTTTTGGATTATTGCTAGGGGAGTGACATTTTATAAGAATATGATATATGTCATTCATGATCTCATACAATAGTGATTATTAATATTGATTTTAATTATTATGGTTGATCTGGATTTAAAATTGGATATACAATGGGTACAATTATGATTAGTTGAAGTTGAATTTGTCCAATAAAATATATTTGTTAAATGAAATTACTTCTTGTTAAAAAGCATGATAGTTTGATTGCTAATTTTGTGTTCAATAGTCAAATCCCTAAAAGTGTAGTTGAAATTGAGTTTATAAAAAAAGAAAATTGTAGAAATTTCAACTTTTCATTTGTATAATGTATTATGTCAATTAATATGCTATTTAAATTATGCATATATAACAATTTTATACTTATTTTAACACAATAAAAGTATAATAGTGAAAATCAATGGATGAACAAAACCAAAATAGTGATAGATTGGATGATAAATAAGTATAAATCAATATTGAGTTATTAGAAAATGCTTTATATTGTAATTAGTATTGCTTGATTAGTTATTAGAAATTATATTTATAAACAAATTAGAAGTTAGATATTTTTTAGGACAGAAATATTTATGTTTTTTAAAGTAAAGATGCAAATTTTCATAACTAAAAATACTTTATAAATGAATTATCAAATCTAAGGGTGGGTCCCATGGATGGGGCTTCTTAAGAATTTTACTTGGTGTTGCTGAAAAATTTTAGGCATATTTTAAAGAGGGTGGTCCCATGAATTTTTTATTGCAATTTAAGCTTGAAAGTTTAATCTCTAAAATTTGTGGAAGCGGGTGTTCTCATGAATTTTATTATTTTGCATATTCAAGAATAAATAAATATAAAATAATACAAAAATTAATTGATGGGAAGTTAAAAATCACAAATGATTGACAAGTGAAAAAAAAAAATTCTAAGTTGGTGGGGCAATTTCTAGACCCCCTCTAAATGCACTTGCTCAAATTTTCAAATTAACATGTAGGGTCTACTATTGTTCAAGAAAATATTATAATTAATCTTATTGCATATTTACTTTTTGAGAAATAAAGGAGGGGTTAAAATTTATTCAAACAAGAAGAAATACAAAGAAAGGACCTCACACAACCCTGTCAAGTTCCACTAAGTGATCTAATTGATGAGACAAACCCAGAGGTAATTAACCCTTATCCACAATATTCCAGTTTTGCATTTGATGAGAAGCCCATTTGGCCATACAATCTGCCACACCATTCCACTCCCTAGGGATATGAGTGAAGGTAACATACTCCAAAGAATCACACAAATTAAGAATTTGGTTAACCACCAAGACTAACTTCCAACTAACAGCCTCAAAATGTTGCCGAGTCAACAAATGCACCATCACCTATGAATCTGATTCACAAATGAGCCATCTCCATCCAAGAGCACAAGCCCGCTCCACAATATATAAAATAGAAAGAGCCTCCATCAAATTATTAGTATGATGACCTTTATAAACAGAAAAAATAAATTGAACAATCCTTGAGCTATCCCTATCAACTCCATTAATGCCAAAAGGACTAGGGTTGCCCCGCAAAGACCTGTCTGTGTTGATTTTTAGACTGCCTTATGGAGGAGGACTCCACCTCCCCACCCTATTTATCTTCTGAAGAGGGTGTCTGCATCTATTTCTCATGAGTTGTCCTCGTGGAGGAGGAAGATGGAGACGGTTGTAGCAAATAACATCACCAAGATCCATAGCCTCCATCAGGTCATACTTAGCCGAAATAGTTTCCCTCAAAGAGTGAAGAATTTTCCACTACAAGTGGTGGGCCCCCAACAACACATCTTGAAATATCTGACAATTCCTCTCCAACTAGATATGCCAAAGAATAAAAGAAGGGCCAAGAGTCCAAGCAACCTGAAGAAAAGAGGTTTTGACCAGGGCCTTGCCCCATTGAGCAAAAAACTCAGCCAAAGAAGAGACATGCCAACAAGCTTGATTCCACACATCCCACTAAAAATGCCAAATATGTCTAGTGAAGGAACATTAGAAAAAGAGATGAGAGACACTCTTTTCATTATCATGACACAACACACACATCGAGGGGCCCTGAAAACCATGCTTGCATAAATTATCCCAAGTAAGACACCGATTGTGGACCACCAACCACAAGAAAAAATTGCACTTGGGCCATGAGAACTTGTACTAAACTTGCTTCCACTAGGAAACCCAATTGTCCCCAAAAGTCTGCCACACTAGCTCAACATAACTAGCAAAAACAAAAAAATTACCAGACAAATCACTACTAGCCCATGCTAAAATATCATTTCCAACAAAGATAGTGCACTCACGAGACTCTGTAATATGAGCCAGCTATGTCCTATCTTCTGCAGTTCCTCTAGGAGGTCATTCAGAAGGAAGTTTCCAGCGATAATGAACAACCAACCCACAATTATAGGCAATCTTAAAATGATCTACAGTTTCCCAGGGTGGGGGCGAGCTCGCAGCAGTAAAAGTATCACAAAGGTGTTGAAGGTGAGGATGAGTAGAAAGGATAGAAAGATGACCATCCCACGAGTCTAGCCAAAAAAGAGCTTGTGTTCCCAAATGACAGATCCAAAAGAGACCATTCTTAACCAATTGAGCCACCAATTTCAAAGTATTCCAAATCAAAAAACCACTGCCAACCAAAGGAAAGCGGGGAACATCAAACACATTAACATCTTTAAGATAATTATGGGTGATAATAAGGGCCCAAAGTTGATTCTGACTAGAACACTAACGCCAATATAACTTAGCAGCAAGAACATGCCCATTCAAACTAGCAAATCGTAAGCCAAGGCCACCCTCTTCCTCAGGTCTACACACAATTTCCCGCATAAAAAGGCTTCATTTAGTAGTCGATAAATTACCATTCCAAAGAAATTTTCAAGAGAGAGCATCAAATTCCTGAAGAAAGTATATGGGAGTAGCCTAAACAAAACACTTGTAGATAGGAAGAGCTTGAATAACAGACTTTAGAAGAGTCAAATGAGCAGAAGTAGATAACTAACGGTGAGTCCAATGGTTAACCTTCTGACGCAACTTGTCAAGAAAAATATTCCAAGAGGACCTAGGATGTCTACCAATAGTAAGAGGGATGCCCAAATAAACAAAAGGAAGAGACCCAATCTGAAACAGCAGAATTTCAACAATATGCCTCTAAATAGTCAGAGGAGTGTTAAAGAAGAAAATAGAGGATTTATGCTCATTAACTTTCTGACCTGAAGCAGCAAGGTAAATATCCAAGGCATTCCTAAAAGATTCAACTTCTCGAAGATGAGCCAATTCCATAAGAGTAGTGTCATCCACAAATTGGAGATGTGAGAGTTGTGGCAAACCATTGCCCCATTGCCACCCATGAATCAATCCCTGGGAAGCTCTAAACTTAATAAAATGTCCTAGACCCTCAACCATAATAATAAACAGGTAAGGGGAGAGAGGATCCCCTTGGCAAAGGCCTCTAGAAGCACCAAAAGGCTCTGAAGGTTCTCCATTCACAATAACTGAGAAAGATGAAGAAGTAACATAGCTCATGGTCCAACTCGCCTATTCTAGACTAAAGCCAAAAGCTACAAGAATTTTCTAAAAAAAACTCCATTTGACTCTGTCATAAGCCTTGGCCATGTCTAATTTGATGAACATAGCTCTCTCCTTAGAAGTTGCCATAGAGTGAATAACCTCAAAAGCCACCACCACCACCCCATCTAGAATTTGTTTGCCAACCACAAAACCTCCTTGTTCTTCAGAGATCACAATAGGAAGACACGTTTTGAGCTTCTTTGTAATCAATTTAGTGATAATATTATACACCACATTACAAAGAGCAATAGGGAAAAAAAATTCAAGCTTATCAGCGCCTTCCTTTTTAGGAATGAGAACCAAGAAAGTAGAATTCATGGGTCGAAGCTCATCTGCTTACTACAAAGAGATTCTTGAACAACTTCCAATAGATCCAAATTAATAATATCCCAAAAATCCTAAAAAAACTCAACAGGGAAGCCATTTGGGCCAGGAGCTTTACCTTTGTTGATCCCAAACATGACCTCTTCTAACTTAGGCATCAAAATCAGACAAGTGAGAGAATCATTCATCACATTGGTGATCAAAGAGGGAAAGCAAGAAAGGATCAAATTCTCCTCCTCAGCAGCAAGAGGGCAATCTTCAACATAAAGAACAAAGTAAAACTGACGAGCCTCATGAGACATAGCTGACAGAGAAAAAATATGAAGACCTTTAGAAGTAACCAAAGAAGAAATGTACCCCTTGTTATGATGATCCTGGACAGAATGATGGAAAAAAATATTATTTGTATCCCCTTCCTAGAGCCAATCAATCTGAGCCTTCTGTTGCCAATAAATCTCTTCACGAACCTCCCACTCTTCCACATTTCACATTGCCTGGGACTTCGCTCTTCCAAGAGCATTTGAGAAACCATTATCCTGAATTTGGCAAGTAATCACAACAAGACGGTCTAGAGCATCCCTCTTCTTGGACTGAAGGTTACCGAAATAGAACGTGTTCCATCTCTTAAGGTGATATTTAACATATTGAAGTTTCTTAACAAAGAAGTACATAGTTGTGCCATAAGAAGGACCTCTCTCTCTCCACCACTTAGCGACTAAGTCATACAATGAAGAATCTCAAAGCCACATAAGCTAAAATTTAAAGGGAGGAATCTTAGGAACAATAAAAGAAGAAGAAGAAAATTTAATGGGCCAATGATCAGAACCTCTCCAGTCATGAATTTCAGAACTAGTAACAAAGCCCCTGCCAACCCAAAAATAGGAGACAAGAAACCTATCCAACCGTTCAGAGATCGCTTCCTCTCCACTCCGTCTATTATTTCAAGTGAAAATCCCATTAGAGGACTTAACATCCACTAAAGCAAGAGAATCTACCTGAGCTTGAAAAAGATTAGAAGCAGGACGTAACCTAGGAAAACCCCCTCTTTTCTCCTCCAAAATCAATACAAAATTAAAATCACCACCTAAGATCCAAGGAAGATAAGGAGCACAAGAACAAACATACCTTATATGTGCCCAAAGCTAAATTTTACCATGAATGTCAATTGGAGAATAAAAATTAGAAATTAGAATAGTCTCACTAAAATCCAAAGCAGAAGCAACCATGGAGATAGAAGAGTGACTAGAAATCCACCAAAAAGGGAGAAATCTTGTGTGGATCCCAAAAAAGAGCCAAACCTCTAGAATTTCCTTGAGATCCAATGCATTGACACTAACCAAAGGTCCAGATATGAGAAGCATGTTGAAGCATAACATCAACAGAAACCTTAGTCTCCTTAACACAGAAGATGTTCAACGAATGAACTACAACCAAATCATGAATAAATTTTTGACAAGAGACCTGCTATTCAGCCCCCTCACATTCTAGGAGAGAATAATCATGGAGGAGATTGAGAAAAGTGAACATCAATGGTTTTAACATACCTGATTCCACCAATAAATCTCCAGTAACCTTAATCTTCTCTAAATCTATCTTACACCCTTTTGAAGAGCTATCAGGAGGACCTTTCTTAGGGAGGCATTATTGCAGCCCCAAGCCCTTAGAAGACCCCTTCCCCGTATTAGAAGCTAAACCTCCTTATCCAAATCATCCAACACAATATCATCTTGCATATGATCATTCAAGGTCTCTTGTTGTGCCTGCATTCCAAGTAAATCATGTCCTGACCCTGGAACCAACACAACCTCCATACCCACACTAGCAGCCTACCCACACCAGCAGTTGCAGGAGTGATAACTGATGGAATCCTCTCCTCCAAGGCAATAGTATCTAACACTTCAAATCGGTTAAAGCCCTCATTAATCTACATCAATCCTTCAAATTTTTTTTCTGACCCCATCCCTTACCCTTAGATTGAACTAGCATGAAACCATCCTTATCCTTACCCACAACACCCTCCCTCATGGGAACTTTCCCCTTGTCCTCTTTACCCATAGGCAGATCCAAAGAAGAGGGGGAGTTATGGTATGAGAATCTACAAAAACAACTATAGCCAAGGCAAGGGAAAGTGTGTCCAGGGTTTCCCCTAGCCCACGTAGGGAAATGCAACCACCACCATCATTCTTTTTCGCCTCAACCTTCTACCTTGAATGCAAATTAGATCGAACCACCAAGATCGCATATTTAATTTTTGCTTCAATTAAAAATAATAATAAAATGATGACAAAAGTAACACACATTGATCACAAATAGACTCTTAATAGACATGTATATGATTATTACTTATATATATATATATTTACAAATTATCAAAACTATCTAAAATAGTTAATAAAATTGAAAAAATTATTAAAAAAATAAAAAACATACACTAATTGTGATAAGGGGAAATAAACAAGATTAATGAGTATAACAAATAGCAACAACCACAAATTTCCTTAATTATGCTAAAGATCCCAAATCAATAATGAAATGCAATGCAAACAAAGAATTCATAAACAAGAACCACATCACCCAAATTCCATGCAAGTTCTTGACTCATCTTCATTATTCTTATCAACTTTTCTTTAAATTGCTTCAATTTCCCTCAGATCATGAGTATGCAATATTCACTTGTATGTATTTTGACAACAAAACTTCAAAGATTGTGGTTACTGAGAATAGAGTTGAAAAGTTTCTTTTATAGAAGTCTCATAGATTCGATAGTTGAGATTGATTTGAATTCGTACGGTCTAGATCACATGTGAGGACCTAATTGCATGCTTTGATTGAATAGTTAAGTGATTTGATCAATTCATTCAAAGAGGTATAACTGAGAGAGTCTATGAGTCACGAGAAGGTGACAGATCCATCAAGTGAGTGAATTGAAAGAGAGTGTTAGTCAGAAAGAGGTGATAGATCAATTCGATGAGTAAACTAAAAGAGAGAATTATGCATGAGATATTTTCTTGAATATGTAAGAGACATGTGCTCAAATAAAAGAATAAATTATTAAATTAATTCCTTTCTTTAGTGGAGAAAATATGTGCATGTGATTAAATAGTTGAGTGAACTATTTAATTTATAAAAGCACTTTAGATGAGAGGATAAAATTATTTAATTAAACAAACAGTCATTTATTTAATTAAATTTGGGAGAATATGATTTAATTTGAATGACTTAACTAAATAAATTTATAAAACTTATTTAATTAACTAGAAGAATAGATTAGATTAATTAAATGGTGTGTAATTAAATAAATTTAGAAAACTTATTTAATTAATCAAAGAAAGAAGATAAATTAGAATTAAATGATGTAATTAAATTAATTAAATTTATTCAATTACTCAAAGAAATGGATTAGAATTAATTAGTGATGTAATTAAATAAATTAATGTAATTTACTTAATTAATCAATTTTAGAAGAATTGATAAAATAAATTAATTAAACATGGTTAAGACTATTTAATTAATTAGAGGAATTTGAATGTTAAGTTATAATTAAATGAATAAGACCATTTAATCATCTTGCGGGTATCTTGAATAAATGATGAAAAATGTAGTCGCAGGCCTAAGCCATTTTTTTGTGTCTATAATTGGCCCCTCTTTGACATAATGTCATTTTGGCATTTGTGTCAAAGAATTTTGAGTAACATGCCCCAGTTGTGCCCTAGTGTGAAATGGGTAAGGGTATGCCCCCTCGAGAAAAATGGCAATTTTTGGAAAAATTTTGAAAAATTTGGAAATTGTCCCGATTAGGTAATTAGATAGCCATAAGTTCAATGGTGGTGAAAGAAATCAGTTTCAGCGAGGTTTGGTAAGTGAAATGGTCATTGGAAGTGTCCCAATAGTGCATCCAGTACATTAGGCTTCAAAGAAAAATCCTAAAAACCCCTAGGTATAAATAGAAATTGGGTAAAAATGAATTCATTTTTACCCTTCAAGTTTGAAAACTATTGATTTTACTCTAGAGCCATCCAGCAAAATGTCTCTTGTTCCGTGCACCGAGCATCACATATATCACATCAGGACCTTCTGATGGTCAGCCAATGCAGGACCCTCGGTATGTACCCTAAATTCAACTTTTGAAGTTTGAATTTTCACACATTTCTATGACGTTAAACTTTATTTTTTATATATGTCATTTCTTGTTCACCGCAAATGCATTTGTATGCAATGCATTTGTCTGCAATATGACGCATTTGTGGAAACATGTGGGGGGTTGGTTTGGTTTTTCATTTAGATCAACGTATTTGCATAATTTACAACTACATGTGTTTTCATGAATCACATCTATTGGGGAAAGTGATACATGCGTAATAGAGTGTCGCATTTGATAATTTTGTAACACATATGCATGGTTGGTCACATTTATTGAATTTTGTGACGTATGTGTATTTTTGTGACATGTTTGCATGGTGCACCACATTTTTCAAATAAAATGGCGCATATGTCTATCAATTTTTTTGAACTTTTGTAGTGTAATAAAATGGCTTCATGTTTCTGATGCAAGGTATTTGTTATGCATTTGTAGGTTGTTTTGAATCTGATATACACCCCAGAGTCAAGGCCAGCCACATACGAGTTGTAGGATTAGTTGACTAGTGCAGACAAATGGTTCATATGGCATCTTGGTCTTCACCATGTGACATTCATGCCCAGCATTCGGGAAAACCGAGGGATGCTCACCACACTTGTTGAGCAATGGCACTCAGAGATGTCGTCTTTCCATTTTCCCATAGGAGAGGTGAAAGTTACATTAGAGGATGTGTACAAGATACTTAGATTGTCTATTAGGGGTGAGAGGGTTCAGTATGATACCCAAAGGGGTTATAGTGATATCACCTGCTACTATGTGTATGAGGATATTGGACACCTCGGTATTGAGCACTATTAGATCAGATGGCATGTACTTGCAGATAGATATGAGTAGATTGATTGTTTGTTGTGTACTCTGATTGTTGGGATTATACTACTAGACTATCAAGGGCATGGGTTTCCTGTGGGTTGGGGCGAGATGTTAGTGGGTATGTTGGAGAGGTAGGTGTATGCAAGGGGCCCCTATCTACTAGTGATGGTGTACTTTCACTTGCACAACATAGCTTATTGAGAGGCGCAGTCCATGAGCTATGGGACTATGTTATTGATGATCTAGGCATGGGAGCACATTGTTGTTTTTCGTCCACCAGTTGTACATGAGCTAGATGATCGATCCCCCTATGTATTTTAGTATGTTGGGACCGTTACACAAATGTATGTGGGAGATACGGGATATTGGAGGCATGTGATAGATACACTTATGCAATTTATTTGGAGGTCGTACATGGATTGTGCGCAATGATAGGATGAGGGTCAACACTTTCCCTTCTGTCAACAAACATGATATCTAATTGGGAGGACTATTTCCACTATTCATATTATTGAGAGACACATACCTGACAGAGTTCTCCTACAGTTTAGTGAGGTTCAAGATGAGTTGTGCAGGTGAGCCAAGTTCGCGAGATCTTTGAGGGAGGTTTCTATATGGGGGCCATAGATTCTTGAAGTGACAGTTGAGGTAGACATCGATACACTGTAGTCAGTGCAGTGGGAATGGAGAGGTGGGCCAGTGGATGCTGGTACAACAGTAGCTTACGATAGCTGGTGGGAAGCGCATAGACCCATTCCATACACTGATCCTTATCAGCCAGTGCCTGTAGAGCATCAAGGTACAGGATCATGGGGTTGACATGGTGGAAAAGGAGGTGGTTGCGGTGGTAGAGGTGGATGTGGGTGGAGAGGAGGGGGTGGCAGGGGTGGTCAATGAGGTTGACGAGGCGATAGAGGTTGGGGTAGAGTATTGTCACCCATCCGTGAGGGTGAGGTAGAGGGAGAGGATGTATCCATGGGGGAGGTGGGTGGAGAGGAGGGGGCCATCAGTGAGGATGAATTCATGGAGGAGGTCATTGTAGAGGAGGTAGTTGGGGAGGAGGTTGTTGGGGAGGAGGCCGTTGGGGAGGAGGTCGTTGGGGAGGAGGTTGTTGGGGAGGAGGCCAAGTTAGATTCCCTTGATCTATTATGAGTAGGATACTAGGATGTGGATGATTTCCTTGAGGAGGAGATGGGAGATCAGGAGAGAGAGCTTTGAGACTGGATTGTTGAGGAGTGGGATGTAGATGAGGGGAAGAGGCCACCATGGGAGGAGGGTCCCATAGATCAACAGCTGGCTGATTTGCAGGCTCGTTTAGAGGCCTTGGAGGAGCAGGTTAGAGTGGTGTCCATAGAGAGAGATGAGATGTGGATGGAGAGGGATAACTTACCTATCTAGAGAGAGATTAGGTAGTAGCATGCAGACAAGAGATAGAGCATAGGTTCACAAATTTTTATGCACTTTGCACTGGACCAGTTGCAGATATGGCTCAAGATTTGGTTAGGGTTGGTGATCGAGAGTGATATTATAGAGATTTGTATGAGTAGGAGGTACCTCCTAAGAAATAATCTCCTAGTGCTTCCAAAGCACTCAGCAGCAGATCACGCAATTGATGTTCTCACAGCAAATCTCAGAGTAGTGGAGGTGTTGTAGGACCACACAGGACAGGACCATATGATAGGCCCCCATCTGCACAGAGATCATCAAGCTCTCCCTATCAATCCCCTCCTCATTCTCCTCATCATAGTAGTGGGAGTTCAGCATAGGGATATGGTAATATATTTGTAGACACCGTATTATGATTATAGAGCCTGTGAGCTCCATTTTGATATAGATCTTGGATATTATACTGTGACACTGTTACCTATTTTTAGCTACAAATCAAAACATGTAGAGCTAAATTGCATTCATCATTAAAAGGTACACAAGTAATTTCATTTTTTTCTGCAAAGTATTCATTGATGTACAAATCTAATTACTTTTGAATTTCCAGTATTATTATGCAAATGTTTGTAATAGAAAAAATCATAAATTTGCATAAGAAATGTTATTTTATTCATATTGTAAAAACCAAAGTCACACACAAGCCGTGGGAGTAGCTTGATTTGATAACTTAATCAAATACTAAATACAAGAAAGAAATGTATATCACACAATTGAAGATAATATAAGAACAAGGACATAAGTTGATTCACCATTGCCTGGAATGACAAATCGTTGTTACAATTGTGTTCATCTCGGTTCAGCTCAAGCTCTAGGTCCAACTCCAACTCTAAGGTTTACCTACAAGATTCTTGAAAGGTGGTGTTAGAGAAATGAAAAATCACATTCTACTTTATCCCTACATTACCAACAGAAATGTAATTTGCATCCTATCAAGCATTCATCAGATGATTAAGTCATCAAAAAAGTAGATGTTTAGGGAGCAAAAAGTTCAATGGAAGCTTTCAGCTTCAATTGTTTTTATCTAACTTGTTTGTTTAAATGTGTAGGAGTAGGTTCATAATCAATTTTATCAGATATTTGGAGCAAAATGGGCTCCCACAAGGGTTGAGCCCAGCATATCAAGAGGACACTTTCTTATTTACGCATGAGAGTTATAAATATTCATAACAGTCATCAAGAATGACTGTTGTAATAGAGTGAAGATCATAAAGCAGTCTTTAATTCAACATGATGAAAAAAAAAGAATCTTATTGCTTATCATTTAAAGAAACAGCCAAAAACATGTCAAGAGATCATCAACTTCATTGTTATCTTGTTTCAACTCTACGTTTCATTCACTTTTGCATTTTCAATGAGGTATTGAGCCCCTTTATAATGAAGGGAAAACAGGGCATCAATTAATTTAAATTGTTTCTAACAACTTTTGAAGTACATACATAGTCTGTAACAGACTTAAAGAAATAGGCATGAGAATATGGAGTCTTCAAAGATAGTAAGACATGCGTATAAGGCTAGAATATCAAATGCAAAGACAATCCTTACAAATGGGAAGCAACCAACGACATTTTGCTGAGAGAGAATCAATATTCCCTTAAGAGGAACAATTGAAATATGATTGTAATGCATGTACTTAAAAGACTACTTTGCATGATGTGCACAAATAAAATAGGTTATGTTCTTTTCTTCAGTCTTTGCATGCTTTTCACACAATATCTAATCAAGGATTATATAACCCTATGCATTCAAAGTAAAGCTACAGGTGAATATGTATGAAGATAAAATCAAACAATCACAAACAATCAAGGGATTTGGTGATGTTTACTAACATAATATCATACAAACACAATTGTAGTCATAATGCATCATATTTTTCTAGAGTACCTGAATATGCAAGAAAATATTCAGAAAAGGGAATGACAATTCTTACCAAATGATTTAAAGCAAAGAAAGAGTTCATCTACAAAAGATGCTTCAAAGCAATGCAAAGGAGGCAATCAGCAAGTCAAGAATACAAAAAGGAGTAGTAAGACCACAATGCAGACAATAAATGAGATCAAAAATACATGGGAGAAATATATTGCCTATCAAAAAAAAATCAAAATGATAATACATTTTCTTGCATAGAAAGAGAAAGCTTCCAGAGTATTTGCTAAAGTGAAACCCAGAAAGTCATATATGTACAAGAAATATCTAAAATACAAATTTTAGCTATGATTTCAGTTATTAAACTCTTTGTTTTATAGGCCAGAAAGGAGCAGAACATTTTAAGCACTTACAAAGCAAGCTAAACGGAATACTTTTGTAGTTAGTGTGGCTTGTCAAAACCCACTATTTTATGAGTTTTCTTTTCTTTTCTTTTACCTAGTAAATGAAACTAGGGCTTTGCAAAAGAAAAATCCAAGTGAAGGAACAAAAGCTCACTATTTTCTTGTAAATTTACAAAGAAGCCGCAACCTGAGACATTAACGCACATGGGTTTTGCATAAAATATCAGTTTTAAAACAATGGAGAACTTGTATATTTTTCTGAAAAGCAAGAGATCTGTTTTTGTCATTTTCATAAAATAGAAGACCCAGAATGACCATTGAAAGGTCATGGCTGTTAGGTATAGAGGGAATGTGAAAGCATGAATAAACCAAAGGATCTTTCTTTTTGTAGGTTATTGAGCTAATATGGAACAAATGAAATCCAGAATATAGAGAGAAATAAAGATGTTTTTCTTTTCTTTTCTGTTACAAACAAAAATTCCAGGATGTGCAAAGATGAGCATACCACGTAATCTCCAGCAAAGAATAATTCCAAAGCTCAAGCCAAGCTATTCCATGGTAGCCCAAATGAAGCAATTAATCAACAAAGAAAAGAAGCAAATAGAGATGCATTAGAAAAACTACAATGGTTGCGGCCTGGAGGCTCAGAAAGTGCTTCAAAAATGGAGAAATGTCAAGTTTTGTGATGAAAAGCACTTACCACACTTTTTGTACAGAATTTCTCAAGAAATCAACATGAATCAGGATGAAAATGCGAGGTTTCAAACTCCAAACCCCACACAGGCATGGCAGCACATCAGTTTGCTCTATTTTCTCCAAAACTCATGCAAAATGAAGTGATTTTAGGGTTTGATGCCTTTTACCAAAAAAGCCCTAAGCTGATGAGTTTAATTTTTTAATTTGTTTTCCAAATAAATCATTTCATTTTAATCATTGCCATGGTCTTGACTTATAAATAGACCTAATAATGTATGAGAGGCTCGTGAGGTTTTAAGTCTGACTTTCAGAGTTATCTTTTGATTTTGAAAGGTTGAGTTCATCTTCACTTATGCTTATTGTGTGGAGTTGAAGAATAGAAAATATCAATTAAATATTAAAGGTAATGCTATTATTACTTTAATATTTAAACATGTAATAAAAGGTGAAGTTAATAGCTATTAAATATTAAAATAATCATTAAATGATTACCTTTAATATTTAATTAAAACATTGCCTTTTTAAGTCCATTCAAGAAATATAAGTGAAAGCCAACTAAGTTCCAATCATGAAAATTATGGAGATTCTTGACAGATTGCCTCAGTTTCACACTAGTTCACAGGATATTTTGATCATACACTTTGAGAGGTGGAGTTTGGCCACTTATTTTTGCTTTTATCATCAGTTATGTGACCTCTTTTCATGCATTTTCTCTTTTGCTCGTGAGAGGCATTTGAGGAAGATATTTTTACTTTTAGATTACTTTCAATGCCACCTCCATGCATTCATGATCTATTTTGAGATACAGTTCAATTATATACATGGTGACACAAAGTTTTGAGCTATTTAAAGCTCAGTTTACAGCATTGGTAGGTCCAATTTTCTTGCAGTTTTTCTTTTGCTCGTGGATGGCTTCACAGTTTAGATATTTTGACTTCAATTATCTCCTCTTGGATTTTTGAATCCCTTTATTGTATATAAGGAAAAAACTTAGTCTTTTTTCCTTGGTTCTTCATTTTTTCCTTTGCACTTTGCAGAAAGGTCTTGTAACTCAGTTATTTTTACACAGTTAATATATACAACAAAGTTTTTTACAAGTTAATTTATTTGTCATTTGCAAAGTTTCCTTCAAATTTCTCATTACAATCATGTGTTTTCCTTCTTAGTTTCTGGTGTTTTGCCTCTGTATAATGTTTTGATGCAGATTTGATATGTTTTACCAAGAAACCTTCGAATTTTTGTCACATTTATGGTTGCATGTACACAAAAGTAGTCTTATCACAAGTTATAAATTGTGCCCCTTTTCATTTTTATCCTCTCTATTAGGTTGTGAAAATCTTGTTTCCTTCATAAAGAGAGATTAAACTGGCCTTTTTATGAAATATTTATGTGATTAAGGTGCCCAAGTTGAGCTGTGTAACAAATTTCTCTGAGTATTAGTTGTGAAACAATCTGCATAATAGTTATTATTAGGTGCATCACCTTCCATTTTAAAGTACAGTTCATGCATTCATTTAAAGCCTTTTCCCTTTTCCATCAAAATTTATAGTCCATAATTAGAAGATCATAAAGGAAGTCGGCCTATAATCTGGAGGTTGATATCCATTTCAAGCAACCCACAGGTCTAGAAATCATCCCATGTTACACAAGATTGCAAAGCATCTTTGCTTTCGCATTCGGGTGCACTCCTATTGATAACAGTTTTGGCACGCCCAGTGGGACGTTGAAGACTAATTTAGAGAAAGAATTCAAAACTTTCAAGCTACTTTTTTCAAAATTACAGCAACTTTTTACCTATCAGAGGTTGTCATATTTTATTTGGCTACTCCATTTTACTTGGTTTTAATTGCAGATTTAGTAGCACATGAGCAAAATTCAAACAAGAGGAAGCATTGATCCATTTGAATATCTACATCTATCTTCACCAAAGAGGAAAGGTAGAACAACAAGAAGGAGATTAAACAGATCAAGATCACGATCAAATCTAAGATCTCATTCTAATCCTCCCAGTCTCAGGCCTTCAAGTCCTGTACCTATTTTTCCAGTAGTACATCTTGTACTACAAGTACCAAATCCAAGGGTTCAAGTAGCTCTGATGGCCAGAGCACATGTGTTTGTACCATTTAATGGGGGCAGTCCATTGAATTTGGCTCAGTACGATGACATACTAGTAGCTACACTCAAAATTCTGCCTAGTTTTATAGGCGAAGATCAAACTACACCAATTAAACACATAAGAGACGTAGCTTCACTTTGTGGATTTCATCATGTCACAGAAGAGAACATGGAATTGAGGCTTTTAGCAGCTTTTTTTAATGGCAAGGCACTCTAGTGCTTCAGAGGCTTACTGGTGAATTCTATTGCATCATGGTATGACTTGGGAGACAAGTTAAGCAAACAATTTTTTGACAAATCTGATCATCTATCTCTAGTTGAGAAAATGATGACTATCAAGAGAGCCCCACAAGAATAGATGACAGATTTTAACTTATGGTTCCAAAGAACTTGGAATAGAATCCCAGCCATGGTAAGGCCTACACCGGATCACATTTTTTTGTTTTATCTTAGAGCGATTAATAGTGATATTGCACTTTTGATCTAGTCTATGGGACGAGTAACTCTGCCAGTAGCCTATGAGATAGCTATTAGAGCTGAGAATAACTTAATACAGGCTGGTAAGATTGCACCCAAGCCTCTTATGCCTTTTTTCCCAGATATTCAACCATTGATACCCATTCAAGTACCTCTTATAGCCCTGTTACCTATTGTTCCAGCCTTAGGCTTTCAAACTACTACTCAAAACAGTGTTTTTCCAACAAATTCAGACTTGCAAGAGCTTAGGGGTACCCAACATCAAATGGCTAAATTGCTCAAAACAGTAAGAAATGACTTAGTGAGCCTCAAAAATTAACAAAATCAGAATTACAGACCTTATCAAGCACCCATTCAAGAAAATAGATCACCTTATCAGGCTGACTACCAAGGACATAAATGAAATTTCAATACTAGGCCTAATCAGCCATATAATCAAAATGTTGTCAGCTCTTCTAAAGACCTTGTACCTATGCAAAATAACTTGGCATAGGATTACGTGTGGTGCTATCCCTATAATCAACCTCATAACTAGGCTACTTGTATGAACAGGGTGATCAATCAGGTCCTCATGGTACAAAGTAGTTTCATTGCTTCTGAGAAAACATCAAAGGAGAGCAACAATCAACAAGATGATCAAACACAGTAGAATGACCTTGACGTTGCCATGATGAACTATCAAGGTAATGAGTTTTGTGGAGTTAATCATGCACAAGGTAAAAATCAGGCAGCCACTTCTATTGCAACCAATACAAGGTCCAAGAAAAGGGAAGTTGACTTGAGACAACAAGTTGTTTTTGATAAACATCAAGCAGAAAATGATAAACAACAAATTGTTCAATAGAAAAGTCAAGTTTCTACAGCCCAACAGGGGCAAGTTCAGCCATCTATAGCTCAGAATGTTCAAATTTTACCAAGACAGTAAGTTGTTCCAGTGAAGGAATAGCCAAAAGTTCAATCTCAGCCTCAAACAGCACAAACAAAGGCTGTTTTTCCAAAAGTGTAGCCAAAGGTTAGTGGTACTGCTTTTAATATTGTTGAGCATATGAGAAAATCTATAGTTAGCATGACCATGATTGATGCATTGCACATACCTAGACAAAAGGACTTACTGCAAGAAGCATTGGCTAAGATTTCAATTTCTAATTAATATGCTAAGGAGCAGCCTCGTGTCCTTGCAAATAGTTATAAAAGCAAGAAATAATAGCTAGTACAAGAGGTAAAACCACCACTGTTTTATGTCAATTTGATTAATAGCATAGTGCATAACTGTATGATAGATTCTGGAGCAAGCAACTCTGTTATGCCCAAGCAGTTGGTAGATAAGTTAGGACTAGAATATGAGCCATTTTCAAAAGGGGTAGTTCAATTAGATGGTACAACCATCAATTCTATTGGAGTTATCAAAAGTCTATCTCTTACATTGCACACTTGTCCTAACTTTTCAATTCCACAAGATATATACGTCATTGATCTACCACTATTCTTTGCCATTTTCCTTTCTAGAGATTTTACAACAAATTTAGGTGGTTATTTATCATCAGATTGGTCACATATGTGTTTTAGAACCAAATATGGTACTAGAGTGACTGTCAAATCAAAACCATAGGCTAAAGACAATATTGAGCCTTATGTTGCAAATCCTATAAATGCAAACCTAGCCATCCATGAGTATGATGATCAATCTAGACCCTTGACCCAAGTGTACCCATAGAAGGCATACCCAACATAAATTTAGATGAGTGGGTAGCCAAGAATCACGAGGTTGATCCATTCAGCCACATGGATGAGGTAGGTTTGGGGATTTATATGATTGAGGAGCCTGATGTGATTATTCCAAATCTAGTCAAAGAGGAAATACAACTAGAACAACAGATTGAGCAGCTTTGGAAGCTATATTATGATGGTTCAAGGAGTAAAGTAGGTGTTGGTGGAGGAGCCATGCTCATTTCACCTAATGGAGAGATATTTTTCAGCACTTCACTTTTCCTTCAGCTATTCTAACAATACAGTTGAGTATGAGGCATTAATTCATGGCCTAGAATGGGATAGAAAGAAAGGTATCAAATGTATCCAAGTATTCAATGATTCAGAGTTGATAGAAAATTGGGTAAGAAACCTGAACATAACTAAAAATGATTTTTTAAAGCTATACAAGCACAGAACTTGGGATTTAATAGAGGAATTTGATGCTTTTAGCTTGAAGTCTATTCCTAGAAATCTGAATAAAGAGGCAGATAGGCTTGCTGCCATAGGATCACAATATGACATACCAACTAATATACACAATGTTGAGGTACAACAATATGTCAAGGTGGTAGTAAGACCATCTTTACCTAATAATAACACTAGTTGGTAGGTTTTTGACAGCAATGAACAAATAATCAGTTTTCTAATAGAAGAAGCGGAGTGTTCTATTGGAAACCAGCAAAAGCTTGAGCAACAATATGAGAATCTGATCTTGTAGCTAAAGTCTAATAAGCTTCCCAAGGGATTGGTGACCCTTGAATCAATTTTCAACACTAATGATCAGGTTAGAAAAGATAAATCTAGCATCACAGTGAAAGAAGAACACTATGAACCAATTGAAATATTCAAGGATAAGCTTTTTAAGCTTGGAAAAGTATGTACCAAAGAAGAACAACAAGCATTTGTCTTTCTTTTCCAAGAATTCAGTGACATATTCACTTGGAAGTATGGAGATTTGAAGGGTTTTAACCCTGAGTTGGCTCAACATATAATTGAGTTAGAACCCAATGAAAAACTAGTGAGACAGAAGCAAAGGCCACTGAATCCCAAGCTAGAACACCTTATGAAAATAGAGTTAAATAAGTTGGTTGAAGATAGTATTATCTTTCCAATAAAGCATGCCTCTTGGGTTTCCAACTTGGTGCCTGTCAGGAAGAAGAATGGAGAGATAAGGTTGTGTGTTGATTTTCGTGATCTAAATAGAGCTTCACTCAAAGATCACTATCCATTGCCTTCAATGGAATAGATATTGCAGGTTGTTTCAGGTTTAGAAAGGTTTTCATTGCTAGATGGTTATTTAAGGTATAACCAAATTTTAGTTAAAGAGGAAGATCAGTACAAAACGGCTTTTACCACCAAATGGGGTATTATGGCTTACAAAAAGATGCCCTTCAGATTGTCTAATGCAGGGGCAACATTTCAAAGAGAAATGGATATGGCCTTTCAAGGCCCTATTAACAAGTTTGTTCTGGTATATTTAGATGATATTACTATGTTTTTAAAGAAAGCTGATGAACACTTTGTGCATTTAAGGCAGATCTTTGAAAGATGCAGAGAGTATAGGGTGTCACTAAACCCCAAAAAGAGCATTTTTGCAGTCCATGAAGGAAAGCTTCTGGGTCATATTGTTTCAAAGAACGGTATTACCATTGACCCAGAAAGAATCAATGCAAATTTAGTTGTACCCCTACCTGCATCTAAGAAAGGTTTGCAAAGTTTTCTAGGAATGATTAACTTTGTTAGGAGATCCATTCCTAACATTGCAGCTTTATTGCAGCCACTTACAACCATGTTGAAGAAAAATATTTAATTTAGCTGGAAAAAGGAAGGTAAGAATAGTTTTTAACAAATTAAAGAGGCACTTGCAGCAGTCCCAACACTTATAAATCCAAATTTTGATAAAGATTTCATATTATATACATTTGGAAGTGTTGATACAATTTCAACCATGCTCTGTCAGCAAAATACAGAAGGACTAGAACAACCTGTGGCTTTCTTTAGTCAAGTTGTGCATGATTATGAAGCTATATATTCATTTGTAGAGAAGCATGTTTTAGCTGTAGCTAGAAGCCTTAAAAAATTTAGGCATATGTTGTCAAAAAATAAAATACAACTGTTGTTCACTCATCCAATAGTCAAATATTTCCTGCTCAGCAAAGACATTAATGATAAGAGAGCAGGATGGATCATGAAAGTAATGGAGTACGACAATGAAATTAAAGTCACAAAGTCAGTTAGAGGAAAATACCTATGTGAACAGCTTGTTGTAAATGAAGAAAGCAGCCAACCAGCTGATCAGCAAGTTGAAACAATGCTTAATAATGAAGAATCAGTTGATGTTCTAGTTACAATAGCAAATTGGATTCAACATATGGTACATTATCTGCATATAGGTGATTGTCATGAAGGTTTGGACAAGTCTAAACGAAGGTATTATAGGCTTCAAGCCATTCCATATGCTGTAATTGACGAATTTTTATACAAAAAGGATTATAATAACGTTTTGCGCAGATGTGTAGAACTAAAATAGATTGAGAAAATTCTACAAGAATTTCATGACAGGCCATCTAGAGGCCACTTTGCACACAGAACAACTCTGAATATAATGAGAGTTGGGTATTATTGGCTTGAATTGTTTAAATATGCTCATGCTTATGTTAGAAAATGTAACAGTTGTGCAGTTTTTGTGAGAAAGTAGAAGCTTGTAGCTTTTCCTTTACATCCAATTCAAGTGGAACAACCCTTCGGGAAGTGGCAGCTTGACTTTATTAGTCCCATCAATCCACCTTCGAGTGTTGGACATAAGTGGATACTTACAACCACAGACTACTTTTACGAAGTGGACTGAAGCAGTTGCACTGAAGGATGTGAATGAGACATCCATCTTAAATTTTTATCAAGGCTTAGTTTCTAGGTTTGGTACACTAGATTCAATTATTTATGATAATGGTTTAGCATTCATAGGCTTGAAATTTTTAGATTGGTCAGTAAAGCATAACATTTTTCTAAATACTTCCTCAAATTATTACGCTCAGGGTAATGGACAAGCAAAGTCCACTAATAAGAACTTGATTAAGATCATAAAGAAAAAAATTCAAGATAATCAGAGGACTTGGCATGAGAAGTTGAAGCTATCCCTTTGGGCTGATAGGGTTACACCTAAGAGAGCAACATGTAACTCACCTTATGTTCTAACTTATGGTAAAAAGGCCAAAATTCCTCTCTCAGTTGAGCTTCCTACATTGAGTATGATCAAAGAACTAGAGTTGCTTGATGAAGAACCTATGTAAATTAGGCTAGCATAGCTAATGGAGCTGGAGGAAATCAAGAAAGAAGCATTAAGGAATCTAGAGGTGCATCAGGCTCAGATGAAAAGAACCTTTGACAAAAAGGCAGTCTCAAGGATATTCAAAGAGGGAGATCTAGTTTTTAAATGGGATGAACTCAAGAGCAGACTTGGTAAACACATGAATTTTGATTCCATGTGGGATGGCCCATTTATCATAACATAATGCAAACAATATAATGCATTTCAGCTCTCAAAGTTGGATAGCGAGTTGTTGCCAAACCCTATCAACAGGACTCACCTCAAGCAGTGTTATTAAAGAAAAAAGTTTGTAGATGTACATAGTAGAGTAGTTTTAGTTTCAGTTTTGCTTTCAATAAGTGCCCCATGGCACATTTCATTTCAGTATTGTTTGCTTTCAATAAGTGCCCCATGGCACATTTCATTTCAGTATTGTTTTCTTTCAATAAGTGTAAATGTTGCACCTACTTTTTGACTTTGTCTTAAATAGAGTCATGATTAACTTTTTCATTTTTGTTTGATGTTGTATAGTTTCACCGGATGAGTTACAAGATTTTTTAAATAGGGCAAACATGGACTCCATGCCCAATGGATAAGCTACATAACTGTTCTATGGTGCTTAGTAGGCAAACACTCTGTAGAGGTCACCAAATTGTTACCTATTTTTAGCTACAACTCAAAACAAGTAGAGCTGAATTGCATTTATCATTGAAAGGTACACAAGTAATTTTAAAGTTTTCTACTATGTATTCATTGTTGTACAAATCTGATTACTTTTGAATTTCCAGTATTATTATGCAAATTTTTGTAATAGAAAAACTCATAAATTTGAATAAGAAATGCTGTTTTATTCATATTGTAAAAACCAAAGTCCCACACAGGTCATGGGAGTAGCTTGATTTGATTACTTAATAAAATACTGAATACAAGAAAGAAATGTATATCACACAACTAAAGATAATATAAGAACAAGGAGAGAAAGTGATTCGCCATTGTCTAGAATGATGAATCATTGTTATAGTTGTGTTGATCTTGGTTCAGCTCCAGCTCTAGGTCCAACTCCAACTCCAAGGTTTACCTACAAGATTGTTGAAAGGTGGTGTTAAAGCAATGAAAAATCACATTCTACTTTATCCCTACATTACCAACATAAATGTAATCTGCATCCTATCAGGCATTCATCAGATGATTAATTCATCAAAAAAGCAGATGTTCAGGCAGCACAAAGTTCAATGGAAGCTTTCAACTTCAATTGTTTTTATCTAACTTGTTTGTTTAAATGTGCAAGAGCGGTTTCATAATCAATTTTATCAGATATGTGGAGAAAAATGGGCTCCCACAAGGGTTGAGCCCAGCATATCAAGAGGACACTTTCTTATTTACGCATGAGAGTTATAAATATTCATAACAGTCATCAAGAATGATTGTTGTAATAGAGTGAAGATCATAAAGCAGTCTTTAATTCAACATGATGAAAACAGATTGAGCAAAGTATCTTATTGCTTATCATTTAAAGAAACAACCAAAAACATGTCAAGAGATCATCAACTTCATTGTTATCTTGTTTCAACTCTACCTTGCATTCACTTTTTCATTTTCAATGAGGTATTGAGCCCATTTATAATGAAGAGAAAACAAGGCATCAATTAATTTAAATTGTTTCTAACAACTTTTGAAGTACATACATAGTCTGTAAGAGACTTAAAGAAATAGGCATGAGAATATGGATTATCCAAATATAGTAAGACATGCGTATAAGGCTAGAATATCAAATTCGAAGACAGACCTTACAAAGGGAAAGCAACCAACAACATTTTGTTGAGAGAGAATCAATATTCCCTTAGGAGGAAGAATTGAAATATGACTGTAATGCATGTTTAAAAAACCGCTTTGCATGATGTGCACAAATAAAATAGGTTTTGTTCTTTTCTTCAGTCTTTGCATGCTTTTCACACAATATATATTCAAGGGTTCTTTAACCCTATGCATTCAAAGTAAAGCTATAGGTGAATATGTATGAAGATAAAATCAAACAATCACAAACAATCAAGGGATTTGGTGATGGTTACTAACATAATATCATACAAACACAATTGTAGTCATAATGCATCATATTTTTCCAGAGTACCTAAATATGCAAGAAAATATTCAGAAAAGGGAATGACAATGTTTACCAAATGCTTTAAAGCAAAGAAAGAGTTCATCTACAAAAGATGCTTCAAAGCAATGCAAAGGAGGCAATTAGTAAGTCAAGAATACAAAAAGGAGAAGTAAGACCACAGTGCAGAAAACAAATGAGATCAAAAATACATGGGAGAAATATATTGCCTATCAAAAAAAAATCAAAATGGTAATACATTTTCTTGCATAGAAAGAGAAAGCTTCCAGAGTATTTGCTAAAGTGAAACCCAGAAAGTCATATATGCACAGGAAATATCTAAAATACAAATTTTAGCTATGATTTTAGTTATTAAACTCTTGGGTTTATACGCCAGAAAGGAGCAGAACATTTTAAGCACTTACAAATCAAGCTAAACCAAATACTTTGTAGTTAGTGTGGTTTGTCAAAACCCACTATTTTATGAGGAGTTTTCTTTTCTTTTCTTTTACTAAGAAAATGATTCAACTATGGCTTTGCAAAAGAAAAATCCCGGTGAAGTAACAAAATCCCATTATTTTCTTGTGAGTTACAAAGAAGCCATAGCCTGAGACATTAACGCACATGGGTTTTACATAAAATCTTAGTTTCAAAACAATGGAGAACTTGCATATTTTTCTGAAAAGCAAGAGATCTATTTTTGTCATTTTCATAAAATAGAAGACCCAGAATGACCATTGAAAGGTCACGACTGTTAGGTATAGAGGGAATGTGAAAGTATGAATAAACCAAAGGATCTTTCTTTCTGTAGGTTATTGAGCTAATATGGAACAAATGAAATCTAGAATATACAGAGAAATAAAGATGTTTTTCTTTTCTTTTATGTTACAAACACAAATTCCAGGATGTGCAAAGATGAGCATACCATGTAACCTCCAGCAGAAAATAATTCCAAAGCTCAAGCCAAGCTATTCCATGGAAGCCCAAATGAAGCAGTGAATCAACAAAGAAAAGAAGCAAATAGAGATGCATTAGAAAAACTACAACATGGTCATGGCTTGGAGGCTCAGAAACTGCTTTGAAAATGGAGAAATGCCAAGTTTTGTGATGAAAAGCACTTACCACACTTTTTTTTGCAAAATATCTCAAGAAATTGACATGAATCAGGCTGAAAATGAGAGGTTTCAAAATCCAAACCCTACCCAAGCATGGCGGCACTGCAGTTTGCTCTATTTTCTCCAAAACTCAAATGCAAAATAAAGTGGTTTTAGGGTTTGATGCCTTTTACCAAAAATCCTTAAGCTGATGAGTTTAATTTTTGACTTTGTTTTCCAAATAAATCATTTCATTTTAATCATTTCCATGGTCTTGACTTATAAATTGATCTAATAATGTATGAGGGGCCCGTGAGGTTTTAAGTCTGACTTTCAAAGTTGTCTTTTGATTTTGAAAGGTTGAGTTCATCTTCACTAATGCAAGTATTGCATGGAGTTGAAGAATAGAGAATATCAATTAAATATTAAAGGTAATGTTATTATTACTTTAATATTTAAACATGTAATAAAAGGTGAAGTTAACATATATTAAATATTAAAATAATCATTAAATGATTACCTTTAATATTTAATTAAAATATTTCCTTTTTAAATCCATGCAAGAAATATAAGTGAAAGTCGACTAAGGTCCAATCATGCAAATTATGGAGATTCTTGACAGATTACCTCAGTTTCACACCAGTTCACAGGATATTTTGATCATACACTTTGAGAGATGGAGTTTGGCCACTTATTTTTGCTTTTATCATCAGCTATGTGACCTCTTTTCATGCACTTTCTATTTTGCTGGTGAGAGGCATTTGAGGAGGATATTTTTACTTTCAGATTACTTTTAGTGCCACCTCCATACATTCATGATCTATTTTGAGATGCAGTTCAGCTATATACATGACACAGAGTTTTGACTTGTTTAAGCTTAGTTTACAGCATTTGTGTGTCTGATTTTCATGCAATTTTTTGTTTGCTCGTGGATGGCTTCACAGTTCAAATATTTTGACTTCAATTATCTCCTCTTGGCTTTTTGAAGCCCTTTATTGTATATAAGGAAAAGACTTCATCTTTTCTCCTTGGTTCTTGATTTTTGCCTTTGCACTTGGCAGAGAGGTCTTGTAACTCAGTTATTTTTATACAGTTAATATATACAATAGATTTTTTTACAAGTTAATTTAGCTGTCATTTGCAGAGTTTCCTTCAAAGTTCTCATTACAATCATGTGTTTTCCTTCTCAATTTCTGTTGTTTTTCCTCTATATAATGTTTTGATGTGTTTTACCAAGAAACATTCAAATTTTTTTCACATTTATGGTTGCATGTACACAAAAGTAGTCTTATCATGCAGGTTATAAATTGTGACCTTTTCAGTTTTATCCTCTCTATTAGGTTTTTAAAATCTTGTTTCCTTCATAAAGAGAGATTAAACTAGCCTTTTTACAAAATATTTATGTGATTAAGGTGCCCAAGTTGAGTTGTGTTAACAGATTTCTCTAAGTATTAGTTGTGAAACATTCTACATAATAGTTATTATTAGGTTCATCACCTTCCATTTTAAAGTTTAGTTCATGAATTCATTTAAAGCCTTTTCACTTTTCCATCAAAATTTATAGTCCATAATTAGAAGATCATAAAGGAAGCCGGCCTATAATCCAAAGGTTGATTTCCATTTTAGGCAACCCACGGGTCTAGAAATCATCTCATGTTACACATGATTGCAAAGCATCTTTGCTTTCACATTTGGGTGCACTCTTGTTGATAACAGACACATTTATATATATATATATATGAGATGTATTTTAGCGGCGATTATATGATGTGTTTTTTTATGAGTGTTGATTCCTTTATGATTCATGATTATGTGATGATAATGATAAATGCTTTTATGATTCATGCCAATGTGATGATAATGATGTATGCTTAAATTTAATTATAATTGATGCACTTGATTTATGATGTATAGTAATCATGTTATGCATTGTGTTATGAAATGTATATGACAATGATTTGATGTTTTAATTTACTTATGCAAAATGGATGTGGATGTAAAATGTATGCTACTCTAATATTGTAATGAATGCAAGTGATTTTGTGTGTCATAGTACACCATCCAGATGCAATGGAAGAAGAATGTTAGAAGTAAGATGATTTATGTTAGCGTGAAAGATAGATATGTCATCACTTAGCTATCATTATACTAAGCCTTTGCATTTTAATCATCATTGGGTAGTTTATTGCAACAGATAAGAAACACCATGATATGAGATAGACCAATGGTGTGCAATATCATGCATTTTCTGAAAACAAATAGTTGCAGTCAAGGATTGTCGTGACTCATACTTAGGAACCCAATTGTTCCCAGTATTTTCATCGAGACAAACCACAAACAACAATCAAAATAAAACATCTCATGAAACATCGTTGCTCCTATAATCTTGTTCCCAGGACATCCTTGAGGTGGCTAGTGACATGACAGCTTTGAAAAGATAAGACAATCATCATGACACGCCATTACTCCTCTAAATCATGTTGCCAGGACATCCTCGAGGTGGCTAGTATCATGAAAATTTCAAAAAAATAAGACAATCAGTCAAAAAGCAAGATATGCTCATGTAACATTGTCGCTCCTCTAAATACGTTGTAGGACATTGTCGAGGTGGCTAGTTACATGTGAAAATTTCAAAAAGATAAGACAATAAGTCAAAAAGCAAGATATGCTCATGTAGCATTGTCGCTCCTCTAAATCCATCATAGGACATCATCAAGGTGGCTAGTTACATGAAAATTTCAAAAAGATAAGATCTAATAAGTCAAAAAGCAAGATATTCTCATGTAACATTATCGCTCCTCTAAATTTGTCATAGGACATCGTCGAGGTGGCTAGTTACATGATCATATTAAATCATTGAGAAATAAATGAAAAATGATTGTCAAGACATGTGTATCAAATCTTTGTTTGTTTTCCAAGGTTGACTTGGTGATGACAAGGTTGACTGGACACCCTTTAGGAAGGATACATCCTACAGAAGATTGAAATGTTGAATTTGATTATTGCCAAGGTTGGAATTCAGGAAGGAAACATCCTGAATAGATGACATGACAGGGTCTAACATCAAAAGGACATATCTTGAAGACTCTTAAGTGATTGAATTGATAGATTTGATGTTGATTTAGGAAAGAAATATCCTAAATAAATTGGTTAACAGAGAAGAGTCTGACATCAAGAAGGACACATCTTGAAGACTCTTAAATGATTGATTTGATAGATTAGATGTTGATTCAGGAAAGGCATATCCTGAATAAATTGGTTGAAAAAAAAGAGTCTGATGTCAAGAAGGAGACATCTTGAAGACTCTTAAATGGCTGATTTGATAAATTTGATGTTGATTTAGGAAAGACATATCCTGAATAAATTGGTTAACATAGAAGAGTCTGATGTCAAGAAGGACACATCTTGAAGACTCTTAAATGAAAAATTTGATAGATTTGATGTTGAGTCAAGAAAGACACATCCTAAATAAATTATTTGACAGAAAAGAGTCTAACATCAAGGACACATATTGAAGACTCTTAAATGGTAGATTTGATAGACTTGTTGATTTGGCTTGGTTTGATTGTGCGTCATTTGTGACCTTGTGTTCTAGTCATTTGTTGTATGACCATGTGATATGACCAACATGACAAAACCATAAGGGGAATGACATCTAAGGCCTCAGAGGCTATTAATCCTTTCCTACGTTGTACACACAGAGACCACGTAGTTTGACCAAACTCTGACTCATAGGATTGACTAAAAAAGATTTGTTTATTTTGAAGATATATGATGTGTGTGATAGTGAATGTGACAAACCCTAATGGACTAACCTAGTGCAGCCTCAGAGGCTCATTGATTGATGGCCTTTCCTAAATTATACATGTAGAGACCTCATAGTTCGACATGACCAATGACTTTGTCTCATTGACTAAGGATTGAGTCATGATTTAATATTGACAAACCTAAAAAAATTGACCTAATTCCTCGAGGGTGCATCAATAGATGGCCTTGCCTATGTCCAGTCATAAAGGCAATGTAGTTCGATCATGAAAAACATGGGAATGACAAACGTTGACTTTGTTTTTTGTAATTTTTTGATTATTTGGATTTGTTTTGGAATTTTGACCTTTTTTGAATGTTAGAGGTTTACTTCATCAAGAACGGGTGTTAGGTATTTTCTCCTAGTCAGGTACTATGTGGGAGTGGGTGATAAGGATGATTGTGCGGTATGTTGTGAGCATAAAACCAATCTCAAGCCATATAACTAGCAACCATTCTCATTATGGGTGTCGTAGCATGAAGGAGGGATGGTTATATTAACATGGGTGAAGTTGAAAAGACCCTGTGAAGTGATAATAGATGACAGAGCAAATATTGTCTACACATGGCACCTATTTGCTAGGTTTTCACCATGGTACTTATCTAAAGTGCCATTGAGATGGTTTTCACTATTGGATAGATTATTTCTCTTTACTATTTTTTTGTTTTTCAATTTTTTTACATTTTATAGTTTTTTTGACTAAGCTTTTTGAAGCTATGTGTAAAACTTCCACAAATGCAAGATATTTATAGGTTTCAATAATGGTTCTCCCTCTGGAGTAGAAAATTGATATGTGTTAGAACTGAAGGAAGTTGTAATGACATAAGGGCCTATCCAGTTAGGCTCAAACTTACTAGGTTTTTCTCATTCTTCCTTATTTTTAGGTTTATGCATTAGTACTAAATCACCTATGTCGAAATATCTAACTAGGACCCTTTTGTTGTAACTTCTGCAAAGGCAGTTTTGATATGCTTGTAAGTAGGTCAGTGCCTTTTGTCTTCACTCATCCTGTAATTCTAGCTCATGCAGCCTAGATATCTTGTACTCTTCATCATTGATTAACCCTTTCATGGACACTCAAGGACAGGGGACTTCGACCTCAATGGGGAGAATAGCCTCGGAACCAAAGACTAGGTAAAATGGGGTGGTTCCAATGGGAGCAAGTTCAATATGCCCATAAGGAAGGATTGATTTGGATGTGTCAGTCACAGCCAATGGCATTGACGGTTTTCTTAAGGATTTTAATGATGGTTTTATTGGACGCCTCGGCTTGATCAATGCCCTGCGAGTAGTAAGGAGTGGAAAAATGGTGTTGGATATGGAATTATTCACACAGTTCATGGACGTCTTAGTTTTTGAAGGGACGGCCATTGTTTGTGATTATGGACTATAGAATACCATATCAGCAAATGAGATAATTAAGAATAAACTTAGCAGTTTGGTTGTCGGTGTTATAGGTAAGGGGAATGGTCTCTACCCATTTGGTAAAGTATTCAACGGTAGTTATAATGAATTTGTGACCATTGGAGGAAGTGGGGTGAATTTTTCCCACAAGGTTGAGTCCCCATTGAACAAAGGGCCAAGGCAAAGTGATGGGCCTTAGTTCTTGTTCCAGAGCATGAATGAGATCACCATGAACTTGACATTCTCTCCATATTTTAACAAAATTTTATGCCTCTTGTTCCATAGTCGGCCAATAGTATCCTAGCCGCATAATCTTTTTGGCTAAGGTAGGACCACTTGAGTGAGCCCCACAAATTCCTTGGTGCAATTCTCGTAAGGTTAATTGTGCTTCAGTGTTTTCAAGACATCAGAGTAGGGAATTGTCAAAGGCACGTTGGTACAAGGTATCCTTGATGATGGCATAATGGGAGGCTTTTCAGATAGATTTATTGCATTGGTTATTAGATAAGTTATAAGGTAAAATCTAGGAATGGAGGTAATTATAAGTATCTAGGTACCAAGGTGACTCAGGACCAACAAGTTCACAAACCATTTCAGATTCGAGGACATCGAAAGTGAGGACCAATAGATGTTCCACTAGGAACTCATACTATGACATGTTGTTAGGTATGTCCAAGAGTGATCTAATGGTTTCCATGGCACCCACTGCTTTTTTTTGTATGCGGGGTATCTAACAAAAGGTGACATTGACAAAGTAAAGTTTGAAGCTATCGACCATTTTCTTATAGGGAGTCGATTTCTCATCCTTTATGTCATAGTCATCGTTGACCTAATTGATTACTAACCACCATACTCTACTTTCACTTAACCACCATTTTCTAAAAACCTGTATACTGTTGATCTTCCACTTAACCACCATGTGTAATCCCATTAATAGGACCTCATACTCTACAATGTTTTTTGTACAAGGGAATGCAATTCTGAATGATTTCGGTATTATGTCACCTTGTGGGGTGATGAACAACATTCTAGCACCCAATCCATGATTGGTATGGGATCCATCAAATTACATCTTCCATATATCACCTGTCTCAAGACTAAAAAGTGACTCATCGGGAAAATCAGTGATGAGGGGATATTCTGCTTGAGTTGGTGTGTCTGTGAGTTGATCTACAATTACTTGTCCCTTGATTTTTGTGTGCTCAACATATTGGATTTAGTATTCACTAAGGACCATGACCCATTTTGTTAATAGCCCTATTAATGTTGCTCTACTGAGAAGATGCTTGAGTGGATCAATTTTTGCTACCAGCTTTGTTTGGTGGTTCAACATGTAATGCCTTAATTTTTGTGTTGAAAAGACCACTCCAAGGCATGCCCATTCAATATAAGTGTAGTTGAGTTCATACCCCACCAAAGTCCTACTAATATATTATATTGCTCTTTCCTTTTCCTTGTGGTCATTTTGAGCAAGTAGTGCCCCCAGTGTTGTGGTTGTAGATACATATAATATGAGGGATTTCCCATCTATTGGTGGCATCAATACGGGTGGTGTTAGAAGATAGTCTTTTATCTATTGAAAGATTCCTAGCATTTATTGGTCCATATGAAAGGCATCCCTTTTTGCAACAGGGACTAAAACTGATGGTATTTTTCTGCAAGTTGAGCAATGAATCTCCTAATAGATTGTAGTATCCCCTGTAAGGACCTTATTTGACTGATGTTCTTTGGGGAGGAATGTTTGTGATGGCCTTTACCTTGGTGGGATCAACCTCTATGCCTCACTCCGAGATGATGAATCCCAATAATTTTTTGACTTTACCCCAAAGACAAGCTTCTTTGGGTTGAGACAGACCTTGTATTGTTCTAGTCGTTGAAAGACTATGTCTAAAACCTTTAGATGATCAACTCTGGTTAATGACTTTGTTAGGATATCATCAACATAGTCCTCCATTAATGTGTGCATTAGGTCATGAAATATTGTAGTAATTTCTCACTAGTATGTAGCTCCTAAAATTCTTTTTATGTTGGTCTTCATGAGCAATATGAATTTGATTATAGCCAGAGAAACCATCCATAAGGGACATCATGTATCCTGTTGTAAGATCCACAATTATGCCAATGCTAGGGAGAGGAAATTCATCTTTAGGGAAAACCTTGTTTAAATCTCTAAAGTCTGTACATATGCGGATTTTCCCATTTGGTTTGGTGACAAGTACTAGATTGGAGATCCAGTTTTCATAATCAATAGACCTGATGAAGCCAGCATCCAAGAGTTTCTTTAGTTCTATCTTGACCAATAAGGTGATTTGTGGATGCATTTTTTGGAGTTTTTTCTTTACCGGTTTAGCATCTATATTTAATACTAAGTGATGTAAGACTAGCTCATGGTCCAACCCCAACATGTCAACGTATGACCGGGAAAAATTACCCTTGCATTGTGTGAAGAATGCTTGGAATTTGGGTTTTTCTTCTTCTATCAAGGAAGTTGCTAGCTATAACACTATCTTAGGATCTTCAAGTACTCCAATGTTAACCTCTTGTGTATCTTCAATTAGCATTGGTGATCACTCTTGTGTGATGTGGAGGAAGTTTAACCCTCTATCCTTAGGTGCCTCAAGGAGGTTTTCACCTTCAGATACATCCCTTGTTTTTACTTTTTCATGATCAGAGGGCACCTCACGATTTTCACCCAAATACCTTTCCTTTTTCTCTTTATTACTATTTTTGCAACTAGAGGGTGATGCAGTCTCCCCAAAGTATGCTACCACATCCAGCTCTATAGTGAAGCCAGCTTTATGGTCTCCTTGTGACATTCCTTCTCTTAGTCCAATGAACTCAACAATAGCTTCATCATTCTCAAAGGTATCCAAAATGATAGGACCTTGTCGGTCCTAGTCAATCAATTGTGGGTAGACTAGGGAAATGCCATCATCAATATTTGCAAAAGGTGTGGAAGCAGCTAATAAGGTAAGGATTGAATTATTGTCTTGGATGTTTATGTTCATATAGTTGGTTACCTTAGGTCTAGGTGTATCTAAATCATGGAAAATGTTGTCCAGTTCATAAGCACTAGAGGCATAGGATTCCCATTCCTAGTTGTTGGAATCATTGTCATCATTAAAGTCATCGTCAGAATCCTCTGATGTCTTGACACATTCAAAAACACATACTTCCTTACTTGAAGGAAATTCAATTTTAATGGTACCCACCTTTAGTGGTTTCCATCCTAACCAAAGATTTTTCCCCCATTTAATAGGTATGTAGGGTTCTCTTCATTCATTTTTGTTTATTCCCAAACCACTAGTTCCATCATACCCTTTTGCTTCCATCATCAGAAATCCTTTACCATATTACTCTAGTGGAAGTGGTGTCTCCTCTTCTTTATAGACCTATTCAGGCACATCCTCAATATCCTCTTTGCCAAGATCTCCCCATTTGATGAAAGTAGTTTTGGGAGGTACATGAATCAGGATCTTAGGTTCCATGGTGTAACACAACTTTCCATATGTCTTTGGTGATTTTGGCATTGTGGTGATGCAGAAAGCAGTGTTCATGTTGTACTCTCCACATCCCTTGTCTTGGATCTGGATCTCGGGGCCTTTGGATTTGGTAGCGAAAGTAGAGGATGTGGAGGCAGATGACTGAGGGATAGCAGATGTCATGGTGAGTGTTGTGGAATCAATGTATTTGGATGAGCTTTATGTCAAGGCTTCACGATTAAGTGGCACTTGACATTTAGAGACATCTCGTAGGATAGTGCAATAGTCAAAGGGATCAAGGTCACCCTCGATAGTAAATTCAGTTCTATGTTAAGGAAACTTTAGGAATTGATGATATGTGGAGGGAACAACCTTCATGGCATGAATCCATGGTCAACCAAGGAGAATATTATAAGGTATTTCTAGATCCAATACTTGAAAATTAGTATCCAACATCATGGGTCCCACTTGGAGTGGAAGTGTTATTGTGCCTTGGGAGGATTTCTCATCATCATCATAACCTTTTATGACTATGCTCTTTGTCTTATCCACACATGCTTAAGAAAAACCCAGAGCCTTAACCAATTTTAAGGAATAAACAGTCAATCTCGCTTCACTGTCTATCAAGACTTATTTGATACTATTTTGATGGATGAAGGATTCAATGTGCAGTGAGTCATTATGGTTCATCTTTTCGGTTGAATAGTCTCTGTTAGATAAGGTAACATGGTTAGAGCTTGCAAGGAATCCAACCATGGCTTGAAATTGGTCGACATTAAGGTTGTCTACTATAAAGGTTTCTTTCAGCATCTTATCTAGGATGGCCCTGTGTTTAGGTGATGTGCATAGAAGTTCCAATATGGATATTTGTGTTAGGGTTTTCTCTAGCTAATCCATCAAGTTGAAATAGCCTTTAGCTTGGAACTGCTTGGGAAGCTAAGGAGTAGGTATGGTTATTTTAGTTCTCCAAGTATTAACAACACACTTTGGGGTTTTCTTGATGGTAATGGTGTTGATATGTTCATCAATAGTGTGAAGATGGAGGATCTTGTTATAATTATAACCAATAGTCGTATAATTGGTTGTGTTATTGTTTTTAGTACATGAACCAGAGGCTTTCCCTAAATCGTGGTCCTAAAGGGGAGTCTTGTAGATCATGTGATCTTGATTGGAAGTGTGTTGTTGTTGTTCTTCTACCTCGATTACTCTATCCTCGATAAGGTCTTGAATACTATTTTTTAGTTTTCTACAAGCGGATGTTTTGTGTCCTTTACCTCGGTGATATTCACAAAAGGTGTTATTGTACCACCAAGAGGGTTTAAAATCAGACACATAAGATGTGGGTTCCCATAGTTGTTTGACTCCCAACTGGACAAGTTTCTTTAGTACCGTTTCAATGGGTTCTCTGAGGGGAGTGTATTCGCATTTAATGTATTTCCTAGGCGGTATTTGTTGTCCTAGTCTTTGATTGTTTCGTAATGCATTTTCCATTGGTGTATGGGTTTATGGTGTGATCGTTGAGACTTCAGGTCCTCTTAGAGTGATAGTAGGACTAGTTTTGTGTACAACCTTGGTATCCACAACCCCGTCATTCGTGACATTTTGTTTCGAGACCAATATTTGTTTTTGTCATTGAACATTTGTTAATTATTGGTATTCTTAGAGAATTTGAGGGCGCCTTTAGCAAAAAGTGAGATCTCAATCATTGTTCCTTTCTCCACTAGGTTTGCAAAGTGTGCACGACAATGAACTTGCAAGGGATATTTTAAATCATCTAGGAGGTTTTCGACAAACATGTCCACCTTTTTTTTTTTAGGGATCTCTATTTGGCAGCAGCTTTCCAAGTTTCTTCATCTCTGGAAGTATTTGATAAAGGACTCCTCCTCTTGTTTGGAGGTACACAAGGTGGCTAATGTGATATCGTTTTCAATGTTAAAGGAATAGTTATCTACAAATTTGTTGGCCAATTCAGATCATGTTGTTATGCCCCCAAGTAATCGGGAAAACCACTCAAGTGCAAGACCCATAAGAGTTCTAGGGAATAATCTCATCAAGTATGTGTGCTCCAAGGAAATGTCAACACAAGCCATGCTAAATTCTCTTATATTCTCTATTGGGTTGCTCATTCCTTTGTACTTTGGAAATATCAGAATCATGTATCCTTGTGGAAAAGGAGGAATGTAGATACTCCTATCAAAGGGGTATGAATGCAAGTCCTACATGTTGTAGGATTTTTTGGTTTTCACTTGCATGTTTTCCACTTATTTTTGTAAAGCAAGCATTTGTGTAGTTAGAGCATGCACCTATGGGTTTTGTAGGTCATTCATATCGTTGGGTCCCACATTTCTTGTAGGTACATGGTAGTTGTATGAAGGCGTATGTTGATGTACCTGAGTCATATGTGTATATGTGGTATTTATGTTGGGTTCCCCTTATGCGTTCTAACTTTTGGATTGTGCATGGGTACCTTGTTGTGACGTGTTTGGTGTAAAGGTATTTGATAGAAACCCTGGTTGTGTTGGAATCCTAGTATGTGTACCTTGTTGTCCTTGTGAAGTATTGTTTTAAGGGATAGCATGACTATATGTGAGACCCTTGACATTAGCCCTAGGTGTGGTTCTTGAACTTGAAAATATTACTCTCTTGCATCCAAGAGGATTGTTTGAGGTAGTATTTATGTTGTTCGTTGAGGTCACAAAGGGATTAGCACCTGTTGGTGGTGTTTTTGATTGTATTACAGGTATTGATGTTGATTGGGTCGCAACCTGTGTCATGGATTGTGTAGTAGACGATGTTTTAGGTGGAACTGTAAAAGGCATCCCAAAAGTGAAAGTAGTGTGAACCATTGCAAAACTCTGTGTAGCTCCTCCTAAAGGTATGTTAATATTTAGCTATGGTATAACATTTTTTGGAGTATGTTTCATATGAATTTAGCTTTTGTTTAAGACATTTGTAGGTGAAGGCACCGCTTGTAGCATGTTTATGTCAAATTCAGTGGTAATTTAACTCCATGAGTTTGGCTAAAATTTTCTCAAGGTCGAGCATGATGAACTCAATGAAAAATTTAGCAACCTTAGGATCCTAAGCTACTACCTAAAGTTCTTCAACAGTGATATGACCTTGTTTGTCTCTCTCAAGGAAATTTTCAAATGGGTTGGCATATGACTTTAGAGGTTCTTGTGATGTTGAGCCAAAGTTCAATTTGCTAGTGGTATTGTAGGAGTCCTCATCTTGTTGTGAAGGGTCCATTTCTATTTGTCTCTTTTGTAATCTAGTCTGGACCATATAATAAGACTTGCTCAAAGAGGGATGACACGTAAATGTGAATTGTAAGGTATGCAACTACCTAAGATGTGAAAGTAAAATATATGTTTTTGGTCTTTTATGGGAAAATTTGCAACATGCAATGACTAAGGTATAATACAAATGTCTAGGATATGAAAGTTAAGCTATGTTTTTGGTATTTTTGGGATAAAATATGACATGCAAAGACTAGGGTATAATGCAATCTATATGTCAATATTTGTGGATAACTATAGGATGAATCAATACCTAACCAAGTTTGATGCAAAGTTCCAACTAGGATTGTTAATGATGTTTTAGGATCAATGTCGGAATGACTAAGTGATAGGTCGACTAAGTGGAATTCAAACTAACCTAGTGAGTTTGAGGTATTCCACTAAGATGATAAAGGACAGATTGTAAAATGATATGTCATAGGCAATCAAATTTGATTCATTATTTTCAATCAAGGTGAGATATTTTATCTACCCTAAGTCTCAAATGTATTATGGACAAAGATTTCCCTAAGTATGCTAAGGATGATCTAAGCAATGCAATGATGAAAGTAATAGGAAAACTAAGGGGTAAGTGTACCAAGATGGTTCTCAAAAAGGGGGCTTAAGTGGCCACTTTTTTTCTGAAATCAGGAAATGCTGACCTTGGAGGTGAAATTGAGGATAGTTACACTCAAAATTTTGAGATGGAACAAAAACAAGGATCGAAGTGCTCTGAGTCTACTTTCTAAACTACTAATTTATTTTGAAAATGGTTGAGATTAAGGGGTTCAACAAAGGGATGTACACAAATTGGTGTTGTTTGTGTCAGAAAAACATAATATAGCAACTCTTGTACGACCTGAGCACGATGACCTTTTTTTTAGTATTTTTAAAATCGCTATAGTCAAAAGTTAGCTAACAGTATCTAGTTGGTGCACAACTTTTCTGATAATTTTTTAATGAATATTTGATTTTTTACTAATTTTCTAAGTGGGCACTTCCTAAAAAGTAGAATTTTGGTCATGCTCCCTCTACAAATTTTGGAAAGCAATAGATTTTTTTAAATTTGTAGAATGGAGTCTAGTTTCTAAAAATGTAATTTATTTGAAATTTTGATGAATGGTTAATTTATAATGAAAAAAAAAACAAACACTGCTTTTTGAAAAAAACAGACATACAAACAAAAGAAATTATGGATGAAAGCCCTCACATTGTCAGAAAGTGAAAAAAATTATATCGTTGGAAAGCTAAGAGAGAACCTAACATTACCCATGTGTTTGATTTCGTTGATATTGAACCAAATGCAATCCTAATGGTGAGCACGAAAATGATTATGTGAAAAATTGTAGAATTCGCAAAAAAACACGTCTCTGGTGGTTGGGAATGCCCTCCAAACCTTTGGGTTGGTATTCCAAGGAAAATACCAAAGCCAAGGCTCGTGGATTCCCAAAGCAAGATATAACACAAGCATGTTATAACGCGAGTGCATTATTTACTAGTTTTCACTTTTTCTTCTCTATGGAACATTTCTAACAACAAATAACGCGCTCGCGTTATTTATTCCTTTAGTTAAATGCCATTTTTTTGAATTTTTTTCATATGTTTTTATGTATATGTATGTTGGTGTATCATTTATGTATGCATACATGTATGTATGCCTATATGTATTTATTTATGCTTATGGGAGAGAGGGCAAGAGAGGGTGGGAGTGGGAGAGAGTGTGGGAGGGTTGGAGAGTGAGAGAGGGTGGGAGAGGGTGGTAGAGTGGGAGAGAGTGTGGGAGAGTGTGGGAGAGTGTGGGAGAGTGGGAGATAGGGTGGAAGGGAGGGAGAAGAGAGTGGAAGAGAGTGGGAGGGGTGGAAGAGGAGGGAGGAATACAGTGGGAGAGGGAGGGAGAGGAGTGGGAGAGGGCTGGAGAGAGTCTGAAAGAGGAGTGGAGAGTGGAGAGAGGGTGGAAGAGAGGATGAGTGGGGAGAGGTGGAGAGTGGATGAGGAGGATGGAATTTAAATGGAGGAAATGGACATATGGATTCCCAACCAAATGAATAAATAAATATATGGTATAGACGAAGGAAGGAAAGAAAAATAGAAATGGAAGGAAAGGAATGGAAATGGAAGGGAATGGAATGGAGCACCCTGAAGTTCAAATTTCAAAAGAACATTTGCACCTGTATCTTCTAGAGTGCTCAACTTTCCCAAATATAACTTTGATCCGGTGACTCATTCACTGTTCGCTTCAACCGCTTGAAAGGTCTTCAAGTCAACAACGGCTTTTGAAATTAGCTACTTCTTGATTTCAGCAAGTTTTGGGCTGATCCAGAAATCTAAGTGCCTCAAATCTAACTCAAAAGATTTTCGAAATGCAAACTGGAACTAAGAAGCTGCTAACATGCCCTTTCTACCCGGTGAATTGTACAAAACCTTCAGAAATTGGGAATTTCCCATTATGACGGTATGGGTAATCTGCAAAAAATGTAAAAACATCTAAAAAACTAAGAAACTTAAAATTTAACTATTTTGGGTGATGCAAGATTGC
>VDFB02047230.1:445814022-445825691 GCA_007258455.2 Sequoia sempervirens | reverse complement strand
GGCAATTTCAAGTTATTTGTTTGAATTTAACCTTATCATGACCACCTATGACGTAGACATTATAAGAGCATCTTGAATTTCAAGAAATTTTATTCATGAGAGGTGTTGTGTGCAATAGGTATCTTGGAACTCCCAGTTAGATGTATGACCAAGACTGACTAAGTTGAGAGACTTCCATGCCTATTTGTAAGTGCCTTCCATCTATTTTGGATGAGCTATTTCTTTTTATTCTTTTCCTTTGCATATCTGTAACTAAACTAGTAAAAATTGATTGGTCCCTCCTTGCAAAAAATACTGATTTTTGAGCCATCAAAGAGAATCTCAGCCAAAAAAACAATGCAACATCCTTATTTTGATGATCTTGACAAATCTCAATTCTGATTTGAACGAAATATTGCAATAAAAGTTCCCTATTCATAAATTTCTATGTTTTCTTTCACTTTTGTTAGCTTTGTACCACCTGTACAGTAGATTTAGGCCTTGTCCTTTGTAGATTAAGATAATACAAAGAATTAGGTTTCTTTTGAGTCTATCTAGAAGAAAATCCATTGATTTTTTCCACTGTTAGAGCACATTTTCTGAAATTCAGTTTGGAACCTTCAATTTGAGGTTTTGAGAGTCAAGTAAATAAATAAAGCATACTCCACTGAATTAGGCTTGTAGATCAATGGAGTAGGGTTATAGTAGGGTGTTTATGGTGCAGGAGCACCAAGGACAATCAGGTCCACAAGGTGGTCAAGTGGTAAATTTTGATTTATAGTCCATGAAGAATGTTGTAATAAGGTCACAAGGACCATTAGGAAGTGTTTTAAGTCAATCTAGGTTGGTAGGATATGAGGTTGCAATGTCATGTTAGCATGTTGTCAATTTGGTGTAATAAAGCCTTGAATGGCCTAAATGTGAAAATGTATGTAAATTTGTAATGTAAGGGTCAAGATGATGTAATGAGGCCATCATAAGGTCACTAGTTTAGGTATGGAGTCATTTACATCAATATGTCAAAAGTTGCACATAACAATGTAATGTTGTCAAACCAAAAGTTGTCATTTTGCAAATACTTAGAAATTGAAGGGTCACACTTGTAAAAGAAGTTGAAAAGTGGTTGTAGTCAGTTGAGGAGGTTGATATTGCTTCAAAAAGGCCTTGTGAACATTGTATGTTGTTGGCAATCATACTTTTGAAAGCAAGGAGCACCAACTCCATCTTTTCAACACTTGAACCCTTGTGGTTTCTATTATTTGGTCATTTGATCATTTAGGGTGTTCTTAGATGGTTTGAGGTCATTCTATTTCATTTAATAAGGATTCAATACCATTTTTGTATGTATTAGGTCAATTGAGTCATGATGTAAAGAAGTTGATCAATAAGGGGATTCATGTGGTGAACCTTGTAATTTAAGTGTTGTAGGGTTATTTGTGTTAAATAAGGGCTTTACAGACCATTTATCATGTAATAAGAATTTTTACACTAGGAATGGTCCTCTTTCATACCCACACACGCGGAATCGCTTCGAGCTACGTTCAACCGGATCGATCCCTTAAGGATCCAAAGGGAAAAATACTTGCAAATATCAGCATAAGGTTACTCAGACACCATGATGCTTAGAAACTTCCTGTCTGATCCTATGAGATCACATTGGGCCCCTCTACAATAACCTCTCTCAATTTTTGTTATCTCGGAGAGGTTTACCCGTAGTCTCCAGTTTCCAATTGATGGAAAAAGTGTCAAATGGAAGAAGTGGAAAGTTGCAAAGTGGTGCAATTTTTGTTCTGAAACTCGTATAGCCAAATGGACTGTTCCAACGTGTCTAAATAGGCATGTTTACACTAGGAATGGTCCTCTTTTGCAGCCAAACATGCAGAATCGCTTCGAGCTACGTTCAACCAGATCGATCCCTTAAGGGTCCAAAGGGAAAAATGGCTGCAAACTTTAGTATGAGGTTACTCAGACACCGTGATGCTTAAAAATATCTTGTTTGATCCTATGGGATAGCATTGGGCCCCTCTACAATAACCTCTCTCGGTATTCATTATCTCAAAGTGGTTTTCGCGTAGTCTCCAGTTTTCAATTGATGGAAAAAGTGTCAAATGGAAGCAATGGAAAGTTGCAAAGTGGTGCAATTTTTGTTCTACAACTTGTGTGACCAAACAGACTATTCCAACGCATCTGAATAGGCATTTTTACGCTAGGCATGGTCCTCTTTCGCACCTAAACATGCGGAATCACTCTGAGCTACGTTCAACCGAATCGATCCCTTAAGGGTCCAAAAGGAAAAATGCCTGCAAACTTCAGCATGAGGTTACTCGAACACCGTGATGCTTAGAAAATTATTGTCTAATCCTATGGGATCATGTTGGGCCCCTCTACAATAACCTCTCTTGGTTTTTATTATCTCAGAGTGGTTTTCCCGTAGTCTCCAGTTTTCAATTGATGGAAAAAGTGTCAAATGGAAGTAGTGAAAAGTTGCAAAGTGGTGCAATTTTCATTCTGCAACTCGTGTGACCAAAAATACTATTCCAATGCATCTGAATAGGCATGTTTATGCTAGGCATGGTCCTCTTTCACACCCAAACATGCAGAATCACTCTGAGCTTCGTTCAACTAGATTGATCCCTTAAGGGTCCAAAGGGAAAAATGTCTGCAAACTTCAGCATGAGGTTACTCGGACACCGTGATGCTTAGAAACTTCTCATCTAATCCTATGGGATTGTGCTAGGTCCTTCTACAATAACCTCTCTCAGTTTTTGTTATTTGGGAGTTTTTTTCCCGTAGTCTTCGGTTTTCAATTGATGGAAAATGTGTCAAATGGAAGCAGTGGAAAGTTGCAAAGTGGTGCAATTTTTGTTCTACAACTCATGTGACCAAACAAACTATTTTGATGCATCTGAATAAAAGTTTTTACGCTAGGCATGGTCCTCTTTCGCACCCAAACACGCTGAATCACTCCGAGCTACATTCAACCGGATCAATCCCTTAAAGGTCCAAAGGGAAAAATGCCTACAAACTTCACCATGAGGTTACTCAGACACCGTGATGCTTAGAAACTTCTTGTCTAATCATATGAGATCATGTTGGGCCCCTCTACAATAACCTCTCTCATTTTTCATTATCTCAGTGTGGTTTTCCCGTAGTCTCCAGTTTTCAGTTGATGGAAAAAGTGTCAAATGGAAGCAGTGGAAAGTTGCAAAGTGGTGCAATTTTCATTCTACAACTCATGTGACCAAACGGACTGTTCAAACGCTTCTGAATAGGAATTTTATGCTAGGCATGGTCTTCTTTCACACCCAAACACGTGGAATCACTTGGAGCTACGTTCAACCGAATCGATCCCTTAATGGTACAAAGGGAAAAATGCCTGCAAACTTCACCATGAGGTTACTCTGACACCGTGATGCTTAGAAACTTCTCATCTAATCCTATGGGATCACGTTGGGCCCCTCTACAACAACCTTTCTCAATTTTTTTTTAATCTCAGAGTGGTTTTCCCGTAGTCTCCAGTTTTTCGTTGATGGAAAAAGTGTCAAATGGAAGCAGTGGAAAGTTGCAAAGTGGTGCAATTTTTGTTCTACAACTCGTGTGACCAAGCGAACTGTTCTAACACATCTGAATAGGCATGTTTATGCTAGGCATGGTCCTCTTTTGCACCTAAACATGCGGAATCACTCTAAGCTACGTTCAACCAGATCGATCCCTTAAGGATCTAAAGGGAAAAATGCCTACAAACTTCAGCATGAGCTTACTCAGACACAGTGATGCCTAAAAACTTTCAATCTTATCTAATGGGATCGCATTGGGCCCCTCTACAATAACCTCTCTCAATTTTTCATTATCTCAGAGTGGTTTTCCCATAGTCTCTGGTTTTCAGTTGATGGAAAAAGTGTCAAATGGAAGCAATGGAAAATTGCAAAGTGGTGCAATTTTTGTTATGCAACTCGTGTGACCAAACAGACTATTCCAACACATCTGAATAAACATGTTTACACTAGGCATGGTCCTCTTTCGCACCCAAACACGCAGAATTAGTCCGAGCTACGTTCAACTAGGTCGATCCCTTAAGGGTCCAAAGGGAAAAAATACCTACAAATTTCAGCATGAGGTTACTTAGACACTGTGATGCTTAGAAACTTTTCGTCTTATCCTATGGAATCGCGTTGGGCCTCTCTACAATAATCTCTCTTAGTTTTTGTTATCTCAGAGTGTTTTTCCCGTAGTCTCCAGGTTTCAGTTGATGGAAAAAGTGTCAAATGGAAGCAGAGGAAAGTTGCGAAGTGGTGCAATTTTTGTTCTACAACTCATATGACCAAATGGACTATTCCAACGTGTCTGAATAGGCATGTTTACGCTAGATATGGTCATCTTTCATACCCAAACATGTGGAATTGCTCCGAGCTACGTTCAACCGAATCGATCCCTTAAGGGTCCAAAGGGAAAAATGCCTGCAAACTTCAGTATGAGGTTACTCGAACACCATGATGCTTAGAATCTTCCCATCTAATCCTATGGTTTTGCATTGGGCTCCTCTATAATAACTTCTCTTTGTTTACATTATCTCGGAGTGGTTTTCCTGTAGTCTCTAGTTTTCAGTTGATGGAAAAAGTGTCAAATGGAAGTAGTGGAAAGTTGCAAAGTGGAGCAATTTTTGTTCTGCAACTCGTGTAACTAAACAGACTGTTCCAACGCGTCTGAATAGATATTTTTATGCTAGGCATGGTCCTCTTTCACACCCAAACATGCAGAATCGCTCCGAGCTACATTCAACCAGATCGATCCCTTAAGGGTCCAAAGGGAAAAATGTCTGCAAACTTCAGCATGAGGTTAATCGGACACCGTGATGCTTAGAAACTTCTCATCTAATGTAATCAGATCATCTTGGGCCCCTCTACAATAACCTCTCTCATTTTTTGTTATCTGAGAGCGGTTTTCCCGTAGTCTCCATTTTTCAGTTGATGGAAAAAGTGTCAAATGGAAACAGTGGAAAGTTGCAAAGTGGTGCAATTTTTGTTCTGCAACTCGTGTGACCAAACGGACTATTCCAGCGCATCTGAATAGGCATGTTTACGCTAGGCATGGTCCTCTTTCACACCCAAACACGCGGAATCACTCTGAGCTACGTTCAATTGGATCGATCCCTTAAGGGTCCAAAGGGAAAAATATCTACATACTTCAGCATGAGGTTACTCGGACACCATGATGCTTAGAAACTTCTCATCTAATAATATGGGATTTCATTGGGCCCCTCTACAATAACCTCTCTCGGAGTGGTTTTTTCGTAGTCTCCAGTTTTCAGTTGATGGAAAAAGTGTCAAATGGAAGCAGTGCAAAGTTGCAAAGTGGTGCAATTTTCGTTCTACAAATCATGTGACCAAACAGAATGTTCCAATGCATCTGAATAGGCATGTTTACAATAGGCTTTGTCCTCTTTCACACCCAAACACGCGGAATCGCTCCGAGCTACGTTCAACCGGATCGATCCCTTAAGAGTCTAAAGGGAAAAATGCCTGCAAACTTCAACATGAGGTTACTTAGACACTGTGACACTTAGAAACTTCCCATCTAATCTTATGGGATCGCGTTGGGCCCCTCTACAATAACCTCTCTCGGTTTTCATTATCTGGAAGTGGTTTTCTCGTAGTCTCCAGTTTTTAGTTGATGGAAAAAGTGTCAAATGGAAGTAGTGGAAAGTTGCCAAGTGGTGCAATTTTTGTTCTGCAACCCGTGTGACCAAACAGACTATTCCAACGCATCTGAATAGGCATTTTTATTCTAGGCATGGTCTTCTTTCATACACAAACACGTGGAATCGCTTTGAGCTACGTTCAACCGGATCAATCCTTTAAGGGTCCAAAGGGAAAAATGCCTGCAAACTTTAGCATGAGGTTACTCAGACACCGTGATGCTTAGAAACTTTCTGTCTAATCCTATGGGATCATGTTGGGCCCCTCTACAATAACCTTTCTCAGTTTTTCCTATCTTGAAGTGGTTTTCCCGTAGTCTCCAGTTTTCAGTTGATGGAAAAAGTGTCAAATGGAAGAAGTGGAAAGTTGCAAAGTGGTGCAATTTTCGTTCTGCAACTCGTGTGACCAAACAGATTGTTCCAACACATCTGAATAGGCATTTTTATGCTAGGCATTGTCCTCTTTCACACCTAAACATGCGGAATCACTCCGAGCTATGTTCAACCAGATCAATCCCTTAAGGGTCCAAAGGGAAAATGCCTGCAAACTTCAGCATGAGGTTGCTCGGACACCATGATGCTTAAAAACTTCTAGTCTAATCCTATAGGATCGTGTTGGGCCCCTCTACAATAACCTCTCTTAGTTTTTGTTATCTCAGAGTGGTTTTTCCCGTAGTCTCCATTTTTCAGTTGATGGAAAAAGTGTCAAATGGAAGCATTGAAAAGTTGCAAAGTGGTGCAATTTTTGTTCTGCAACTCGTGTGACCAAACAGACTCTTCCAATGCATCTGAATAGGCATGTTTACTCTAGGAATGGTCCTCTTTCACACCCAAACACACTGAATCAGTCCGAGCTACATTCAATAGGATCGATGCCTTAAGGGTCCAAAGGGAAAAATGCCTACAAATTTCAACATGAGGTTACTCAGACACCGTGATGCTTAGAAACTTCTTGTCTAATCCTATCGGATCATGTTGGGCCCCTCTACAATAACCTCTCTCAGTTTTTTTTATCTTGGAGTGGTTTTCCTGTAGTCTCCAGGTTTAAGTTGATGGAAAAAGTGTCAAATGGAAGCAATGGAAAGTTGCAAAGTGGTGCAATTTTTGTTCTGCAACTCATGTGACCAATCAGACTGTTCCAACACATCTGAATAGGCATTTTTACGCTATGCATGGTCCTCTTTCACACCCAAACATGTGGAATCGCTTCGAGTTACATTCAATCGGATCGATCTCTTAAGGGTCGAAAGGGAAAAATGCCTACAAACTTCAGAATGAGGTTACTCAGACACCATGATGCTTAGAAACTTCCCATCTGATCCTATGGGATTATGTTGGGCCCTTCTACAATAACCTCTCTCAGTTTTCATTATCTCGAAGTGATTTTCCCGTAGTCTCCAATTTTCAGTTGATGGAAAAAGTGTCAAATGGAAGCAGTGGAAAGTTACAAAGTGGTACAATTTTTATTCTGCAACTTGTGTGACCAAACAAACTGTTCCAACACATCTAAATAGGCATGTTTATGATAGGAATGGTCCTCTTTCACACCCAAACACGCGAAATCGCTTCGAGCTATGTTCAATCGGATCTCTCCCTTAAAGGTCCAAAGGGAAAAATGCCTGCAAACTTTAGTATGAGGTTACTCGGACACTGTGATGCTTAGAAACTTCTTGTCTAATCCTATGGGATTGCATTGGGCCCCTCTGCAATAACCTCTCTCAATTTTTGTTATCTCAGAGTGGTTTTCCCGTAGTCTCTAGTTTTTAGTTGATGGAAAAAGTGTCAAATGGAAGTAGTGGAAAGTTGCAAAGTGGTGCAATTTTTGTTCTGCAACTCGTGTGACCAAACGGACTATTCCAACACATCTAAATAGGCATGTTTACGCTAGGCATGGTCATCTTTCGCACCCAAACACACGAAATCGCTCTGAGCTACATTCAACTGGATCAATCCCTTAAGGGTCCAAAGGGAAAAATACTTGCAAACTTCAGCATGAGGTTACTCAAATACCATGACACTTAGAAACTTCTTGTCTTCCCATAGTCTCTAGTTTTCAGTTGATAGAAAAAGTGTCAAATGGAAGTAGTGGAAAGTTGCAAAGTGGTTCAATTTTCATTCTGCAACTTGTGTGACCAAACAGACTGTTCCAACACGTCTGAATAGGCATGTTTATGCTAGGCATGGTCCTCTGTCACACCCAAACATGCGAAATCGCTCCGAGCTACATTCAACCGGATCTATCCCTTAAGGGTCCAAAGGGAAAAATGCCTACAAACTTCAGCATGAGGTTACTCAGACACCGTGACACTTTGAAACTTCTTGTTTGATCTTATGGGATTGCGTTGGGCCCCTCTACAATAACCTCTCTTGGTTTTCATTATCTCAGAGTGGTTTTCCCGTAGTCTCCAGTTTTCAGTTGATGGAAAAAGTGTCAAATGGAAGCAGTGGAAAGTTGCAAAGTGGTGTAATTTTTGTTCTGCAACTCGTGTGACCAAACGGGCTGTTCCAATGCATCTGAATAGGCATGGTCCTCTTTTGCACCCAAACACATGGAATCTCTCTGAGCTACATTCAACCGGATCGATCCCTTAAGGGTTTGAGTGTAGTATGTTGAAATAGGCCATTCCTCCTATTGTTCAGGTTGTGTGTCAATGATATGGGCCTGATGTAACTTGAATTTTGGTAGCTTGATATACAGATTCTATTGATGCTAGGGCTCAATTTGTATGATTTTGAAAAAAGAAGCCAACTAAGTAGAGTTACCAACTGAGTAGAGTTATCAACATTATTCGTAAATCATAAGTATTTGTTTAGTACACTAGCCATTTTGATGGCTTCTTGTAGTCTCAAACATTATTTTGTATCATTGTTACAATCGTTTTTGAAATGGCAACTTAATATAGCTCCATAATACAAAATCTGGTTCAAGCTGATTTTCACATAAAAAAAATGTGAATCAAATCACGTTGATGTGAAAAAAAACCATGAGACCATAGCTTGTGGTGCAGGAACACCTAGGTCATGTAATTCCTTCAAAGGGCTAAGTTGTCAAAATTTTATTTAAGTCCATGTAATGCCAAAATTAAATGTAATCAAGGCATGAAAAAGCACAAAGTGTAATATTGTCAAAATATTAAATATGTATAAGAGAGAAAAAGAAAGAATGTGAAGAGACAAAATAAGAAAATCAAGAAAATCAAGAAGAGGACGAGTCATAGGTCGTTCAAGGAAGATGAAGAGGTATTTGATGTTTGGAAACTTCTTTAAAAGCATTGTAAATGCTGAGCAAAGAGATCATTGTATTCTGGAAGAATTAAATTAACAAAGAGTTCCCTGTTTTAGCTTATTTTCTGTGTTTTTCAGTTGTTTCTTAACTTGTACGGATTGTGCAAGAGTTTAGGGTTCAAATTTAGATTGTTTCCAATAGGTTGGGAATCACCATTTGTTTTCATCCATTTGGGAAGGAATCCATTAAATTTAATGTTTGTTTGAGCATTCTTCTTATGGCTCGGTCTGAAATCCTGTGCATTGAGTTTTGAGAGTCTTATAAGGCATTTCCACACTACTCCACCAATGTAGGACATGTAGATTGGTGGAGTAGGTTAGGAATCGGTTATTTGTTATGTTTTTATGTTTGTGAGTGGAGGAAAAAGAAAGAATACCTTGAAGGAGCTGCTGCTACACAGGAAATTTTGAGTTTTCCAGTCAAAATGAACAATTTCCAGCATGATAGTGGAGAAAGAACAACTGCATGGGTTAGAAGATGTTTCCAAATTCCTTTTCAGATGTATTTTGACATGTTCCAATGGTTGGCTGGAGGTTTTTAGGTTTGCATGTAGCCTATACAGGAAACCCTCATTGATTTTTGAGTTTTTCACCCTATAAACAAGGGTTTGTCAATATACTGTCAAAAGGAGTCTTAATCCCTGAAAATGGATAAATTGGGATTTTGTGTTATTTCTAATGATGTTTTGGAAATGTTTGAAGGGGGTCTTCTTTGAAAATCAGGCCTATTTTAGTAGCCTTTTTTATAGCGTTCAGACTAAAAACTGCTTATTTCTTCAATATAAGTTATTCTGAGTTTTTGATATGAGGACATGGGCATTAAGAGGTCTCTAAAAGTGTTTTGGATCTTGGGTTTTGAAACTAGTGTGTTTGGTTTACCTGATTTAGGGCATGAATGTCTCATTGAGAAGTAGTGCCTTGACTGCTCAGAGAATCGAAGTCTAACCTAATAGTGATCGGTGAGTTGATTTTGGGATAATGTTGTCTAAGTGATGGTGTCAGGGATGTATGGATTCTTGGGTAGGGTTTAGAAATGAGATATGTTGTTTTGACAGCTGGATAGTGAGAAGACTTGGTGTAAAATAATACATGAAATTGTAAGTTCAGTCAAAACAAAGTTAAGAGAGCAAGTTCCTAATTTGTATCAGTTGTAATAATAATGTTCATAGTGCTTGATGGTCTGGTAAAAGTCTGAAAGCCAATTGTAATGATGGATTGACTATTTGGGACAAGTTGAATGAATTGATTGAATGGAAGAGTTCCTTGTTGAAAATGGTGTTTTTTAAATGCATGTTGATCTAATTGATTGAATCAAAGTTTTCTAAAATGGTTTTTTGCTTTGAATGAGTCAATTGGAATACATATTTGTGGAAGGATGAATGATGAATGATAAGATAATTTGAGTGGATGAAAAGTAGATTTCTGATGAAATGTTGAAATTTTGTTTGATCTTCTCCAAGATGAGTTTGGGACAAGAGTCCCCTGAGTTGTTGATTGGTTTGGCAATCTTTGTATTGCATCAGCTTGTTGCTTACTATTATGCTATGATAGATTTTTTCCGAAGCATCCATAGCTTGTTCGAAAGAACCTATTTTAGGCTTTTAGCCATAGCAGCAAGGCAATGAACTATTTGATAAAATGCTTTGATAGACATGTATGAAAAATGTGTTAGCATAGACAAGGCAGTGAACTCTTTGAAAAAATGCCTCAAAGAAATGTGGTCTCATGGTGATGGAATGGCATGACGAATGCCATGACAAGCAAATTTTTGTGGATTGTCATGGCATTCCATCACCATTGAGACTACATTTCTTTGAGGATTTTTTTCAAATAGTTTGTTGCCTTTTCTATGCTATTGCTTATTAGTATGCTTTGATAGATTTTTTCCACTTGCATCCATAGCTTCTTTGGAAGCACCTATTTTAGGCTTTTAGCCATAGCAACAAGGAAGCGAACTGTTTGATAGAATGCTTTCGTAAACATGTATGATAAATGTAGTAGCATAGACAAGGCAGCGAACTATTTGAAAAAAGGCCTCAAAGAAATTTGGTCTCATGGTGATGGAATTCCATGACAATCCACAACAATTTGCTTGTCATGGCATTCCACCACCATGAAACCACATTTCTTTGAGGCATTTTTTTCAAACAGTTCATTCCATTGTCTATGCTATTGCTTACTATTATGCTATGATATATTTTTTCTAAGCATCCATAGCTTGTTCGAAAACACCTGTTTTAGGCTTTTAGCCATAGCAGCAAGGCAATGAACTGTTTGATAAAATGCTTTGATAGACATGTATGAAAAATATGTTAGCATAGACAAGGTAGTGAACTCTTTGAAAAAATGCCTCAAAGAAATGTGGTTTCATGGTGATGGAATGGCATGATGAATGCCATGACAAGCAAATGGCTATGGATTGTCATGGCATTCCATCACCATTGAGACCACATTTCTTTGGGGCTTTCAAATGAGTTTAATTACCTTTCTATATGCTATTTCTTGTGTCTTTGATATATTTTCCACTTGCATCCATAGATTTTTGGAACTTTCCTATTTTGGGCTTTTTAGCCATGGCAACAAGAGTGAACTATTTGATAGAATGCTTTGAGTGAAATATGTATGAGTGAATGTAGTAGCATAGACAAGACAGCGAACTATTTGAAAAAATTCCTCAAAGAAATGTGGTCTCATGGTGATGGAATGCCAT
>VDFB02047230.1:445788941-445813922 GCA_007258455.2 Sequoia sempervirens | reverse complement strand
GATGACACTCCAAGTCAAAGTTGTGATCACCTACAATGTCTCTATGTCGGCACTCTCCTTCACAATGGCAGGCATCACAATTTGCTCACGAGTCAGTCTAGCGAGAGGTCATCTTCCTTGCCGCGTAGGATTTAGCTGTGCACCAGGCCTATCCTGAGCTGACCCCCCACCTCTCCCCTGGAACTCCCTCATATCAAAATAATTTGGGATTTGGTTCAATACAAACTCACTATATAGTTTCCTAAGAAAATATTGGGGGACTTCACAATTATTGCACGGTGGGTAATCAAAGACCATATACCATCTTTCATAAGAACGGTTCTTAATCTCTTGGTGGTGGCACCAATGAATAGGATACCTCTTTGCATTGAAGGTAAGATTTTGATTTGTTTTAGTGTCAGTGAATAGAGAGCACAAATCACCTTTAGTAATTTTTAAATCTTTTACTTGTTTATATGATAATTTGTCTGCATAATATGCCCTGGCTGTCTACCTCCTGTCTTGCCATCCCGATATTTGTTGGGTGATTGCATCTACATTTTTTAACATGTCTCTCAATGAATTTTCTAGAAGCATTCTTTCTGTGGTTCAAGCATTAGGATCACTCAACCTACTGATAAGATCCTCAAGTTTTTTTCTATTATTCTCAATTTCACTCCTCAAATTTTCTTGAGTGCCAGGAGGGAATTGAGAGAATGGTGGGGGAGGTTGATTTTGTTGTTGAGGTTGATTTTTTTGAAGATTTTGTTGAGGATTTTGCTGTTGAGGATTTACCTCCTCTTCTTGTTGAGGATTTGTAGGATTTCCTACAAATTTTTAAAAAATCAATCAAATCTAACCTAAAACAAACAAAATGAATTTCAAACTAACAAATAGCAAACAATACTTACCTCCCGCATCTTTTTGTCATCGTGGCGCCATATTTGCAAACAAAATCCAACTGTTCTTAAAGAAATTTTTAGAGATCCTTCCTCCTAGAACGTGAGTGTGAAAGTGAGGGTTTTTGGCCACAGGCAGAGATGAGAAACAGTAAAAGTAAATGATACACATTTCACCTTTTTTTTTCTTTTAAAATCACATAACGTGCTCGCGTTATAACGTGAGCGCGTTATATCTTTCCAAAAAAATTCCCATTTGGCCACAAAAGTGCGAACAACTTCATGCACCCGCCCTAAGGATGGACCTAAATATTTGAAAATCATAGGTCTGAATCGAGTTTATAGCAGAGAGTAGATCAGATAATGAAATCCTACACTGATTGTTCTGAGCTTTTAGTTTGTTAAAATGAAGGGATTTCTATGAAAGGCAGATGCATCATTCCATACTACAAATGTGATTCAGAATATCAAATGCATCATAGAAACTAGTGGATGTAATTTTCAGTGTTAGATGTGGTTTACTAGTACAATAAAGTCTCAAGTCTAAATCTAGTCTGTAAATTGAAAAAAAAATTGTGATAGGAAGATGCATCATTCTAGACTACAAATGCATTTTAGAATATCAGATGCATCATAGAAACTAGCGGATGTAGTTTTCTGTATTAGATGCATTCCAGGTTTTGAGAGTTGCAACTTAGAATGTGATAGATGCAACTCAGTATGCTAGATGCGGGCTTTTGTGCTGCATATGTGTTGAACAGTGAATTGAACCTAGGTTTTGACACATTTTAGATGTTTAAGATTGACTTTTAAACTTTTTTCTGTTGAATTAGAGATGATTTGAACACACACATAAGACATGCCAAGCAAAGTGTTTGAAATAGATAATAGACATTTACAAATCCTAAGGTTGGCAAAGACAATATCTATTGAGTTCCCACTTAGATTTCTCTAGCTGTGCTTATTCAAAGTGGATGATTAGAAGCTTGACCACACTGGCTCCCCTCCATGACACTCACTTCTATGGGTCATCCAAGCTTTGAGTTCTAATGAATCTCCCATGACAAACTCTTCATCTCTACTAAGAACCGCAAGTATGTGGGACGGCTTCAGAGGTCCAAACTCTTGAACCAACAAATAGAGGGATTTTGGAAATCTAAAACAATGGTTTTTAATTAGGACACCCATTTAGGTGGCTTTACATGAGGAAATATTAACTTGTTTGTATAAAAAATCTGCACTTGTAATGCTAAGTTTTTCATTAGCATTCACATTTATATACCAGTCGGGAGTAGCTTGGCTTTAGATCATTGCTGGTTTGAGTTGTATTGGGGTGAGTACTTTTTCCCACCAAGACAGGCCTAGATCTAGAGTTAATAATGATTTCTCTTACACCTAGGATCACACAAGTGCGCAAGGGGAGATGATACTTTTATTATTAATTTGGGTTTTAAAAATATGTGAAGAAGCACCAAGCACAGAGAATAGTAATAAATCCACCCTAATTAAACAACAAACTACTATGTGAATACTCAACGCAAGATTCATTAATCATTTAATTAATAAAGGAAATCCTATGTGAAGACTCAAAGCATGAAAGAATTCAAGATAAGATTGGAGTTTCAAATTTTTTCTTTGACAAGCATCTTGCAAAACAACACATTAGAAGTCTTTGAATGTTTGTATTCTTTTTGTCTTCGTCAATTATCTTGCAAAAGCAATTTGTATTTTTGTCTTCTATGAATCGTCTTGCAAAATCTATATTAACTCCACCAGATCACACACTGTAAACTAATTAGTCATAATAAATGTTAATTATTCAAATCAAAACTTGAAATTTCATAAATCAGAAAATTATTTTTACTAGTCAAATGTGTCGCAGGAAGCCACAGATGTGTCACTTGAAATCAGATGTTGTTTTCCCTTCACAAATGTAGTTCATGATGTTAGATGCGTTGTTCGGTGTTGCAAATGCATTGATCTATACCTATTCTTGCAAACATTGAATTTTTTTACAAATTTTTTGAAGCCTGTGACTTCATGTCAGGTTCACCAAATGTGATAAGGGAAAATAAACAAGATTAATGAACATAACAAATAGCAACAACCACAAATTTCCTTAATTATGCTAAATATTCCAAATCAATAATGAAATGCAATGCAAACAAATAATTCATAAAAAAGAACCATATCACCCAAATTCCATGCTTGCTTGACTCATCTTCATTATTCTTCTCAACTTTGATTTTAAATTGCTTCAATTTCCCTCAGATCGTGAGTATGCATTATTCGCATGTATGTATTTTGACAAAAAAAGTTTGAAGATTGTGGTTGTCAAAAACAGAGTTGGAAAGCTTCTTTTATAGAAGTCTCATAGATTCAACGGTTGAGATTGATTTGAATTCGAACGTGCTGTCTAGATCATGTGTGAGGACTTGATTGCATGCTTTGATTGAATAGTTAAGTGATTTGATCTAGTGATAGATTAATCAGGTGAGTGAACTGAGAGAGAGTGTTAGTTGGGAATGGAGAGAATTATGCATAAGATATTTTCTTGAAGATGTAAGAGACATGTGCTCAAATAAAAGAATTAATTGTTAAAATAATTCCTTTGTTTAGTGGAGAAAGTGTGTGCACGTGATTAAATAGTTGAGTCAACTATTTAATTTATAAAAGCACTTTAGATGAGAGGATATAATTATTTAATTAAACAAACAGTCGTTTATTTAATTAAATGTGGGAGAATATGGTTTAATTTGAATGACTTAATTAAATAAAAACTTATTTAATTAACTAGAAGAATAGATTAGATTAATTAGATGGTGAGTAATTAAATAAATTTAGAAAACTTATTTAATTAATCAAAGAAAGAAGATATTAGAATTAAATGACGTAATTAAATAAATTAATGATATTTATTTAATTACTCAAAGAAATAGATTAGAATTAATTAGTGATGTAATTAAATAAATTAATGTAATTTACTTAATTAATCAATTTTAAAAGAATTAATTAAATTAATTAATTAAATGGTTAAGACTATTTAATTAATTAGAGGAATTTGAATGTTAAGTTATAATTAAATGAATAAGACCATTTAATCATCTTGCGGGCATCTTGAATAAATGATGAAAAATGTAGTCGCAAGCCTAAGCCATTTTTCTGTGTCTACACTAATTAGATACTTATTGAATTCTAGTGCATTTCAATCATTTTAACTCATATAAAATGAAATAATATCATACCCTATCAAAAAAAGGTGCACAAAAGGTGTGAAGAGTTGCAGTGGGGCCTTCATCATGATCGTCATATGAATTTTTGGTCATTTGGAGTCCTTTTAGGCTTAACAAAATACACTCATGCTTTGTAACATGAGTGCACTTTTTATCGTTCATGCACTTTGTAAAACAAGCATGTTTTAATCTTTATAGATATAGTTTTAAGTTCTCAAAACAAGTCTCATTAGGTGCCAACTAGTATTAGCTAACTATTTAGTTACAAGCCTATAAATACCATTGTAAGATAAATAGCTCCTTATGGCATTAAAATATCTACCAACCACAACATGAATTTTTTCAAACTCTTGAAACATCTACCTTTTCCCATAATCTTGGCTTTAATATCTTCATAGACTCTCTTAAGTATTTGATAATCTACTAGACATGTCAAGTAAAGCTATACTAATCCCCCTTAGCACTATTAGTGTGCATTTTACCCTAAATCATAAACCCTTAAATTAAAATCCTTAATACTAAACCTTAAAGACTAAACTATAAAACCTAATCCCTAAATCCCAAACCATAAACCCTAAACCTTATACCCTAAATCCCCAACCATAAACCCTAAACCTTATACCCTAAATCCCAAACCCTAAAACTTAAACAAAAAACCCTAAACCTCTTGATCCTAAACCCTAAACCATTAAATGAAAACCCTAAACCATAAATCCTAAAGCTCAAGCCCTAAAACTTAAACCCTAAACCATAAAATCCAAATCCTACACCTTGAAACATAAAGTATAAACCATAAAACTTAGACCACAAAGCCCAAATCCCAGACCCTTATCCCTAAATCATAAACCTTAAAACCTAAACCATAAAAAATAAACCCTAGACCCTAGACCCTAGGATCTAATCCATAAATTGTAAATCCTAAACCCTAAACCCTAAAGGCTTAACCATAAACCCAAAATCCTAACTCCTAAACCCTAAAACCTAAAGTATAAAAAATACACATTAAAACCTAAACCATAATCCCTAAACCATAAAACTTAAACCCTAAATTGCAAAACCTAAATCCTAAAGCTTAAAGCCTAATTAATAAACTATAAAACAAAAATCCCTTTAACCTAAATCCCAAATCCTAAACCCTAAAGCATGAGATAGTGAGAGATATAGAGGGAGAAGGTAAGGGAGTTATAAAAGGGAGAGGATAAGAGACAAATAAAGAGATAGTGAGATCTATATAGAAAAGGATAAATGGAGAAGGTTGGATGGATAAAGAAGATCCTAAGACAAAGTGAGATATATAGAGATAGTGAGAGATAGATAGAAATATATATAAGGAGAGGAAGATATAGAGAGTGAGAGAGAAAAAAGAGGGGAGAGTGATAGAGTGGGGGAGATATAGAAATACAGTCAAAGAGGGAGAGGCAAAGAGAGAGTGAGCTAGAGCGATATAAGAGAGATATGGGATATGTGATACATAAAGAGAGAGGGAGGGAGAGTGATAGAGATAGGGAGAGGGAGAGATATAAAGAGAGAGGGAGGGAGAGTTATTTATGTAGGGAGATGGAGAGAGATAAAGAGAGAGGGAGAGGGAGAGAAAGATAAAGAGAGGGAGAGATAGATAGAGAGGAAGAGAGATAAAGAGAGTGAGAGGGAGAGATAGAAAATGGTAAAGAGAGAGAGTGGATAGAGAGAAAAATAAGAGGGAAAGAGGGATAGATATATAGATATAGTGAGACAGGTAGAAATGGATACATGGAGCAAGAGAGATAGATAGGATGAGAGAGAGAGAGAAAGAGATACTAGATACCCTAAACCCTAGACCTTATAGCCCAATACCTAAATCCTAAATCCTAAACCCTAAACTATAAACCCTAGAGCCTAATCTTGAAACCCTAAATCTCAAACCTTAAAGCATAAACCCTAAATAGTAACTCCTAAATCTTAAATCCTAAACCATAAATCTTAAACCTTAAACCATAAACCCTAAACCCTAAATCCTGAATCCTAAACCATCAACTTAAAACCCTAAAGCCCAATCCCTAAACCCTAAATCATAAACACTAAATCCAAAACCCTAAACAATAAACCCTAAACCCTAAACCCTTAAATCCCAAACTATAAACCCTAAACCCTAAGTTATAAAACCTAAACCCTAATCCCTAAAATTAAAACCTTAAACCCTAGACCATAACCATTGAACACTAAACCCTAAACCCTAAAGCCTAAAATCTAAACCCTTTGTCATAGAAAAAAGTACCCTTTGCTTAACATGGGATTAATTCATGATAAAATGAACATAATGAGGCCTTGATTTAGGTGTTGTGAGGCATTTTATGCATCTACACTAGGTCTTGGACCCTTGAAAATTGAATAACATGCTTTTAATGATTTCTTGTAAAGGTGTTGTAAAGTATTGTAAGATGCTTTCACGCTTTTCTAGACTTAATGAACCCACTTCTTCCTAATTCGACATTATAAAATGTGTTTAATAACATTATCACATCAATCTAGAAGGCTTTTAACTTAAACCAAATGTTAAAATAGTGTTGTAATGTGTCTTGCACATTCACATTGGTTCTCGTGCCTTCCTAGGCTATGTGGACCTCATTTTAGTGTTGTAAAGTGTATTTAATCACACTTTCACATTGATTTATGAGTACCAAGCCCTATTTGGCATTCACATAATCACTAATAGTCCCATATTAACCCATATTATGTATTCTGAGACTCAAATTGATCAAATCGCTAACAAAGTTGCATTTTAAACCATATTTCCTTATCTTTCAGCTTCCTAGCTATCAAATTGGCCCCTGTGGGACCCATTCACCATGCATGGTGAATTAGTCCCATCCAGGTGGGACTCATTTACCATGGGTGGTGAATGAATCCCATTTGGCCCAATTTTGACCTTTAAGTGGGAAAAAAGTGAAATTTGAGTTTAATATTACTTCATGTCAGCCTGTGATGAGGTATTAACAGGTAAAATAGATGAGTTTCCTTTAAATATAATTATTTTAACTCATTTTCACATATCTTATCTACTATCATTCATTCATCCACCACTCTTCCATATGAGCAAGTCAAGCAACTTAGGTTTTTAACATTACAAGCCATTCAAGATCAATTTTTAGACATTTGAGGGAAGATTCTTCATGTTTTGCTGTAGACTTTCAAGATCAATCATCATGGCAAGGTACTAATTCTATTATTGCATGTTTCATCATTTTGGTTTAATTACCTAAAAGGGGTTTGACCAAGGAAAACGTCCATGCGCTGACATTCAACATCTCTTCTTCTTGTCTTGTGTGTTTGCAGATTTAGGTCTCTTGGAAGCTTGGAAATCATTGAAGATCAAGTTGCAAGGTTTCTCAATTCTTCTCCTCATTCAACAAGTCAAAATATTAACAAAAACTCATTTTCAGACCCGTAAATTAGAGTTTCGAAAGTGAACACCTGTAGGAAGTCAAAGTGCAGATTAGAAGCTCTGGAATCTACTTTTGAAAATCCAAAACTTCAAAAGTGGACTCATTCACCATGGGTGGAAAATGAGTCCCACTCCAGGGTCAATTTTGAGTTTTCTGCATTTTTTGGTACCCTTTTGTCAAAAATGGGTTCCAACTCAGTTTTGCAAAACTAGGACTGATTCGCCTAAAATGGCGAATGAGTCCCACCAAGCCTAAAAAAATAGCATCAGTAGCATTCCAGAATCCATTTTCAGTCTTTATCCACATTACAGTTGCACACTTTCAGTTTGGTTCAATTTTGTTTAGTTTTGCATGCATTTCTAGTTCATTTTTGCATAACACAATGTGTTTTCAAACAAGTCACCTTTCTTAGGTTTTGCATACTTAATCAATCAATTCCATCATATAGTTGCACTTATTTAATTTCATTTAGCCTAAATAACATCATATATTATATAATTTGAATGAACCTAGCTAGCATTTTTGGCCTATCTCTCTCCTTTTAGGTGAAAAACCCTAGAAGAGTTAGAGAATCTTGTGGTGCCAAAAATCGACGGTTCAACCCTAAATTATAAATCCTAAGGTTTGAACCTAAATCCTAAATTCTTAAATTAAAACCTTAAACCTAAAAAAATAATTCCCTTGTAAAATATAAATTTCAAACCCTAAATATTTAACCCTTAAATTTATACCTTAAACCCTAAATCCTAAATCCTTAACCATAAAGACAAAACCCTAAACCCTATACCTTGGACCATACTTCCTAAATCCTTAAATTAAAATCCTAAACCTAAAAAATCTAAATCCCAAAACCCTTCACACTATCCCTAAACCCTATATCAAACCCTTTAGTTAAAATAATAAATCCTAAATCCCAAACACTAATCCCTAAGACTCAAACAATAAATCATAAATTATAAATCCTAAACCCTCAAATTAAAGCTCTAAATCCTAAATCTCAAATCCTCAATTCCTAAAGAACAAACCATAAATCCTAAAACCTAAACTCTAAATCCTAAAGTATTAAATTAACACTCTAAACCCTCAACCTTAAAGCATAAAGCATAAACCCTTAACCTTATGTTGTTTTGCCTAAATTATAAAGATCAATCCTTGAACCTTAAACCCTAAATCCTAAAGCCCAAAATATAAACCCTTGAATTATAACCCAAAACCATAAACCATAAACCACAAAGTGCAAATTGTAAACCCAAAAATCTAAGTTGTAAACCTTATATCATAAATCTCAAAACCTAACTCTTAATTTCCCTAAATCATCAACACTTAAATTAAAACCCTAAACTGCCATAAAATTATAACCTAAACCCTAAATCCTAAAACTTAAACTCTAAACCATAAATCCCAAACATTATACCCTAAACCATAAACTTTAAACCCTAGACTCTAAATGCTAAACCCTTAAATTAAAATGTTATACCCTAAATTTGAAACGCTAATCCATGAACCATAAACACTAAACCCTAAACCCTAAACCTTAAACGTTAATCATAAAACCTTAAGTTAAAACACTAAATCCTTAAATTAAATCATAAGCTCTAAACCCTAAAGCCCAAACCATTAACCCCTAATCCCTAAATCCAAAACCCTAAACACTAAATTTGCAAAACCCTAAACCCTAAACACTAAACTGTAAACTCCTAAATCATAAACCATTGAATTAAAATCCTAATCTCTAAACCCTAAAGAAGATCTATGTGGTAAGTTGCAACACATGATTTATCATTTACTTTTATCCATTTTCTTCTGCTCGACCTTGGGTAAGCACTTTTTATCCAACATCATCATAACCATTGTGGAGGTGGAGATACCAAAAAAAAGATTTGACTTAGGAAAGCCCTTATATGGAATAATCCTTCCTCTCCTCTCTTTTTTTCAAGTGGAAAATCTAAAGTGGATTTTTAGAAGATTGAATACCTAATAGCTAAATCAAGCATCCAAGTACTCTACTTCAAAAAATTAGGGAAAGAGTAATTATTCATCACAGATGATGTTTCGAAGCTGAATTCAATGGGGAAGCACCTACAAATTTTAACACATTTGTACCTATTCTAATATCCTAGAAACAATCATTCTTATTCTAGGATGCCCACACCCTTAACAAGTCATCTTGAGCTCATATTTGAATGCGAGGTTCCTTTGTCTCTACCCTCTACCTTCCTATCATCAATTTATGTAGATTGGTTCTATATTATTATGAATTTACATTAGTTTTAAATAGATTCATAGTTAAGGTGGAGATACCAAAAAAAAGATTTGACTTAGGAAAGCCCCTATATGGAATAATCCTTCCTCTCCTCTCTTTTTTTCAAGTGGCAAATGTGAAGTGGATTTTTAGAAGATTGAATACCTAATAGCTAAATCAAGCATCTAAGTACTCTACTTCAACAAATTAGGGAAAGAGTAATTATTCATCATAGATGATGTTTCGAAGTTGAATTCGATGGGGAAGCACCTACAAATTGTAACACACTTGTACCTATTCTAATATCCTAGAAACAATCATTCTTATTCTAGGATGCCCACACCCTTAACAAGTCATCTTGAGCTCATATTTGAATGCGAGGTTCCTTTGTCTCTACCCTGTACCTTCCTATCATCAATTTATGTAGATGGTTCTATATTATTATGAATTTACATTAGTTTTAAATAGATTCATAGTTAACCTAGTTCACACTTACAAAATCACACACATCGCTTTAAATCAACTCCTAATTTAGCTCCAAAAGTGACCAAAACCCTTATCATCTATTCTAGCTTGTTGCAAGTATGAGAAGATTGGTGTTGTCATTGGTATCAACTATATAAGGAGGAGGAATAAGATCACTATTGGGGGAGATTTTTGAGTGTGAGCAGTTGATGTTATTCATGCTTTGATTAGTTAACATTATTTTGTCATTAGTAAAGCTACTAGTGTCAACCTCTAGTGTTGTGATAAGATTTTATGACCTATAGTTGAGTTGCTATGTTGTAGGTTATTCAGTTGTGTTGAGGAAGTGTTGAAGATGATGAGGATGTGTCTTTGGTGCTTGGTTTCAAAGTGATTTTGAGAAAATTTGATAAAAAGAAGAAATAATGTGTTGTAATGATGTTCTAGGTTATAGGGTTGTGTTCTTGTGATGCTCTACATTTCTTCTAGGTTGAATATTTCTTCTGCACTTTATATTTGTTGATCAGATATGTTTAGAGGTATTGTATCCAGTATTTGATATGCTAGATCACTATGCAAAAGTTGTGTTCACCAGAGTGTGAGTTGTCTATTACAAAGGTGTTTGGTGCATTTCTCTGCAGTTATGTTTCAATTCTTAATGAATATGAATGAGTGTTGATAGTGTTGGTATCTTTATTTAGTTGATTTTTTTTGTTTGGTGCTAAGTATGGTTCTTGAGTTACAGTGTATGGTAGATTAGTCTGGATATACTAGGTGTGTACATTATTCAGGTGAAAGTTGTGAAGAAATTTGTTGTATTTTAGGGTGTTTGTGGAATATTCCAGATCATGTTCAAGTGACATTTGTTGTCCATGATTTTTTTTTGGATCAAAGGAATTGTGTACTTAAAATTTTAATGGTGTTTACATAGGTAACGACCAGCCTTGGTGTTTACACTACATGAAAAGAATCTTAGTTGTTTGTGGAAGTGTGGCATAGCATGTAAGGATGGATTTAAGTCGTATCTAAGGAATTTTTTGATTTTCCTTAATTCCTTTCCATTGCAAGAATGTGTTGGTGTAGACCTAATTTGAATTTGCATGGTTGAGGTGCATATCCAACCATGGAGAAAGGTTTCAAGGTTGAAGTCGGTATAAATAAGAGGTGAGTTGTTGATAGATTGGTTGATAGAATAGATAAACAAGTATGATGAAAATTACAGAATGTTAGAGTATGAATTTGAGAAGTGCAATGCGAGATTTCATGTGTTAGATTAATGGATGTAGTGAGCAGAAGGTGTCTACAATTCTTCAATTAGGTTTTGAAGGTGTTGGTGACATTGTCGTGGATTCTCTATTTCATTGAGATAGTTTTCTCTATGTAAAATTTCTTCTCTATCTTATTTTCTATTTTTGTAGTGAGCCTTTGATAATGAGCCTTTCTTTTTTTGGGTAGTGAGCCCTCTGACAATGAGCCCTTGTGATCAATGTTATTATTACTTATATTGTGAGCTAATCCTCACTATGGTTTTTCTCATCTTTGGTTTTCCATGTAAATCTGGTGTTCTCTTGCATATGGTGTTGTTGTGTTTTAGTTTCTATTATTTTATTTCCATGATAAATCATCTTAATAGATTTAAGGTTCTATTGAATGAATTGGGATCTAAACATGTATAAGGGTTTTAAAGTTTGAAGGTACAACTGTTTCAACCCACCCTCTTAGTTATCTTGTGCATTCAAAAATTGGTATTAGAGCAAGGTTCCATAGAAGATATCTTAACCGCTTGAGGTAGATCTGGGATGTCACACAAGAAGGAGATCCCCATGTTTGATGGCACAGACTATGAATTCTAGAAGACAAGGATGGAAGGTTATCTGGTTCATCTTGGATTTAACATTTGGAAGGTAGTACAAAATTATTATATTATGCCTACAAAGGGTCCAAGCACTGAAGCTAAAATCAAGGCTTATGAATGTAATGGTAAAGCAAGCTATGCTCTCTTGTGTAGTTTTAAAAATTTTGAATTAATGAAAGTTATTGATCTAAAAACTGCTAAAGAAATATGGACAAAGTTGGAAAGAATTTATGAAGGAGATGATAAGGTTAAACAAGCTAAGATAAAAAAATATGAAGATTAAATTTGAGAACCTATGGATGTATAAATATAAAAACATTACAAGCTACATGTAGAGGGTAGATGAAGTGGGTAGATGAAGTGGTTAGTTACATCAAAGTTCTTGGTGGAAAGGTCAAAGAATCAAAAGTGGTAAAGAAAATTCTCAGAACTCCTCCTAAAGTATATAGTCATAAAGTTTCTTCTATCGAGGAATTTGTAAATCTAGATTTATATACTAGAGACTAGTTTTATGGCTCCCTAACTACATTTGAAATGAGAGAATTTGGTGCAAATAACGGTGCAAAAGCTGAGACTACTTTTATTGTTGGAAAATCAGAGAAAACTAAAGAATTAGATCAAGAGGATCTTGATGATGTGGAAGCTAACTTTGTGAGAAGGATGAAAAAGGGTCCTGGTAAGTAAAAAGGTAATTTTCCTTTCAAATGTTTTAGTTGTGGAAAGATAGGTCACTATGCTTCAATATGTCCAAACAGGGCTATGAATGACAAAAACAAGAACAAAGGTAAGATGATTAAGAAAAGTTATTATGTTAGAGAAGATGCAAGTATTTTTTATGATGAATATGATTATGGAGATGATGATGATGATGGATGCTTGTTCATGGTTTTAAAAGATGAATATGTTTCTGCTAACTCTGAGAGATGTGTGAAGATAGCCTTCTGAAGAGAAAGGATAAGATTGAAGGAACTTTGGTATCTACCTTTCATGATATACATGATAAGAACTATTTTATCATTAACAGCGGATTCTCTAACCATATGACCAATGGTAAGAGTAAGTTTGTTAGATTTGAAAAGTATGATGGAAAAGATGTTAGATTTGGTGATGTTTCAGGTGCTAATATATGTGGAATAGGTCCAATTAGTTTTGATGGCAAGCATAATATTGATGATGTTTACTATGTCAAGGGTTTAAGGCATAATCTCTTGAGTGTTGGAAAAATGTGTATCAAAGGATACAATCTTATGTTTCAAGATAATGGATGTGATATTAGAAAAGGATCTAAAATTTTGATTATTGTTGGAAGGACAGATGGAAATGTCTATCAACTTAAGGGTGTTGATGGTCATTTTTTGATGACCCAGATTAATGAAAGTTGGATATGGCACAAGAGGATGTGTCAAATTAACTTTGATAATCTAGTAAGAATCAGTTCAATTCAAGCTATGAGAGATCTGTCAAATATTACAAATCCTTTCAATGTTGTCTACAAGGATCAGATTGGAAAGAAAACAATAAGTTTTAAAGGTAAAGAATAATCTATTACCAGATTGTTAGAATTGGTGCATATATATCTTTGTGGTCCTACAAGAGTAAGAAGTTTTCAAGGTGACATGTATTTCATGCTTTTAATTGATGATTATTCTAGAATGACATGGGTTACTTTTCTTAAAGAAAATATGAAGCCCTAGATAATTTCAGAGAATTTAACATGTTTTGTGAGAATCATGGTATAAAGAGGCACTTGTTTTCCCCTAAAAATCCTCAACAAAATGGAGCAGTTGAAAGGAAAAACATGACTTTTCAAGAAGTTGCAAGGACTATGATGAAAGAAGAAAATCTACTAGAAGTCTACTAGAGAGAAGAAATTCAAACTATTGTTTACATACTTAATAGAGTTCAAGAAAAAGAAAACATCACAAAGACTCCCTATGAGCTATGGTATGGAAGGATTCCTATGGTCAAGTACTTCAGGGTGTTTGGAAGAAAATGTTACATCAGAAGAGATGAAGAAAACTTGGGAAATTTTGATGCAAGGTATGATGAAGGTATCTTCCTTGGATACTCTACTAGAAGCAAAGCATATAGATGATACAAAAAGAGATTGAGAAAGACTATTGAGAGTGAAAGTGTCAAAGTTGATGAAATTTTTAGAATAATTCAATGGTGATAGATGGATATGAATTAGATATGCCTACTTGTAGGGAACAAGGAAAATCTAAATAAAAAGAAGTACATATTGAAGAGGAAGAAGCTCCATAGAAGACCCCTAGAACCCCTAAGTATGTCTAGAAGAATCATTCTGAAGAAAAGATCATTGGGGACAAAAGAAAAGGTATATTGATAAGAAGAAAAGCTACTGAAGAAGAGGTAAATTTGTGTTTACTTTTTGAATTTGAACCTAAAATAGTAATTGAGGCATGCAAATATGAACATTGGATAAAGGCTATGAAAGAAGAAATAATGAAAATTGAGAAGAATCAGACTTGGTAACTTGTCCTAAGACATGCAAACAAAAATATAATTGGAACTAAAAGGGTTTTCAAGAAAAAACTAAATGAGAATGGAGAAGTGGTAAGAAACAAGCCAAGAATTGTGTGTAAAGGCTACTCACAAGTTGAAGGAATAGATTTTGAGGAGACATTTGCTCAGATGGAAAAAAATGGAAGCTATAAAGATGTTTTTGGATTTTGCAACACATAAAGATTTTAAATTTTATCAAATGGACATGAAGTTTTCTTTCTTGAATGGGGAATTGGAAGAAGTATACATGGAACAACTGGAAGGGTTTCAGTTATTAGACAAATCAAATATGGTCTACAAATTGAAGAAGGAATTATATGGACTAAAGCAAGCTCCCGGAGCTTGGTATGCAAGGTTGGACATGTATTTGATATAGAAAGGATTCAATAAAGGTACCACAAATAGTAATATTTACTTTAAAGTTGAAAAAGATCAAATTTTGATTGTATATGTTGATGACATAATTTTTGGAGGAAATGAATAGATGTGCAAGAAGTTTGCAGAAGAGATGCAAAATGAGTTTGATATGTCTATGTTTTGGGAGATGGATTTCTTCCTTGGGATACATATCAATCAAATAGATAAAGGAATTTTCATTTCACAATCAAAGTATGTCAAAGAAATGTTGAAGAAGTTTAGAACGGAAGATTCTAAACTAGTATGTACTCCTATGGTTACTAGTTGAAAGTTGAGAAAGAATGATGAATCTCCTAAGTGTTTCAAGAATGGAAGAAGAATGAAGTGTTGTCATTGATGTCGATTGGTCAGTTGGTTATCTACTAGTTGCTATTGATTGTACATGTTGAGGATATTGAGAAAATTGTATTAAAAGAAGGTTGCTAGTTTTGGTGCTTGTGAACTATGTTGTTTGAGGTCTGGGAGAATTTTTGCTAGTTCGGATTTCTCTTTGTTGAAGTCTTATAGTTCAAGAGTTGTGTTTCCCTAGTTCTATTGATGTTGGTTTTTGCATTTGGAAGTATCAAGCTTAATTGATCAATGTGTTTTACATTGGTATGGCTGACCGTGTGTCAAGCAATACTTTCAAAGTTGATGAAGTGTGTTGGATCTATTATGGGTCCCGGTGAAGTGTATGTTTGGGTTTCCCTCATTCTAATTCCACCCTAGGATGTTTGGCACCGACCTAATTTAAATTTGAAGTAGGATGGCTGACTTTGTATCTTTTCAAGGTTGGAGAAAGTATAAATATAGGATGCGCTAAGTGATGAAGGAAATACATAAGAAAAGAAGGAAGATAAGTGAAAGAGCAGATGCAGCTTTGATGTTATTCTTAAAGTGTGTGAGTTAAGTGTGTGGTTGTTTAGTGTGAAGCTTAATGTTGAGTTTCGAGATGCAGTAAGTAGAAGGCTAACTCTATCATTCAAGCAAGTTGATCAGTGATTGTGGTGGAATATTTGTTGTATTGGGATTGTTGTCTCTCTCTAACAAGTCTTCCTTGTTTTCTTTTTATCTATGTGGTAGTGAGCCCTTCGGGTTGTAGCCCTGTGGATAGTGAGTCTAGACAGCGAGTCCTTATTTTAAGTAGTGAGCCTTATCTTAGGTAGTGATCCTTTTTGTAATCAATTTTGATATTGTATATAGTGTGAGTTAATCCTCACTATGGTTTTTCCCTCATTGGGTTTACCATGTAAATATGGTGTTATTGTGTTTGTGCATTTGCATTTGATGGTTAGTCACTTAATCAGTTTATGTGTTAGTTTCAATAATTGAATTTAAGGTTATAATTTGTGACAACTGATTCACCCCCCTCTCAATTTTCCTATCCAACAATTGGTATTAGAGCTTGGTTCCTTGGTGAAGAGCTTAACTGCTTGAGGAAGGTCTAAGATGGCTAACAAAATGGTCTTTTACTATCTGAGGTTTGATGGAACAAATTATGGTATCTAGAAAGTATTGATGGAAGAATATCTAGAGTATCAGCATATTTGATGTAGAGAAATCTTACAAGAATCCCTACACTCCTCCTGCAAATGGTTTGAGTACACCTAAAAAAATTAAAGCACATGAAGCGAATAAAAATGCAAAGTTCATCTTGAAGAAAAATTTGGTACATTCTGAGTTGATTAAGGTTCAAAATTTAAAGACAACTAAGGAAGTTTGGGATGCTTTAGAAAGAGCGCACGATGGTGATGAAAAGGTAAAAGAGGCAAAATTACAGAATTTGGAAACATGGTTTGATCTTCTACATATGTTTGAAGATGAGAATGTTAACCTCATCGTGAGCACCTATGAAGTAGACATTATAAGAGCATCTCAAATGTATGAGTGACATTGTAAAAGATATATGAGAATGGAGTACCTAAGGTATAATTGAATCCTATTTTTGGTTAATATATTGTAAGAGAATCTTATAAGTTGAATGTGTGTGCATGAAAAATGGGGCACATTGATTCAATATTTGATTTAAGTGGGGTGTTGGAATTCACATAGATTGATTTTTTTCTCATGATTTTGTATTACCACTTGATATTTTTGAGCAAGCATTATGCCTACAAGTACAAGCACTTGGGTGTCATATTGGTGTATGAAGCATATTAGACAATTGTAGCACACACATAAGAATTAGGATTTCCAAATAAATCTCATTTTATTGTAAACATCATATTATTAATATAGGGAGTGTAATAACCATTGATGGTTACCAATAATTCTTTTTCTTCTTTTATTCTCTCCCTATTATAACTAGCACCAATTGACTAAATTATTATAAAAACTTCATTTATTAAAACAAATCAATCTAATGATTATATATCAATATCAATATAGCATATCATCTATTCACATAAACATTTAAGAAGTTCAATTTGTAGACATTTTTAATGCATAATTTCATAAAATAATGTCAACATGTCATAAAAATAATCACATTTACAATTAATAGAAGCATGTATGACTTGTTAGATGTTGTTCAAGTAACATGAATTAACTCAAGTACCCCACTAGTTCTTCACACATCTTTTCCAACTAAAAATTCATGGCTGCCCTCAAACATTTGTAATTGGGTTTGGGATCTAGCTCCCTAGTGCCTATTTATTGTTGCCCTCAAACATTTGTATTCATGTAGTGTAATCCCTTAATAGTCCAAATTGCAAAAGGGAAACATTTTTTGACGGCTTGTTACCCAGAGACCATGTCAATTGTAAGAATTCTATCTGAGCAATTGAGATCATGTAGGGCACCTCTACAATAATCTCTCTCAGTTTTCGTTATCTTAGAGCCATTTTCTCATGGTGTCTATTTTTCACTTGATGGAAAAAGAGTCAAATGCAAGCAGTGTAAAGTTGTGAAGTGGTGCAACTTTCATTTTGCAACTCGTGTGACCAAACAGACTGTCCCAATGCATCTATATGGGTATGTTTACACTAGGCATGGTCCTCTTTTGCACCCAAACACACTAAATCACTCTAAGCTACATTCAACCGACTCGATCCCTTAAGAGTTCAAAGTGCAAAATGGCTGCAATCTTATTACTCAGAAACCATGATGCTTACAAACTCTCCTTCTAAGGCCATGAGATCATGTTGGGCTCTTCTACAATAACCTCTCTTGGTTTTTGTTATCTTAGAGTCATTCTCCCATGGTGTCCAATTTTCACTTGATGGAAAAAGTGTCAAATGCAAGTAGTGTAAAGTTTCAAAGTGATACAACTTTCGTTCTATAACTCGTATGACCAAATGGACTATTCCAACCTATTCAGATGGGTACATTTACTCTAGGAATGGTCATCTTTTGCACCCAAACATGCCGAATCACTCTGAGCTACCTTGAACTGACTTGATCCCTTAAGAGTCCAAAGTGCAAAATGGCTGCAATATTTGATGGGCTATTACTCAGAAATCATGACGCTTACAAACTCTTCATCTAAGGCTAAAAGATCTTGTTGGGCCCTTCTACAATAACCTCTATCAGTTTTTTCTATCTCGAAGGTGTTTTCTCATGGTGACAACTTTTCAATTGAGGAAAAAGTTGTCAAATGCAAGCAGTGTAAAGTTACAAAGTGGTGCAACTTTCATTTTACAACTCATGTGACCAAATAGACTATTCCAACACATCAGGATGGGTATGTTTATGCTACGCATGGTCCTCTTTCACACCCAAACATGCTAAATCACTCTGAGCTACGTTCAAACAACTTAATCTCTTAAGAGTCCAAAGTGCAAAATGGTTGCAATCTTCAACGGGCTATTACTCAAAAATTGTGATGCTTACAAACTCTCTATCTGAGGCCACAAGATCGTGTTGGGCCCCTCTATAATAACTCTTTCAGTTTTTGCTATCTCATAGGTGTTTTCTCATGGTGATGACTTTTCAATTAAGGAAAAAGTTGTCAAATGCAAGTAGTGTAAAGTTGCAAAGTGGTGGAACTTTTGCTTTGTAACTCATTTGACCAAACAAACTATTCCAACATGTCTAAATGGGTATTTTTATGTTAGGCATGGTCCTCTTTCACACCCAAACACACTGAATCGGTCTGAGCTATGCCCAAATTGTAAAAGGGAAGCAATCTTTGGTAGCCTATTACTCGAAAACAATGATGCTTACAAACTCTTTGTCTGAGGATACAAGATTGTGTTGGGCCCCTCTACAATAACCTTTCAGTTTTTTCTATCTTAGAGTCATTTTCCTATGGTGATGATTTTTCAGTTGAGGAAAAATTTATACAATGCAAGCAGTGTAAAGTTGTAAAGTGGTGCAACTTTCATTCTACAACTCATATGACCAAACAAATTGTTCCAACACATCTGGATGGGTATGTTTATGCTAGGAATGGTCCTCCTTCACTCCCAAACACACTGAATCACTATGAGCTATGTTCAACCGGCTCAAACGTCCTAGAAGAAATTTAATCTTAGTGGGTGCCCACCACAAACTAATGACACCTTTGAATCTTAGTGGGTTCCCACCTCAAACTAGAGCTTATTTTAGAATACCACAAATGAAGATGAGGAGCTAGAATAGGAGAAGGAAAAAAATTGAGAGAAGTGATGATCCACCTATGAAAATGGGATATGAAAAGTAGAAAATGGAATAGCAAAGAATACAAGAGCCATTAGAGGTTTGTATAGAGAAGGTACAATAGGTTACACTATAAATATTTATCTTCCCTCTCCTCCTAGTTGTATCCCTTTTAAATTCTTTATTGGATTCCATATTGAATTAGGACATAAGTAAATGATACATCATTGGTGAATCATTTTTGGAAATATTGAAGTTGTTTAGCATCAACTAATAAAGTTTTTTAGCATCAATCAATAAATATTCAAGACAAACCATGAAGGACAACAATGAGCTATGCTAGGGCTAGCCAATTAATAAGTATACATGTGAATAAGTCAAGCATACATGTGAATAAGTCAAGCACAAGTACTCAAATACATGTAATCCTTGAAGTATACACATAGTATATGCATTAGTACAAAGTATATGCATGAATACAATGCATACGCATGAAAACACGTAAGTTTCAAAGTATACATTAGAATACACATAACTCACAAAGTATACACCTAAGTTGTAAAGTATACACTTGAATACACATAACTCATATCTATTGAACCATGGATTTATAATGCAAATATGGACACCATCAATAAAAAAGATTTGTATTAACCAAATAGCCATGTAGGCATACATCAATATATGTCGATATAAGTATAAAATACATACAAAAGAGCCACATAGGCTTACATGATTTCCATATAGGCATATAATGTCAAATATATGCAATACAAAATATGTACAAAAATGTCACATATGGATACAACAAAGGTCCCTAAAATCAAAATTCATTGCCCTTCGGGCTCTCAAAAAAAACTCTTTCCCTTTGCTTGTCATTCATAGGGCAATAATTCTATTACTCGTTTACTCTAAGGTCGAGGAGTGCTCCTGGTGCTCCTCCTAGGGTTTAGTTCCTAATCAAGCCTTATATGTTACAATAACAAGTAAATACATTAATATATATAAATTACATTATAAAAAATGATATATTTAATAAAATAATCACTTATCACCACTAGACAATCACTCTCCTCGAGGGAACTATTTGCATGCCCATGTTGTGGTGTGTTGAAGCCCTGTAGAAACCATCCAAAGAGAAATTAAACTATGAATCAATATTATGGTTTGATTTTTCACTAACTAATAGCTATAACAATGAATGTAAATTTAAATTTATTAATTTTTTACATACCCCCGTGAGAGGAATCGAGGAGTCTATATTAGTAGAAATACCAAGCTCCATTTCCCTATCAACATCTAGAGGTGTTTCCACTTGCAACATTTAAAAATAAAACAACAAATTATTCAATCATGAAAACTACAATAGTGATGCACGTCATGACTTATAATGTATGAGATAATAAACAAAATTTTGAGTACTTATTGAACTATATATTTCTTACTATCATGTTTACTATTTTCCCTATCCATAGCTTGTTTGAAAGTACCTATTTTAGGCTTTTATACATAGCAAAAAGGAGGTGAACCATTCGATAAAATTATTTGGTAGACATGTACAAAAACAATGGTAGCATAAAGAAGGCAGTGAACCGTCTGAAAAAATCCCTCAAAGAAATGTGGTCTCATGGTGATGGAATGCCATTACAAAAAAATGTTTCATGGCATTCCATCACCATGAAACCGCATTTCTTTGAGGCATTTTTTCAAACAATTCATTGCCTTCTCTATGGTATTATGTTGGGATGGGGTGGATGGTATAGTGTGGTCTTGGTTATGAGATGGAGGGCGATCATGACATGAAGAGGGAGGGGTGGGGATATGAACAAGTGGAATAAAAGGTGGAAGGTTCCATGGATTGGTAAATTGAGGGTGAGGATGAGGACCTTGAAAAGAATTTTGAGGGGAATTTAGGCTAAACACTTGGTTTCTATTCTTAAGGAAATGATTAGTTTGAAAAAATGCCTCAAAGAAATGTCTTTGAGGATTTTTTTCAAACTACTCACTACCTTGTCTATGCTATAGCTTACTATTATGCTTTGATTCCAAACATCCATAATTTTTTGCAAAGCACCTTTTTTGGGATTTTATCCATAGCAACAAGGAAGTGAATTGTTTGATAAAATGCTTTGGTAGACATGTATGCAAAATATGGTAGCATAGAAAAGGTGGTGAGTTGTTTGAAAAAATGCCTCAAAGAAATTGGGTCTCATGGTGATGGAATGGCATTCCATCACCATGAGACCACATTTCTTCAAGGCATTTTTTTCAAACTAATTACTACCTTCTCTATGCTACCACATTTTCCATAAATGTCTACCAAAGCATTTTATCAAACAGTTCACTTCTTTGCTACTATGGCTAAAATCCTAAAAAAGGTGCTTTCCAACAAACTATGGATGCTTGAGAAGTTCACAATGGAGAGTGAGAATAGGCATGGGGGTGCTTGTTTGAATTCTAAAGCCGTTGGAGATGGTGAAGCGGACTCTGACCCTACAAGGGGTGTTGCCCCTTGACCTTGTCTTGGGGGTGCTACCCCAAAACCTCCATTAAATAATTTGGGGGGAAACCGCACCGATAAAAGTGGGGAAAATTTAACCTCAGAGTCTAATTAGGCTCCATATACCAACAATCTCCTACTTGGAGACTGATCATACTCTACCCCATATCATCTCCCACTTAGAGACTGATCATAACACCGCTAACCCTATAGCTCCAACTGGAAATAAGCACCCTAGACCCTATTGTTCTTATTTTATTATTTTCAGTCTTGAAGACCAAACAAAGTTGAAGAGGAGCACAACTTCTCTCTTGGCACTGCCTTTGTAAACATATCTGCTAGATTGTCATATGTATGTGTATACACCTAAAATCGGTCATGACATTTAATTAATTAAATACTAGTTATTTAATTAATATTTCATCTACTTATAAGTAAATTTTCAATTTATTTATATTGTTCATATTTTCTAAATTCTTCAAATCTAAAATCATATTCCTCTAATTTAATTAAATAAACAATTTTTATAAGCTTGTTTTATTTAATTTTCACTAATCTCGGATTAGGAATTTAAGCACATGCCTACAAATTTGTATGCCACCTCACCAAGGTCACATGAAATTAAATAATTCTAATTTTTAAATTAGAATTATCTTCAAACACATGGCTTATTCGGGTATGTGTAGGATCATCATGGAAAAAACAAGCCCTTAAGTGGCAAAAAAATTAGAAAAATCAGAGTTATGCAACTTGGCATAAAAAATTGAATAAGTTATCTATATTATTTCAAAAATATGTAAGAATAGAATCTGTAGCAAATTGAATGTAGTTTCTAAACTACTAGGTTTGTTTAAAAAAAATCTATTTTGGTGAAAATTTGAAATTTCAATGCAGTTGGGTACTTAAATTTCAAAAAATAAGAAGTAGGTGTCTGTTCAACTACCCTAACCACAATAAAATAATAATATTTTATTTTAATATTTTAGATATAAGTAGAGGACTCATGCCCCGATGTGATGCATATTTTTTTGTAATTTTTTCCAAGTAAATAATTAATTATGAATTTTTATTACAAATTTTAAAAAATATAAAAACTCGTGATGTCGACCACCTTAACTTGGTCAAAACTTCATGAAATTCAATTTTCTTTTTTAATCCATAGTATGCAAAGCATAGAATGTGACGATGTTTTAGATTTAAAAAAAATTGATACCGCTTTGAAAAGCTATATATGTTTTTCAATTAGCCTATCAATCAGGACTTTAGTCATAATTTGAATAGAAAATAAATAATAATTACTTATTAAATTCAAAGTAAAGCATAATTTATATTAGTGGAAAGTTGAGAATCTCCTTTAAAAACCCTTTTCATTTCATCAATTTTGGGTTAAAAAATAGTCATCAACCACATACCCATCATATTTCCACTTTTTGTCCCATCATGATCCTGCACATACCCATTCCTCACACACTTCTTCAACAAACTTTCAAACATGTGGTCTTTTTCTCACACACTTAATTCTTCCATCCATTTGGCATGTTGTCTTTGGTCAAGAGATTCCTCCATCCATTTGGCATGTTGTCTTTGATCAAGGGGACAACTTCTTGATTCTTTTCATCTCCACCATTCATCCCTCTTGTTTGAATCTGGACTGTCGATCGTTGCCACATCACACGATGCTTGGAGAAGCCTATAAATACAACCCTTTGGCATTGTATTTTGCATCCACATTTGAGTAGAGTTATCATGCAGGAATATCATTTGAGCATTGGAGAATTTTGGAGTCTTAATATAGTTATGTTTCATATCATGTTTTGTTTCATAGTTACATCTTAGAATCACACTTTGTTTCACAGTTGCATTTTATATCATTCATTGCATCATAGTTACATTTTAGATTAGCATATTCATAGTTAGCGTTTGATCATATGTAGAATCATCCTAGATTCATATCATAGCCTTTACATTGTATAATCTAACACCATTATCCATTCATCATAGTATCCATTATCATTTTCATCATATAGTTTCATGTAGGAGCTTAATTGGCTTGCATGTTGAATATTATCTCATTTCTCAAGTTGTCATTTTAACAACCATAGTGCACATAGAAATCTGAGGGCCAAATAGTTTAATAAATCCTTACGAATAGAGAACAATGAGACATTCTTAAAATATTTGTTTAGCTACAAAATAGAGTAGTTTACTTGATTCAAATCTTTGATATAATTCGTTTCATTAAGGTTTGTGTTGATTTGCTAACTTTCACAGTTCACACACACACAAAATGGCACCCACCGTGGGGCCTAACCCCATTTCCAATGATTCTCTAGAATTTTTTTTGTAAATAGGTTGGACGTGACATTTTAGTGCAATCATGAGTTATTTCAGTGCATATGAAAAATCTTTTGGCGCATTCATAAATTTTTTTGGCACATCCGAGGAATCTTCCAATGCATTCGGTGTTTGTTTTGACACATCCAACATTTCTTTCAGCACATACAAGGAGTGTTTTAGCACATTCAATCTTTTCTTTAGCGCATTCAATATCTATTTTAGCGCATTCATCAGTTCTTTTAGCACATTGAGTAGTTGTTTTAGCGCATTGGTTAGTTATTGTAGTGTATTGATGTTTTAGCACATTCGATGACTATTTTAGCGCATTGGTTTAGTTTTGAAAAATATGAGAACTAATTGCTATTTTCTACTTACAGGTCCTTTTATACGTTAATCAAAGACAAATTTATCAAACTACTAATTATTTATGCAGGGGCTAGAGTTGTTTAAATGCTTTCTTTTGTTTAAGATAGGCATCTAGTTTATTATAAAGGATAAAGAACACCATCTCTTTCGTGCTTGATGAATGGTAGGAATATGCTCTCCCCT